>JAEQBH010003976.1:0-465345 GCA_016808115.1 Tetrastigma voinierianum
CTTTATTTTGAAATTGAAGAAGACCTTTTATGTTCCTAGTTTTTCTAGGAATTTAATTTTAGTATCGACTCTTGTACTTTTGGAATCTCCTGTAACTTTTTGGATACTGGTTTTAATTTTTGAATTAAATTAGAAGTTATTAGATCTGTTACTTTGTGCGCTGGTCTCTATTAAGTACATTTGCAAGATAATAATGCTTATAACTAATTAAGTTTAACTGTTGGAATTAAAAGGAATGTTATGAATGAAGAATCATCCTTATTATGGCATCTGTAGATTAGACACATATCCATTTTCGTAGAATTAAAAGGTTAAAGGAAAGGGAAGGGTACTCAATGCCCTGAACTTTACTAACTTTGAGACATGTTTGGATTGCATTATGGAAAGCAAACCATAAAGTCAAAAATAAAACAAGGAGCAAATGATTTGTTGTAAAATCATACATACAAACATTTGTTGTCCTGATATGGATGGGTGTGATCTGAAATACTTCATCACCTTCATTGATGACTACTCATGTTACATGTGTCTCTACATACTAGCGTTGGAAACCTGCAAGGTATTAAACGCCCAAGTAGAGAAGCAAATAAAGGTAGTGAGGCAATATAAAGGTGGAGAGTACTATGGTAGGTACATTGAGAATGGGCAAGCACCAAGTCCATTTGCTAGGTGTCTTCATGAGCATGGGATTGTTACCCAATACACCATGCTTGGTTCTCTGGAAGAAAATGGTGTGTCGGAAAGAAGAAACCAAACCTTAATGGACATGGTAAGGAGTATGAGTAATGTTAATCTACCTCAATTCTTGTGGACTGAGGCACTAAAGACAATAGTGTATATAATTAATCGAGTTATGACTAAGGCTGACCGAAAGACGCCTTTTGAGTTATTCAAAGGTTGGAAACTTAGTTTGCGACATATACGCGTATAGGGATGCTCATCTGAAGTAAGGATTTATAATTCACAAGAAAAGAAACTAGGACCCCAAGGAATATTAGTGGGCATTTCATTGATATGTTTAAAATCCAAGGGCTATAGATTTTATTGTCCTTCTAACACCACTAGGATTAGAATCAAGAAATGCAAGCTTTGAGAACGACTTAATCGGTGGGAGGTCAACTATCACATTGTCTAAAATAGATCACTATCAAGCTCAAACCTCTGGTTCAAGTCATAGACTAACCGTCATACATACCTATGAGGTAGAAACGGGTATAAGACAACCAGTCATCGAGAATCCACAAACTTTTGAGCTTGTAGATTGCGTAACAACCGATTGAGCATCTAGTTGAACAACAAGTTCCCCATGAAGAAACAACATTAAGGAGATTTACTAGGGCAAGAAACTCAGCTATTCCTAATGATTATGTCGTGTACTTGTAAGAATCGGATTACAATATTTGAGTCGAACATGATCTAGAAACCTTATCACAGGCTATAAGTTCTAAGGAATCAGACTTATGGTATAATGCCATGAAAGATGAGATGGACTATATGGCATCTAATCAAGTCTAGGATCTCATTGAGTTGCCTTGTGGTGCAAAAATCGTTGGGTGCAAGTGTGTCTTTAAGACAAAGAAAGACTCACAGGGTAACATTGAAAGACATAAAGCAAGACTCGTGGCCAAAGGGTTCACTCAAAGGGAAGGAATCGACTACACGAAGACCTTTTCTCCTGTATCAAGGAAAGATTTTTTTCGGGGTTATTATGGCATTAGTAGCTCATTCTGACTTAGATATGCATCAGATGGATGTGAAAATGACTTTCCTTAATGGTGAACTAGAGGAAGAGGTTTACATGAAACAACCTGAGTGATTCTCCTCGAGTGTTGGTCATCATTTGGTTTGCAAACTTAAGAAATCCATTTATGGTTTAAAACAAGCGACTCATCGTTGGTATTTAAAGTTCTATGCGTCATCATCATTTGGTTTTGAAGAGAAATACCGATCATTGTATATACCAGAAGGTTAGTGGGAGTAAGATCTTAGCCTTTATTGTTTTATATGTGGATGATATTTTGCTTGAAACAAATAATAAGGGGTTACTAAATGAAGTGAAACAATTCCTCTCAAATAACTTTGCTCAAGGATACGGTAGCGATCTTATGTCATTAGCATTAAGATCCATCGAGGAAGACTCGAGGCATTCTAGGCTCATCTCTGTGAGACCTATATCAACAAAGTTTTAGAGAGATTTCGATGAAAGATTGTCTTATCAAGCCCAAAGACCCATCGTAAAGGGTGATAGGTTTAGCTTGACCGCCCGATGAACAACTTCGAAAGGGGACAAATCGAAGAAATATCTCCATATGCTTCAAATTGTGAGGAAGCCTTTATGTATGCTTAGGTATGCACCTGGTCACATTGTATATGTTGTTGGAGTGTTAGGCGATATCAAGTAATCCAAGTATTGACCATCGAGTAAGCTACAAAGAAGGTTATGAGAAACCTTCAGGTACAAAGAATCACGGATAATGTACATACATACGATAATTGGAAGTGAGGGCTACTCTAATGATTCGCTGGCTGCACGGACTTGAAGTTCACTTCAGTTATATTTATGCTAGCTAGTGAGCCTTGTTCTGAGAAGCATGAAGCGTACATCGGGATCGCTACTTCCATTATGGAGGCCGAATTTGTATCTTGTTTGAAGCCACCGCATGGTGTTCGCTTAAGAGTTTCATTTTCGCCCAAGAGTGGTTGATCTCATCAGGAGGCCATCAGATTATACTGTGACAACTTAGTTGCAATTTTTTAGGCTAAGAATGATAAATGTGGAAGTCGAAGTAAACATATTGACATTAAATACTTAGCCATCCGGGAACGTGTTAAAGAAAAGAAAGTGGTCATTAAGCACATTAGCATTGAGTTGATGATTCAAGATCCTCTTACTAAAGGCATGCCAATAAGGAATTTAAGAGAACATGTAAGTTAAAGGTTGTGTTGAAGGGACAAATATACTGCGGGTATGAAAATAACACTCGCTTAAAGGACTCATCGCCATGATTCATATGTTTGTTTCTTTTTAAGGTGCTATTAAATAATATAATCGAGAGCGGAAGAGTGTTAATTTCTCGTTGACCGCTTTCTCATTAAGAAAATTAAGAGAGAAACCGAAAGTGGTCCATATTAATTTGGTCTATCGCTCGTGCCTTAAATTCGCTTTGACGTTAAGGCTATAATGGACTCTTAAATTAATTCGCATCTTAATATTTTTTACGCTATGCCATAACGTATTCCAACCATTAAAAAGGAATTCAGTAATGAAAATTTCTTATAAAAGGCTAGGTTTGTTTCAGACGTACTACCCTTTGTTCACTCCTCTCTCAAGAAATCGGCACCATCGTGGTTTGAAGGAGGTAGAACACATAAGTCCCATTCAACTTTTCCCTTTTTTTGCAATGGATAGAGGTAAGTACAGTTTCACCTTCCGTTTTGAATTCTCTGCATGTAAACCTCTAGCATTTTCTATATTCCCTATTTCTTCTCTCTCTATTTCTTCTTTGTTTCTCTATTTTCTTTTCTCTTTAGTATTTGGCTTCATTACAAACACTCCATGATCAAACAACTCCTAAAAAATAGGCTAACAAAATAATAAATCAAGAACCGAATAGAATGGCCGAAGCAATGTAAAGTCATACCTCTAAACTCTGTGCCATGACTCATTCAATAATAAAATAAATTTTGTCAACAATCTCTCATATTTACTAACACGCTTAACAATCTCTGGATCGATCTTGTTATAGAGACTAAATACCCCTTCTAATCTCACAAACAATTCTTTAGTGCCAGAATATATTAGCAACTTGATCTTCACTCCTGCAATGCATCAAATCAATTGTTCTATCCTTGCAAAAGTCACTCAAGAAATAAAACTTCACATCAATGTGTTTGTTTTTGCCATGTAGAATTGGATTCTTTGATAGCTTGACTGTAGAGCTATTATCACATAGTATTTTAGTTGCTCCGAATTGCTTGAACTGCAACTCCTCAAGTAATCTTCTCAACCATATGGCTTGGCATACGCAAGAGTCGCAACAACCAACTTCAGACAGATATGACAATTGTCATTTCTTAGATGACTAAGAAATGGCACCTGTTCCAAGTAGAAAAACATAGTCAAAAGTGCTCCTTCTATCATCTTGATCTCTTGCATAATCACTGTTAGTAAACCCACCAAACTAGATTTTTCACTCTTGTAATATATCTCTGCTGACTCAAGTTCGTAAATAACTAAGGATTCTCTTTAGCAAAATTTAACAAATGTAACTTCTATGATTTTCCATGTATCTCGTTGATTAGACTCACACAATACATTATATATGGCCTTGTTGCAAAAATACATCAAACTACCTACACCTGCTTGTAAAGAGTATTATCAACCTTCTTCCCATCACGACATTCAGGTGACTTCATTCTTACACTCAACTGTGAGTACTTTACAAAATTACAATCGTTCAACTTAAATTTATTCATACTTCTCCCACATATTTCTTTTTGAGAAATAGGGCCTCCATCATTTGATTGCATCCTTTCTATGCAAGAAAATAATGCATCAAACCAAGATCGACATTTCAAATTCATTCTCATGACTTCTTGAATTCACTAAACATTGTATCACACTTTCTGGGAATATGAGGTCATCAAATATATAAGCAAAACTATAGGGAATTTTCCTTCCATCACTAACCTTAATAAACACAAGATGCTCATAAGGGCATTTTATAAAACAATCCTTAAGAAAATAAGTCTCTAATTAGACTATACTGTGCCCTCATGTCTTGTTTTAGTCCATAAAGGGCTTCAATCATAAACTTTATTCTCATTTCCAACTTTAAGTGTCATTCTTTTCCTAATGAAATTTGATTTAATTATCGATTGCTTTTTCTCCATTTTTCTTCTTTGGAAAGCACCTTCAAAAAAGTTGTAGGATCACAATTAGGAAAAAAAGAGTAATCGATTGTTTAACCCGCCAATTTCATAATCTTCCATCCAAGCAAGCTCGATTCAACCCTTCACCAACCGGGCCGGGCTTCTTCATTTACTCTAGCAACGGGGTGTGGAGTTTTAGGGTTGTTTTAGTTGTTTTTGATGAGTTTTCGAGCATAATAGGTGCATGAACATGCTCTTGTTCATCATCATTATTAGCAAGAACTTGTTTAGGTTGCTTCCCCATCCAATCCCAAGTGTTTTCTTCATAAAAACAACATCCTTGCTGGGCACAACCTTCTTTGTTAATGGATTAAACAATTAGTATGCTTTAGATGCACACTGGCACCATAACATACACATTTTTCTGCCTTGTCATCAAGTTTCTTCCTTTTCTGATCAAGAATATGAGCATATGCAATGCATCCAAAGATTCTGAAATGATTTACAACTGGTTTTCTCCCGCTCCAAGCCTCTTATGGTGTCATATTTTGGACATCAAAGGCTGGATCATTCAAAAATATGAGTACTCTAATTCACTACTTCTGGCCAAAAATTCTTTAGAACTCTTCCTTGTGCCAACAAGTTTCTCACCATATTTAGAATTGTTATGTTTTTCCTCCTTGAGACACCATTTTGTTATGGTGTATAGGTAGTTGTAGTCTTTGTAAATGCTATGCTCCACAAAATATTTCAAAATTTTGAGCAATATTCACTCACTCACGATATGTGCGAAGGGTCTTAATGTTTTTCCGCTTATTTTCAACCCGAGCTGAAGTTCTTAAATGAAAGAAAGTTACCGGGGATTTTTCCTACGAAAAATAAACCCAAGTTTTTCTTGAAAAATCATCAATGAAGGTAATTAAATAATTTTTACTTCCATTAGAAGATAGATTTATCGGTCACAAATATCTGAATGCACTAGCTCCAAAACACCCTTTGCTCTCCATGACTTGTTTTTAGGAAATGGAGAACAATGTTGTTTGCCAACAATGTATTCTTCACAAACTTGGGAAGAAGCTATTATTTGAGGTAGTCCTGTCACCATGTTCTTCTATTTTAGTGTTTTTAATCCACCAAAGCTCAAGTGGCTATAACGATAGTGCCATAACCATGAGGGATCTTTGGTTCAACCATCAAGCTAGCTTGAACAGTTTCAATCTTCAATGGAACAATCTGTTGGAACTCATATGAACAACTGCAATGGCACCTCTAACAGGAACATAAATTTCACAAGCATTGTTTAGTAGTGATAACATAACTCTTTTCTTGTAATTGACCAACACTTAGCAAGTTACTTTTTAGGTTAGGAACATACAACACATTAGAGATTGTTTCCACAAAATCATTCTTTGTTTTTATCTTAGTATCACCTTTTCCCATTACTTTCACAGGAGAGAACTCACCAAAACAGATAGTACAGTGAAAACTTTCATCCAAATTAAAAAAAGAAGACTTACTTCCACTCATGTGATTATTGTAGCCAGAATTCACATAAAAAATAACATACTCAGTCTTTTCTCCTTCATAGACAGTCATCAACAAAGTTTCTAGTTCCTTTTTGTCTTCCACAAAATTTTGAATTCTCTCATTTTTCTTTATCAATGGGTAGCCTAGTGTAAATATCTGTAAGATAATGACCATGTTCATGACATCTAAAACATCTTAAATTTACTGCGATCTCGACTCCTCGCCTTGCCTTGTGATGCCCCAAATCCTAAGTGGTCCGTTTGACAACCCATCAACTCCGCTGGAAAAACTCAGGTCTCATCATGAGACCTACATGAATAAAAATGGCCACTTGGGCCTATACATCAATACTATCAAAATCTAACCGACTATATTACAATAGTTCAAGAGTTAATGATATTCCCATTATAAAATATATATTAAAATTAAGAATTCTAATACATGTTTTACAAAATATATCTTTCAAGCCACATGTCGGCTTTCTTCTCAAAAGCAGCTTCTAATGAGCGTCGTCTTCCCGAACACTCCCTATACCTGAAATAATTTTCCCTCGACAGGGTGAGCAATGCCCAGTTGTGATAATTTCCTACATGGGTTACTCCCCACCTAAGTGCACATGCAATCGTTCAACACAAACATCCACATTCCATACAATTTACAATTTACACATGGAATGATTTATATCATGCATGAAAATGTTTTATGCCCATACTCTCGAGTCACCCATCGACTTCACACAAGCCTATGCCAAGTGTGAAATCACACGGCAATGCCAACGACACTAACTACCGAGCCCTTGTTGGCCTACCAACACCTAATGAAATTTACAATGGGTAACCCATCCCAAGTCAACCCTAATTCTATCAATCACTTAGGTCTAAGTGATGAACATGACCGTGTGTTTTCTCTTAGGCAATAGAACTTTTCGGATTACACCGTGGGTCTCTAACACCCATACATAACTTTTCGGATAGTACCGCAGGTCTCTCACACCCGTGCAAAACCTTTTCGGATAGTACCGCGGGTCTTTTACACCAATTCAAGTCTTTTACACACATTTGGGTCTTTTACACCCATGTAGGACCTTTCGGATATTACCACAGGTTTCCTACACCCGTTCCAAGAACGCCCAACACACATTAATTATTTCTCATTTTATAATTTGAACTATGAGTCTTTACTGGAAGTAGTCCCAAAGACAAACTCAACCCACATTCACCACGAATGGTGAATAACCATACTGTGCACCCACACCCGACTCGACACGATGTCACCGTGCACATGAATGCAATGATGCCAATTCATATAACTAATTCCAATGGTTCACACATAATTATATTTCATGTAATTCAACCACTCATGTTAACACATCAATTTAGCATGCATCAACATATCATTTTCCACACAATCCATGCCACCCAATTCAAACAAATTCACATGGACATTTTCGGGGTCCAATAAACTACATCGGGACCGCTTTTTACCAATTCCACATCAGTCCGTGGATACCCTTCATCAAAATGGGCCCTACACTAAACACACAACATGTTATTCATTTCAGCACACTCACAATTAGCCTGGCTATGAGCTAATAACCAATTCAAGCAATTCATTTTGAATCACCCAAGCAACACACAAATCACGTGAACAGTAAAACCCTAGGTCTCGACACTGTTCACGACCACACTAGGGATTTCCTTCACTCGGTCCAAATATTTTGAGACCAAAAACACGGCCATCCAGGCCTTAACAAATCCCCATCCATTAAAATGGCTCTTAGCCAAAGAATAAATCAAGTAGGAGAAGACCCCTACCTGTTGGAGTTGTTGAAACTCCACAAAATCGGTGTCCACGCGTAGCCCTTTGCAACAGAGATCAACTTCCTCGTCTGACGAGAACCAACAACCGGGAAGTCGAGAAATCTAGAGAGAAGTTGGAATTTCTCTCTCTAAAACCAATTTTTTCTCCCCTCACTGCACGTTACCTGCAAAAATGGAGAAGAAGAAGTCTTTTGTTTTTATTCTTTTCACTTAATTTCCTTTTTGTCCTTTAGTTTTGACTTTAGGGACCACTTGCCACATGGCTTAATAGAGACCACTTATCTCTCATCCTCTCACTAATCATGCAACATGTGTCACATGGGTACATGTAGTAGGTGACTTTTGTCACATCACATGCCTCTCACAAGCTGTTATATAGCACCCGACACCTGGTGCCTCGAAATACGTGAAATTACGATTGTCTCAGAATTCAATGAAATTCGACGTGGTAGCTATATTTCGTGAGACGATTCCAACAGTGAAGTCCGTTTCGTCATCCGAGATTTAGAAAAATTCAGGATTTTGACCGAAATTACCATTTTACCCTTTATCAGAAAATTAAAATTTTCTCGGGTTTTACATTCTCCCCCCCTTAAAAGAATTTTGTCCCGAAATTCTACGCACATACACATCACTCACATGCATATGCAGCCTTACACAACTCCAAGACCGTGTCGGGTATGATAACCCGCCTAAGGTCACAATTACTGACAACCCGTTGACTGTCAACTCATCCATGTCAGGAATGACATCAAAACCCAATATATCTACCACCCGAAGGTCCATTATGAGCAGAATCACTGAGATCTCTGACTCATAATCTCGACACATCTGACCAACTCTCACCCTAGATCCGAGGGAAGAATTTTCACATACAATGGCTTTTCAAGAGGCCTCAACCTCCAAGCCCAAACCTATCACACAAGATGCAACAATGAATGAATATGATGCATCCAATTTAAACGCTACTCTAGTCAACAAGTGTAAGAGAACGCACTCGCACATCCGACCGCTTGATGTTCACCACCCAAGTAGCATTCACGAGTCCTCCGCCTAGACAACTCACCCCATATGCCCAGCCGGGGTGGTAATGGAAACACGCCATCCGCCCAGCCCGACTAACTCGTCTCGCAAATCCTCTGCGGCTCGACCCCGACCACGCCCGGTCCCGACCTATGTGACCCCGGCTCCGCGGGCACAGCCGTGCGCACCCGACCGACACTCTGCCTCCGACCCATACTGGGAGCAGCGGAGAAACAAATCAGATCCGCCTCCGTCCCATACTGATCGGGACTACACCGCCCCCAAATCCTAGGATCCCCGCCTCGGCGGGCAATCCTCCCTATATGTCCGGGCCGGCCGGCAAAGTGGAAGCATACCATCCGCCCGCCCGACCGGGTAACCGAAGCCGTCTCACTAACGATCGGGACTAAGGTGTCCTATAACTCGGGATTCTTTTTGCCTCCGTGGGCAATCCCATCAAAAGTGTCCAGGTTGTCGGCAGAAATAACATATGATCTGCCCTGCCTAACTAAATGCCCCATCCTGGCCTTGGTCCTGATAACCTTGGCCCTGTCCTTGAGATCCGTGCAAAACAGAAGTCTATTGCTTTTTTTCCCGGGTTTGAAGAAGATGGATCTTCCTTCCTCTTAGTACTGAAGCACCATATCTCGATGCCTCATATGTCATCTACTCCTCCCTCTATGGCCATTGGAGGATGATGTGCTTCAAAACGCTTTTGAGGTCGCTTTGACTCGCTCTGCTCACCATTGCACATGCTCAAGGAGGCGGCACGTAATCCCTATCGCTTCAACAAAGGTCTCACTGGTCAAAAACTACAGGATCGACCAGCACTCGTGGACGACTCCTAATGCCCTTCCTCCCGCACTACATCTACATGTCAAATGGCAAGTTAAGTTTTAATGAAGTATCCCAAAGGGTGTAAATACAGCCCCGGGACACTATTCACATACCGAAAAATTTTCATACACTACATCAATGCATTCATAGGTAATGCAAGACAAACATTTCATATATAACATCATACACCAACAAAAATTTTATTTTATTTTATTTTATATATATATATATATAGTATATATATATATATATATATATATATATATATATATATATATATATATATTTTTTTTTCTTTTAAAAACTCATGGAACAAAGTGTTCATGAACAATAGTTCATGAACAATGATCCAAACAAGGATCGAAACATTGCACTAAGTCAACCGGTCAAGCGCACCGTGCACACTCTGCACCTTGGTCGCTACAAGATCGCGCCAAAGTCGGGCAAAGACATCGCTCTGCCGCACGCTACCATGCCGCATCGCGCGTCAAGGGCCAGATCGCATGCCTGCATGCTGTTGTCACAGTTATGTCACGCTACCGTGGCCGCTGCGATTGTTCGCCACCCGCACACGAGCCGCTGGTCCCATCAGGAGAAAGGTGGCACCGCGCCGATCGCAGCGCTCCACATGGTTCCAGCCGCCAGCGCGCACCAGCCGCCGTCAGCCGTATCGCACCCCCCCGATCACGATACAAAATTTGTATCACAATACACCCCAGTGGCCAGGCCGCGCTGGCTACGCCGCCGCCGCTCGCAGTCGGCCGCGCGGTCACGCTTAGTTGGTCAGACGCAGGGCTGACGCCAGACGCGGGCGCATTGCCGCAAGCCCCGGGGCCACGCCGCTTCTACCATATTGCACTCGGGGCGTCAGTTTATCTTTACTGCGGTCACGATACACCGGTCAGACGCGATCTGAAGACTAAAAATGCAAGATTCATTCCGTACCTCCACTACAACTCTTTTTTTTTTTCATTTATTCTACTCACCGCTAAAGATCACAAAATTTTCTTTTCATATCTTCAAGAGGAACCTAAAATATTTATTATAATTTATTTTATTCATTTTTTCCCGCTTTTATTACATTGTAGAAACCTTAAAAAAATTTCTCTAACATTTTTTATTCCTCCGCAGCCTTCCTCACATCTCTAAATCAAGAGCTTCAGATAACTGCAATCTATACAACTCAAAAATTTTAAGAGTTTAATTTTAACCCGTTTTCTTGTGCAAACACCGAATAATTCTTCTGCACTCTACAAACACAACCTTTTCATGTTAAAAACTAGAGCAAATGTCCAAATTTTATTTTTTTTTGTTTCTCGACTATCTAACCTAAAATTCTCAAACTCCTAAGGTTTTATTTTCAACCCTAGTGTTCAAAATTTTCCTATGTGCTATTTACCAAGCATACACGCACACAATTCAATCACACATCACAATTCATCAAGATGCACACAATTCATCAAAATGCACAAACGGATGCAATGATCTAACCCATGCCCATCAAGTCTTAGGTAAATCATATACCTAACATCTAGCTCTAGGTATTTATAAACCTAAGCTCTGATACCAAGCTGTGACGCCCTAAATCCCGGGGGTCCGTTGACAACCCATCAACCCACGATAAAACTGTGTGTCTCATATCATGTAGACCCATACACGAGTAAAATGGCCACTGGGCTCATACATCAATACTACCAAAAATCTAATCAACTATATTACAATAGTTCAAGAGTTAATGACACTAATACAAAACATATATTAAAAATTTTTAAGAATCTCTAATACATGCTTTACAAAATATATCTTCAAGCCACGGCTCCGCTTTCTTCTCAAAAAGCGGTCTCAATGAGCTCGCCTTCCGAACACTCTCTATACCTGAAATAATTTTCCCTCGACAGGGTGAGTAATGCCCAGTTGTGATAGTTTCCTACATGGGTTACTCCCCACCTAAGTGCACATGCAATGGTTCAACACAAACATCCACATTCCATACAATTTACAATTTACACATGGAATGATTTATATCATGCATGAAAATGTTTTCCATGCCCATACCCCGAGTCACCCACCGACTCCCTCACACATGCCCATGCTGGGCGGTGAAAATCGCCACCTGCAATGCCAACGATTAATCTAACTACCGAGCCTCGTTTCCGCCACCAACACCCAATGCAATTTGCCAATGGGTAACCCATCCCAAGTCAACTCCCGACTCTATCACTCAACTCTAGTTCAAGGGATGAACATGACCGTGTGTTTTTCTAGACAATAGAACTTTTCTGGATTACACCACGCTTCTAACACCCAATACGTAACTTTTCGATATAGTACCGCGTGTCTCTACACTCATGCAAAACCTTTCTGATAGTACCGCTGGTCTTTTACACTCATTCGGTCTTTACACCCATGCAGACCTTTTCGTGATATTACCACAGTTTCCTACACTGCTCCAAGAATGCCCAACACATTAATTGTTTCATTTTATAATTTAACCATGAGGCTTTACTGACGAGTCCCAAAGACAAACTTCAACCCACATTCACCACTAATGGTGTAAATAACCATACTCTGCACCCACACCGACTAACGCGATGTCACCGCACATGAATGCAATACGATGCCACTCATATCCAATCTAATGGTTCACACAATTATATTTCATATAATTCAAATCCACTCATGTTAACACATCAATTTAGCATGCATCAACATGTCATTTTTCACACAATCCATGCCACCATCTAAGCAAATTCACATGGATATTTTCGGGTCCAAGAACTACATTTCTGACTATTTTTACGCCTCCCACATCGCCCGTGAACAGCCCCTTCATCAAAAATGGCCCTAAGCACCAAACACACAACATGTTATTCATTTCATAGCAATAACACCACAATTAGCTCACATGGGCTAATAACCAATTCAAGCAATTCATTTTGAATCACCCGAGCAACACACAAATCACGTGAACAGTAAAACCCTAGGTCTCGACACTGTTCACGGCCACACTAGGGATTTCCTTCACTCGGTCCAAATATTTTGATACCGGAAACACGGCCATCCGGGCCTTAACAAATCCACATCCATTAAAATGACTCTTAGCCAAAGAATAAATCAAGTAGGAGAAGACCCCTACCTCTTGGAGTCATTTGAACTCTACAAAATCTGTCCACACATAACCTCAAGAGTCAGATCAACTTCTCCTCTAATTCGACAAGAACCGACTGGCCCGGAAAAGTCGGAAATCTAAAGAGAAGTTGGACTTTCTCTCTCTAAAACCAGTTGTTTCTCCCCTCACTGCACGTTACCTGCAAAAATGGAGAAAAAGAAGTCTTTTGTTTTTATTCTTTTCACTTAATTTCCGGCTCTTGGGCCACTTAGTGACCACTTCACATACTTACTTAATGTGGCACCACGTATCTCTATCCTCTCACTAATCATGCAACACGTTGCTATACGTGACATTTAGCAGCGACTCGCCACATCACACGCCTCATGTTGTTACACGGCACTAACAACTGCCTCAAAGATGTGAAATTCCGACCGTCTCGTAATTCAAATCGAAATTCGACGCAAATTTAGATTTAGCGAGACGATTCCAACGGTGAAGTCCGTTTCGAGATCTAGAAAAATTCCGGATTTTGATCGAAATTACCATTTTACCCTTTTTCAGAAAATTAGAATTTTCTCGGGTTTTATAGCCTTGAAATTTATAATTATTAGCTTTAAAATTTATGTTGTCATCTCTATTTCTATAGCCATCTCTATTTCCTCGATCTTCCTCTTCTTTGACCTCTATCTCTTCCTCTTGAGCTGTTAGGAATGAGTATTTTGTAGGCTTTCAAATCTGTTTATTGGCTGAATCTTTAGTTCATTTTTGTTCATGGACAAATAAAGAGTTCTGGAATTCATCAAGAGAGGTCATCTATGTCTTTTGGACCTTTCAATTCAACAAGCAACATAGCAAATTAAGTGGTGTCATGGAACATAAATTTTGTTTTACTATGTAACATCATTCATTTTTTCTCCATGGCATCTCATCTTATTTGTAATTTCCATAGTTCTCCCAACAAGGCTTGTAACTGATTCACCATCCTTCATCTGCAACACTTCAAAATCTCTCCTCAAGGCTTGAAGTTGTGCACGCTTCACTCTAGAGGAGCCTTGATATTTTTTTTCATTGAATCTCAGATATCTTTGGATGTATCTTTGCAAAGAATAGTCTCCAAGATGGAACGTACTACTAGCCCGAAGAGATAGTTCTTTGCTATCAAGTCTTTGAGATTTCTAGCTTCAACTTCAACTTTCTGCACATCTGTCTTAGCTGCACCTGTTAGTGGCCCTTGAATCCCGAAGTCAACAATTGACTAATACTCTTTCGACAATAAAAAGTTCTCCACGAGCATCCTATAATGGTCATAGTAACCATCAAAGCAAAAGGAATAGCCGATACAAAGTCTTTTAGTCGATATCTCTTTATTACAAATTACAAAAGCTACTGCTTTGTTTCTTTAGGCCTAGTAGGGACTCAGATTGCTACCATTTGATATTGGCTCTGATACCACTGTGAATAATTTTAACAAAAGAATTGGAGATAAAGGAAGTAGTATAGCTGAAAAAATACTCACTTTATTTAGAATATTGAAGTTCAACAGAAAATAATACAACCAAAATCCCTAAAGAAAAGATCCCACATCTGGCACTTTCTCCATTTCTCCATGATCCAACAACTCCTTAAAAATAGGCTAACAAAATAATAAATCTGTTAACTGAAATAGAAAAGGCTGAAAGACTCAACGTAGAGTCACACCTCCTAAACTCTAGGCCATGACTCATTCAATAATAAAATAAATTTTGCCAACAATTAAAACCATTCAAGGGACAACTACAAATCTAAACTTAGTGTCTGTTTGATTCTTGTTTTTGAAAATTGATTTTGAGAACAGTTTTTGAAAACACAGAGAACAACATTTTGGTGTTATCTGAAAATTGTTTTTTTCTTTGAATTTAGTGTTTTTTGTATTCTCTGTATTTTTATTTAAAATAAAAATAAAAGAAGAGGGGAACCAAATCATTTCTCCATTTATTTTTCTCCTTGTTTTTGAGAATATAAGATATTTTTCAAAAAAGAGAAACCAATCAAACCGTTAATCTGTATCCCTATACCTAAATTCAATAATTTTTTTTTCTCTTCTATTAATTACTTTATGAAGTACTCCTAAACTTTCAAGAATCTTCGAGCCTGGGGACCTCCTGTGATCCCTTCCCACCCCTTACCCTTGAGCAAAGTATTAAATGTCAATTCAAGTCAAATATTTATAAAAAAAATTATAGATTTGTGACCTGAATTTGGTTTTGGGCTTATGTTTGATCCAAAGACCTCAGTAAACTCAAAAGTTATAAGTTGAAAATAACAAGACATGGGACAGAACAAAAATTAAAAAAGTGTCATTCTCATGTCATTGCGGCTCTTGTAGAGCATGTCTTAATAAATTATTATTGTACTACTCTAGGCTTATTTTAGACTATGTTTGAATCTTGAATTTGAAAAAAAATGGAAACTAAAATAAAAAATTTAAATCAACCAAATAATCTATATTTGTTATTCAAACTCAGACTAAACCAGTTTCATTTTTAATCATGTATTTTAATTATGTGGTTATATTTATATTTGTTATAGTTTTAAAAATTATTTAAAATTTTGAGTTCGTAATATCATCAATGTGATTCATTTATATTTAGGACTAATTACATAAATATTGTCTCAAATGTTGGATTGTTTCTAGTGTCTAAACTCTTAGATTTTATTCAATCAAGTGTTTTTGTTTGCTGAGGCATGCGCAATGATAGATTGATTCGATGAAATTAATCCTAGAAATTATGATAGTTGACCACTCTTGTATATAGATATAGAAACAATTTATCAATTAATCTTAGAAATTATGGTAGTTGACCAATCTTGTATATAGATATAGAAACGAGTTTGTTTTCCCTTTTAGGACTAATTTTTAGGATGTAATTGTATCTATAAATTGCCTCTATTTTAGAGAAGAATATATCTCTTTGAAATCTTTCTGCATAAACTCTATTGTTTGACATGGTATCAAAGCCAGGTTTGATCCCAAAGAAGTCTGCAAGAAACAATCGTATACGTATTTTTCCCTCGAAACTCATCACCCTCGAAAAGCTGCTATGAGTTTGATGGCTACCACTGCAAGTGCATCAACCGAACTTATCCCAACTACGACGATTATCATACACCCAAGACAATTATGCTTTTCTTTGGAATCATCTCGATGAGACCAATTACTCATTATGGTCTCAACTCAGGAATCGCGTATTAGGCGCTCGCAAAAATTTGGATATCTCGCGGAGAAACCAAAAACCATAATATGGAGATCTGATCTTGGGCATGGATTCTTGTCAGTGAAAAGTTAGCTCATTGACTTTCGTGAGTCCGTCGCTAATCTGTGATTTATTCGCCTCTCCCTTTGCCCGAGGAGATATGGGAGGCCGTATCAAAAACATTCTATGATGGATCAGACAAAACCTGTATTTTTTATTTGAATCAGAGATCTTTTTCTACCAAGAAAAATGGTCGACCATTATCAACATACTATAATGAACTTGTTGCTATTTTCCAGGAAATTGATCATAGAACTACCTCTCGGGGAAGGAGCGGTCGAGAAGGTGAATCCAGGTTGCGCTCAGCGATGGCTAGGCCGAGGTTCATATTTTTAAATGGACTTGACTGCGAGTTTGATCCAGGTTTGTGGAGAAATCTTGCGAAAAGACCCAAAGAGCACATATGCATATGTCGGGGAAAAATATCGGCGGAAACGGTTAATGAGGAGCTATCGTCCAGTCTGAGTACTCAAACTATGTTTAGGTACATTAAGCCTTCGACAAGGATCGTCTAGATCATCGACTAATCGAAACAATGATAAATGCAGGATGGCGACAACTTGGTATGCATCCTTTGTGGGGAAGCGTTAATTTTACCTTGGTGCCTACTGAGATTAATGGCTATCGGAGTGGTGGGAAGAGCTACTCGAAAAGCCTCGTAAAATTCTTTGGGAAAATTTATATTGTGTGACATCGTCGGAAATCAGCCGTGCTCGTACTGAATGTTGCCCATCCATGTATTATTGGTAAAGCATCAGTATTTTCTGCAACTTCTAAGAATAGAACTTGGATTATTGATACAGGTGCATCCGATCACATGACGAGGGATTCCAGTCAGTTAAAATCGGTTCTCCCTTCTTCTCAATAAGTTATTTCCACATGATGGCACCTCCCACAATGCGGGAAGGATCTGGTATCTTGTCTAATACTCTCACATTAGATCATCCTTATTGTTCCATCTCTTGAATAACCTTTTATCTGTATGCCAACTCGCATGCATACGCTTTTTGGCCCTCGTTTGTGTCTTTAAAGGGACATTCTAACCCAGGAAGATTCTTGGTTATGTGGTGACCAGGCGAGCTTATACTATAGAGTTGACGAAGACAGGATCAATCAGTCGAGCAAAGTCATTACTTAGAGTAAAACCATTTCGGCTTGACTATGGTTATGTAAGTAAGATTAAGGACATCTTTCTTTTGGTTATCTTAAGAAATTGCAACCCTGACTTTTGAGGATTGAATGATAGGGAATTTCATTGTGACACTTGTGAGCGGCTGAGAGCCACCAGGTATTTCTTATCCATCAGTGCGAATAAAGTTGAACCTTTTGAGATTATTCGCTCAGTGTTTTGAGGTCACCTGAGTTCCCTCTATGTCACAGACTCGTTACTTACTGTGACATTTATTGATGAATGCACTTAGAATGACTTGGGTTTCCTACTCATTAAAAAAAGTGATATTATTAATACAGCATTCAGGTACTGCAAAATGACTCACACGGAGTGGCAGTTAGATGTTTGTGATCGGCCGATGATGCAGGAGTTTATATAGATGCCTCTCGGAATTTTGAACCATGGAATTCGGTCATCGGACCTCGTACACATGCTCTGCAAACAAATGGATTGGCAGAAAGAATAGACAACTTTTTTTGGAGGTGGTAGTGCCTCCGCTCTTCGGCATGAACAGTGCCTCGATTTGTGGGGTGAAGGTACCTTGAAATCTGGCTACTTTCTGCCATCAGCCAGGCATTTTCTGAGAGTAATAGACTTTCAAACTCTCAGCGAAATTGCAATCCTTACTTTCAATTACATCCTTAGAATCTTGAACCAGAAGGTTTTTGGATGTAAGTATATGTTCACATCCCAGGAAATCTTGAGAAATAAACTTGATCCATGTCTGCTTGATGTGTTTTTGTTGGCTACTCTGAATTTCAAAAGGATAGGTCTTTATGATCCACAAACCAGAAAGCTACATGTGAGCTCCCCTGATGCCTCTTTCAGAAATTAGAGCCTTATTACTCAGGGAGTCTACAAAACTTCTCTTCGAGGGGGAGAGCTCAAGTGAAGAATGGTGGAGGTGATGAGTTTATTGAGTTGGAATATTCAGCAAGAGAGTGGTGGAGGTGATGAGTTATTGAGTTGGAAGAGGTGAATGAACATTTAAGCATGTTGTGCGGCAAAGTTTGTGATCACGATCATGAAGCGAAGTGAATCACACGGATACCTGGGAGTTGCCCCCGTCTACACCGTGGCGAAGAATCGGCGAATGTTCACCACCAGTAAGTATGAATCTTGTGTTTGGAGAGTCCTAATGAGCATATGTTCTGCTTGAAGAATACGGCTCACAGAATGTCCCGCAAAGATTGAATAGGGTTTCAATGATATGAACGATCTGAAGCGAAGACGGAAATACCCGATTAACAACTATGTATACATCTCATAGGTTGGCCCGAATCGTATGCATTTCGCATTGTCGGTGACAAAGCTGGTTTCTATTCCTAGTAATGTACGAGGTCATTGGTGCGATCGAAATGGAGAAAGGCGATGAGCGAAGAGATGGAGGCTCTACGAAAAGAATGCCACTTGGGAACTTGTTCCCTTGCCTAAAGGAGATAGAAGCAAATTAAGATGCAGAGATGGGTATTCACGGTGGCTTTGCAAACGGATGGAGAGTATTGATAGATATAAAGCGTAGATTCTGAAGGGATGCGCAAAGGCGTTCAGGGAAGGTGGGCTCGTGATATGGTGTGAGGTTGGGCATGATAGACATCATGCACCAACTTGAGAAGTGTGCATAAATTGATAATATTAGATTGATTAAGTAAATTCAAATCCCACAAATTATGATAGTTGACCAATCTTGTATATATATATGAAGCAATTTGCATGATAGACATCATGCACAGCTTGAGGGAGTGTCTGCGCATGAAATTTATCATGATACTAGATTGATTCGGTAATTAATCCTAGAAATTATGATAGTTGACGATCTTGTATATAGATATAGAAACAATTTGTATAATTAATCAGAAATTATGATAGTTGACCAATCTGTATATAGATGTAACAATTTGTTTTCCCCTTTTAGGACCTAATTTTAGGATGTAATTGTATCTGATGCTCTTGCCTCATTTTGAAGAAGAATATATGTCTGTTTGGAATCTTTACCATGGGATTCTATTGTTTGACGGTTTCAGATCAATGCTTATTAGGATGTCAGGCCGGTAAGTGAGAGGCACGTGACATTAATCGTATAAAATAATGAGTGCCCAAATAACATTTAATGAAGTAAAGAAACAATATTTTAACTGTGTTTCCAAAAATAAAATAAGAAATTATTTTTATTTTTCAAACAAATTTATTTTCTTTGAATTCTACTTTTGGTAACTCAATTTCTTTTTATATTGCAAAAAAAAAAATGATTGTATAAAAAAATTTAATCTCTAATTTAGGTTTGATTATATAATGTAATTAATCCATTTAATCATATTAATTATAATTAATCCATTTATGTACCACATAAAAATATTCTATTGAAATGGTTTTTACTCTCTATTTTAATACCATGAAAAATTAAGTGAGATAAAAATTAAATTTATTTAAAAATAAATAAAATTTTATTTGAAAACATCGAAGAAATATTGCTCAGCCTCCTCTTTAAGGTGCATTTAACAATTCATTATTTTATATGATATGGAACACTCCTTAGATCCAACTTTTGTTAACATCCTAATAAGCATTGGCTTGATCAAAAATTTATTGAACAAGAGTTCAAACACTTGATTGAAGAAAATAAAAGCTTAGGCACCAAAATAAAAAAATATGGAAAAATTGGGTACACAATTTATGTAATTAATCCTTATATTTATTCCAAGTTAAAACTATTGATAAAACTTATTAACAACAGTTAGAAAAACACACTATTAATAAAAATCAATTTTTCCTTATATTTTTCTATATAATTAATCAAACAAGGGAAAATGAATCCCTATTATTTTTCATTAGAATTTTCCATGCATGGATAACTTAACAAGGAAAAAGTTTTATTTTCCTTTCCTTTCGATTTTCTTTTCCTAGCACTTTTGAAAACCAAACATAGCCTTCAAGTTGACACTAAGTAAACAATAACACAAGTTTTTCGCCAAAACCTCCTTGAATCTTCAGAAATTTATACAATTAACATAATCTATAGTGCTGCTATATTTGGTTTTCGAAAAATGCAAGGAAGATAAAATTAAAAGGAAAGCAAAGTTAAAGAAAAGTAATACAATTTTTTTTTCTTTTGTTTGAGTTTATCATGAAATTTTAAAGGCAAAAAACCATGAATCTATTTACTCATTTTCTCAATTTTAATAATTTTTCTCTTATTTCATATTTTATAAGAGAATATAAGAATATAGAAAATATATATGATTGAGAATCAAAATAATACATAAATACAGAGTGTATAGAAACTTTTCCCTTTTGCTTTCTCTTATTTTTTCATTAATTTTTAAGAAAAATGGTAAAAATATTAGAAGATTTTTTCTTAGCATCCTTTATATTTCCATATCATTCAAAGTATTGCCATCATTGCTCGGTTGGACTTTTTCTTTAAAGGAAAATGAACAATATCGGCATTCGACAAGTTAAAAGGATAAGTCCTACAGGGTCAAAGTGATGCTCAAGAGCCACAGACAAATGACCGCGACCCAAATCGTTGAACCCCTGAGAATGCAATGCAACCACCACAACCCAGCACCAGAGACAAATGACCATAACCAACACAACACCGACAAGGAGAAGCTAGATCTGCGAGCTGGAGCGTCTTTACTACCGCACCACCCAAACCTCAATACCCATGCGAAGCAGATATTAAAACCAGGACGACACCCGCCACCACACACCTAAGAGGCCGACGGCAAGAACACGACGACCAAGACACAAAGGATGCGAAGGAGAAAGGAAAAGAGCCATTAAAGTCCAAGAAAATCGACAAAGCCAATGCTGGACACCGTAAACTAAGTATATCAAATGTATCATCTTTAATGCTATTTTTTTTTAATTTACTAAAATATCATTCTCATGCGATGCATACAAGTACAAACAATTACACTATACTATAATACATACATACGAAATCATAATATACTATTATAATAAAAATATGAAGCAAGGAACATGAGATAAACGAGACAGAAGAAAACATGATCTCATAGTTCCTAATTGGTAAATTAGTTGGCCTACTAGTCGGCCACACAGAACCTAAGGAAAATCATTCTTCAAGTCTACCTTAAATTCAAACACATCTTATTTCAACCCAAATAATTCTTTACATTATTTATAAACATGCGTCATGATAAATCCACCATACATATGAATTTTGAACTTATCAATCATCAATCAAACATCCATTGCTACCATTATAACTTCAGCTTGAATTTCAAGTGTACAGTACATCCAAATAGTAAATCACAATATTGTACAAATTTGAAACACATCAAAATGATATAAGATTATGAAGAAAATGTGAAAATCAACAACTAAACAACCTGATCATATCAAAACAAATTAGAATACAATCAGATTATATGTGGAAGTTGTTGGGGTTTGGAATTCCCCATGAACATAGTGATAGTGCGTACAGATTACACAAAAAAAAAAAAATCAATCCAAATAAAGCTAAAGATCGATTCATACTGAGATCTGTCTAGATTGATCTCGGTAAAGGTCGCGGTTGCTGCGACCCTCGAAGACTTACGCATATTCCCATTGCTAGAGCGAGAAGAGTGGCTCTCTTTGTGCTCTCCTTTGGATGAAATTTGCCTCCTGAGGTTTTTTTTTTTTTAGTCTTTGATATGATTTTTCTCTACCACTGGCCCATGACATGACATATAAATAGGCTACGGTAGGGACCTATAGGCAAATAAGATTTCAGGCTCCCAATGTAAATAAATGAACTTATTTACATTAATTATAATTCACTCCACTAAAGAATCATAATTGCATTCCCTCACTTATTCGAAAGTATAATTCGAGCCCTTTGTTATTAAATACTTATTAATCTCCCCACGTTAAGATTACAGATACCCGTTGATTAAATTAAATTACTGACAGTTTTATTTAATCAACATCTGATAATCACCTTGAGACCTTCCACTTAACTTATTTGATATGTCGGATTAAAAATCCACCTGTAGGGTTTGGCATAATCAAAACTTATAAGTATCCTCAAGGGGGTTATCATCAATCAGTCTTGAGGACATGGATTAGTTAATAATTAATATTCACTATACGATTAATGCGGTTATCCCGACTCACGAGATTGATGGGTCCCCCATGAGATATGTGAATGAGATATTTAGACTGACTTGCAAGTGTTTATTAAATTATCATAAGAGATTAAGAATTAGCAGGTGTTGCATGAACAACCAGTGAGTGGATATTTTTGTGTGTTGGTATAAAATAATTACAGGGATGAGTCTGGATTCAATGCCCCGCCACGAGTGTACTAGATATGGAGGTTGGAACAGATCTGACATACTGTGATAAAGGCGGATCTTGGGATCTGTTTGTGCTTTCTGATCTTGACTAAGTGTGTATGGTTCTGCATTTGGGTGTGAACGACCAACATATTCCACGAAAGGCAGATGGATGTGTGACATTAACGTAGGACTCTACACGAATCATCTGCTATGTAGAATAAAGACACACATGCATGATATTTAAATGCAAACATAGCTCACATGTAGATTCTCATTGAAACAAAATAACATAATTTTATTAAAGCCAAAATTAACATCCATAACAATAATATGGATTTTGGTATATATAGCCCTAACATAAGTGAGATCTTGAACTTTACCTCTAGTCATTGTTTAGAAATAGAGGAAAAGCGGAACCTTGGAAAAAAAATTGGCGAATATGATTGAGCGAAACCAAAATGAAATGATCATACGGTTCTTCGAACCCATACAAAAAAACTTCGATTGTAAAGTGCTCTGTATAGATGAGTAGGCTTGGGGAACCTTTAAAAATGTAGTGCCTGCTTCTTTGGAGACTTAGAGCATCATTGGTCTCTAAAAAAGGAGTGCAAGGGTTGAAGAAAGGTGTTTTTTGAAGATGTGGGAGGATTCAATTTAAATTTAAACTTTAAATATACCATTCCAGCATTCTCCCTTGGTTCATATAGTTCGACACCCAGTAAGGGAAACTAAATATATAAATCATGGCGATAGGTCCTCATAGTAAGTATTATCTTCCATACATATTTCAATATCCTAAGTTCATCAACACAAACCCTTAAACTTAATAAATAAACCATATATGTTTATTCAAGGTCCAAACTTAATAAATATTTCTCAAAATAATAATGATAATCTAAAATGTAAAAAACCATATGAGAAAATATTGAATTGAATAAGGACTCTATTAAATATTAAATGTAATAATATGATAAAATTACATCGTGAACCAAGTCCTAGTTTATGCGACATTATCCTTAAAATACTTAGGTGGCATGCCCTTTAGTTAAAGATTAGCAATCATCGACTCAATGCTAATGTGTTCGATGAAAACTTTCATTTCTTTAACACATCCTACTTATGGTTGGGTAGCAATATCGATATTCTTACTTTGACTTGAAGCTAGCACATTTGTTCTTGGCAAGCAAATCACAGCGGATGTGAGTTATCGCGATGCAACCCCATTGGCTAAGATATAGAATCCACAATTACAGTTGAGATATGAAACTCTTTAACCATACAACAAGCGAGCTGGCCTCGAAGCCCGGGATCTGAACTTCGGCATGGAAGTGGAAGTTAAGATACGCTGCGCTCCTCGAGTTACGATATGACTAGCGAGATATAGCTGAGCGTTAATTTACAGAATCGAGCCACGACCAACAAAGTCTGCATTGGAGTAGCCCGATGCACTCGAAACTATCTATTCGATACATACATAAGCATGTAATCCTTTGTTCCTTGAAGGCCTCTACATCCACTTTCTTTGCGGCTCTCCAGTGGTGATACGGATTGCTTTGATATCTTCTAATACTTAACTGGCCAAATCGTGTCGAAGTCTTATCTGAGAATCTGAACATACATCGAAGCTTCCCAGCGGCTAAAGCATATGGAATGTTCTTCATGTGTTCAGTTCGAAATCATTTTTAGGGCGCGATTGAAATCAGTCATCACCCTTCAGATTTACACTTTCGGTGTACAAATTTTCATGTTAAATCTCTCTGCAACTTTATTGACCTGGAATTATGTGAGTCGAAGCACAGTAACACCGAATCTTTCCCTATGGATCTTAATATGTGACCTCTAAGATGCCTCCTTGCATATCCTTCATATCCAAGTTCTTTAGGAAAATCAGTTTCCTTGAATGTAAACCCTTATCATTGGATTTACCAGCGAGAATATCATCCCACATATAACATAAGAAAACAAATCTTGCATGCAGGCCTTTTGGGTATATACATTGATCCATGATATTCTCTTCAAAAGCCAGAATAAAGCAATGACTGAATTTCAAATATCATTGATAGGACACTTGTTTTTTAATCTATATATAGATTTATTAGGCTTGCAAACTAAATGCTCCGCCGTTAGAGGAGAATCCTTCATGTTGTTTCATGTAAGCTTACATTTCTACAAATTACCATTAAGGAATGTCGTTTTCATGTCCATTTGATGTAAATCAAAGTCAAAATGGGCAACCAATTCCATGATTATTCGAAGAGAATCTTTCTTAGATATGGGAGAAAAGGTCTCCGTGTAGTCGATTCCTGCCCTTTGAGTGAATCCTTTGGCAACGAGTCTTACCTTATGTCTTTCAATGTTGCCCAATGAGTCCTTCTTTGTTTTGAAGACCCATTTACATCCAATGGATTTGACACACCCGTCAAGCGCTTCAGCGAGATCGAGCTGATTAGATGCCACATAGAATTCATTTCTTCTTTCATGGCACTGTACCACGATTAGATTCCTTAGAACTCATGGCTTGTGAAAACATTTCTGGATCATTTTTCAACTCCAATGTTATAGTCTAATTCTTGTAAATACACTATATAATCATTAGGAATTCTTGTTCCCTGCTCTTATAGATTTTCTTAATATTTGCTTCATCATTACTCTTAAGAATTTGTTGGTAACTGTTACTCAGTGGATTTTATTTGACAATTTAGAACTCTTCATTAGCGACAATCTACGAGGATCAATATGTGATATGTGGAACTTAGCGAACTAGTTGTCTCTCCGCGCTCGGTTGTCTTGGAAATGTGATATTGAGCCAGGAGAAAGGTTTGACAGCCGTAATGATCCTTTTCATAAGCTTGATATGCAAAAACTAATACATCCCTCGATCAAATTATAAAGAAATTTTGCATTTCTTGATTCCCGCAAATCACAGTGTTGTGAGATGGACAATAAAATCTATACCCCTTGGACCTTGCGTATATCCCCAATGAATGCCATTAGCGGTCCTTGAGTGCAGCTTCCTTTTTCTTATGGGTTATAAATTCTCACTTCAGATAGGCATCCCCAAATGCTTATATGTTGCAAACTAGGTTTCCAACCTTTGAATAACTCAAAAGGCGTCTTAGGGATAGCCTTGGTTGGAACTTGGTTTAATATATACATTGTTGTCTTTAGAGCTTGGAGTCCACAGTATTCATGCGGAGTTTAGTGTCCTCCTCTTCACTCCTTGCCATGTCCATTACACAGTCTGGAAGATAGGGCAGTGAGGCAGCAATCCTGCATTTTCTTGAAGAAACCCATGAAATGAACCGAGGAGCTTGTCCATTCTTTGTGTATTTACGTAGTCTTGTCCACCTCTGTTTGATCTTATGATCTTAATATGTTTTCACATTGATTCTACTTGACCTTAAAAACTTTAAAGGCATCTAAGCTTTATCTTTGGAGCAGTAAGTAGAGATACATGTATCGTGAATAATCATCTATGAAGGTGATAAAGTATTTCGGATCATTGCATCATGTCGAAAACAAATGTCGGTATGTATAATCTCTAACGAGGTTTATGCTCCTCTTTATATTTTAGACTTGTTAAGCAGTTTGCTTGCCCATAATTAATGCAATTCCACCACGAGTCTGAAATCGAGAAAAAATCAATCTTAAGTACTCCTTCATTAACCAATTTCTTTACATTCTTTATTAGACGTGTCTTAATCTACGTGTATAACATGAAGGATTCTCATTCCACGACATCTTTTAATCCAGCCGGTAACATGCATAAAATTATATGTAACTTTCATTTATGCTTTGAATATGGAAAAGACCATCAGACAACATACTCTAACCAATAACTTTAGATTTATTGGATAAGTACAGCCGAAATCGAAAAGTTAAAGAAGGGGGAAAATCACAAAATTCTGAGTCTTGAAATTGAAATCAAATTCTTAGAAAAATATGGAACATAAAATTTCTTTTCCAATTCTAAAAGGAGCGCTATAAAAACAAGGCGGCAAGTGCTTTATGCTTATTATCATGAACTAAATCTTCTTTGCTTGAATAAATGTATTGTTAAGCCACGTACAACTAGTGGAGTAACTGTCTTTGTAAGGTATTGGAAATATGTATTGTAGAGCAGAATCAATTCACCGTGTTATGATTAACATTAACCATATTAGATTCTGTAGAGACGAAGCTGATACCTTCTTATCAGAGCGCTAGATCACTTGAATTTTGACAATAAAGTCTTCATGTGTCCTTCTTCTAACCGCAAAAAAAAAAAAACTTTGACTCCTTTATGCTTGGATGAAGAATGCCCGCTTTCCTTTAGCTTTATCCTTCATTTTCTTTCCAAAAGTGGTAATTAACCTTTTCACACCCTCTTCCATCATTAACCTTCCCACAAATCTTGCATACACATAGTCCTTGATTCATTAATTGACTATTTATCCTTATGTTTGTTGTAGAGATTTTGAAGAGGCTATGCATTCGGGCGAGTGTTGATATAAAATGAGCAAAGGAAAATTTACGACATGGTAACCCACAGTAATCTTGCAGATTGAAGCGATATATCCTATGCACATGATATGATCACGCACACCTCTTATCCCGGTGAGCTTGGTGGATGAAAACTGCATACTTAAGGTATTGGCAAGATCTTTGTCAGAAGTTGCAAACTGCTCATCGATGGCTTTCAGAACTGGTTTGACTTTATCAATTGCTGAAATCGAACCCACGAATACTAATTGATATCTTGGTCTTTATGAACATCATGGAGAGGGGATTGGACCTCTCCCATTTTTCAAAAAGACTAATAGCTTACCGTATTGCTGGTTTTCGATAATGGGATTAACACGCGTCTTTCCTTATAAACGTAGTGATATCGCATCCATCGAATCACGGTATCTCGTTCCACATACCTTATAGCTATCTACCTTAGTTTGGGGAATATCACTTAAAATAAAAAATATTGGATTTGAATAACTTCTGAATGTTAAATATACATGCTTATTAATCAAAGATTGAGGCAAAAGATACAATGACATGTTTTACAGTAAAATCATGCTTTTAAATCATAAACTGGTGACATAAAACTTGCTTGAGCTACAGTGTCACTAAGTGAGTTTAATAATCTTATGATAAGACTACCAAATCATGTTTCTTTTCTAATCAGCAGGAGTAGAATTAGAAATGTGATTTGATATCTCATCCTAATTAACCATCCAAAATATAATAAAAATTCCTGTGGAATGAGATTTATAATATTTCAGATGATTTAATTACAATCAATGTTATCAAATGTGATCTTAAAACTTAACATATAATTTTAATCAAGGATGTTGTGGCTATTCCCTAATTAATTAAAATTATATCGATCATTTAACATAAGAAACTATAAACAATTTTAAAGAACAATATTGTCGCAACATAAATTCGATAAGGAATATAGTCAACTGCGTTCTCGATATAAATTTAGTTGTAGTTAAAGAGAGCCATCAATCTAGCATAGGAGAGTGGAGTGTGTCCCGGTTGGATCCAGGCTAGGGTTCGACTCTTTTGTAGGAAATGAAAACAATTTTATTAATTTTGCTAGCGAGTAATTTTAATCCTTTTAAATGCGTATAAAATAAACCGGTGTAAAAACAACATCGACTTTTAAGTACAACTGATGTGAAACCACTTGCCATTAAGATTCACGAGGACCTAGGATCAAATCGACGCAACCCCTTTTATGGTTTGGGGATCAGTTGGCATCACTGAGGTACATCACGAAGCGGATATGCTAACCCGAAATAGGGCTTCACGGCTGCTTTGCATCGAAAACGGGCTTAAAGTCAGTAGCCCATCATGGGCTCAAAATTAGCCCTAAACGTGAAGCCATATTAAAAAGGGAGTAGGGCCCAAATGTGGCTCAAAGAGTAATTCATCTTCTTCAACCTTTAGTGGTCCTCGACCCCATTTTGTAGAAAATGGTTCCGCTTTTTAAACTTGTTAAATAAACCTTTCGGGTTCATTTCTAGGCATCACGAGAGAGAAGAGCGAGGAAGCGGAATTGGCTGACACCTTTTATCCGGGGTCCGGATTAATGACAGTCGACACAGTGGAAGCTGCAGTATCGGATCTGATATCACTCATTTGTCTCATATATTGAGACCGACCATAATATTTATTTCACAAATATATTGATATATAATAGACTATTTGTTATAAGTCCATTTATAGTCCTAATATCTGACAAAGGTATACATGTTTTGGTTCTACTTGAATATATCTGAAGCCAAAAACAAAACAAGCAATTTGCATCCAGCTCTCATCACGCATGCCGGAGTCCCATATATGGGTGGCCTTTGCACCACCCGGGACTGAACACGAAAGGGGGTCCCACGACGGGGAGTGAAACTAATGGCTTCGATGAAGTGATAATCTCACAAGGGTTACTCCCCGCTAAGTGCACATGCAATGATAGCATAAAGCAAACCCCGCGTCAGTAAAATGCATGAATGTATTATGTCATGCATGAAATATCTTCATGCCCACGTCAGGAGTCACCCGCAGGCTCCCTGCACATGCCTATTCGAGTGTGACAGCCGTCACTAGTAGTACGATGACACAAACATATATCACAGGAGCCACACTGCACGCTCACGATTACCCAATGCGAGTGCAAATGGGCAACCCGATCAGGGTGATCCAGGCTCGCATCACCTGACACGAAGTACATGTGATAAACATGGCGAAGGTGTGTCTTAGCAGGCGGCAGGCTTTCGGATCGCCTGCGGTCTCTTACACCCATGTTCGGGCTTTTCACACAGAGGGGTTCGCGTAATGACCCACCAAATAATACAATTTTTTTACCAAGTTTGACCCGAGTTGACCAACGATAGTAGGTGGGGCAAAGTTGACTTTTCAAGGATGAATAATTTTGGGTTGACTGAGCCTACGCCGTAAGGCTCGATCGATCACGAGTTCATAGACGGGTTAAGCGTCCATCAGACTTACGGATAAAGTTATGACCTCGATGGTTCAAACGGCCAGTGTTTTAGTAGTGTCCAAAAATTTGTCTTGAGTGTTTTGCGAGCTTTGACCATATTACATATATACGTAGCTTTTCATGCGAAGGAAACCTAGCCCCAAACACTCACTTTGAACTCAAAAAACCTAGAAAAACTCCCCGAGCATTGAGCATCAATTGGGTTATTTTTGACATTTTGCGATGATCGAGCCAAACTTAAAAGACGGGTCGCGCGATTCTTCTTTGGCATGTATGAATGAGTTGGGAGGACGTCGTTGGAAGTAGCGTTAAATTTCAATGGCCGCCTCGGGATATGTAAAGGGATCTAAGCCGTGACCAGTGATAGTAGCAATATATTAGATCACAGTAATTTCTTGATTCTAATCTTCAAAATAGGACACCCATGGCTCCTTTCCACTGTTTATTTGGACAGCCATGAGACTCGTCTGTGATTTGCAGTTCGCCTGGATTTGGAAGTTAATGACGAGAGATCAGCAGACTTAGATCAAGTTTTTATTACCATGTGTTTAATTGGACAGATAAATGACCTACCAATGGATTTGTCTGATTGTTCCAGAAACTTCCATTGGATGGTTACTTAAATTTTGGAACCTCGTTTGATTCCAGGTTTCCATTTACCTAGTTATTTGGAATGCATTACAGAAAATTAGATTGGAAGCCAAGTAAGTTAAACCAATTGGCAAAAAAATTGAGTTGTATTAGTGAAAGAGTGGATGTTTTTTAGGATTATATTTGGACGGGTTTTCAGAAATTTAAAAAGTGGGCTCCAAGGTGGCATAAAATTGATGTTGAACAGTGGGGCACACAACATTAATATTAGACACCAATAAGTCGATTAGGATGATTTCTTAGTTAAAAATTACTCTAAGGCATAGGGGCATTCAGTAATGGATTGGTTCCAGTATTAATTAATTGGTACATTTTATTTATATTACGAGGCACTCACGTAGGAAGCCGGGAGGCAGATCTGGGGAGCAGACTAAGCGTACATAGTGCGTGGTGGTCACTTGTTTTTAGAATGTTTTGGGGTATTGTTATGATCATATATTTTCTTGATTCAGTTATTTAAGTATATAAACTTTATTTGATCGGACGGTTGGTTGTGCATAAATGAAAATGTGGTTTGCATAAAGAAAACAAGTTATCGACTCATGTGAATTTTGTCTTATTTAAACTCATTTGGAAGTTTCACGATTCTTGGATGATGTGGTATTTGAATATTTTAGATGCGTGGATTGAGGTTTTAAGCGCTTTGAAAACTCATTGTTTTAAGAAAGAGATTTCGAGGTCTTGTGAAATGATGCAATCATTGTCGTTTGGAAAGAAGTACGTGATATAAAAATCTGAATACCATATTAATTACACGGTCGTGAGGTCGGATTACCGACGGTTGGTATGCCACGATGTCGTGAGTTTAGTTATATATTAATTACACGGTCGTGAGGTCGGATTACCAACGGTTGGTATGCCACGATGTCGTGAGTTTAGTTATATATATTATCTCCTGCCGCAGTCGTGGTCGGATGCCGACGGTTGGTAATACCACTGATCGTAGAATCTTACTATATATTAATTCCCGCGATGGTGAGGTCGGATTCACCAGACGGTTGGTATCTGCGATGTCGTGGTGGTTTACACGATGGTATATGATGGGTATACAATACGGTTTATAAAAAGGATATATGCGGTACATTGTTGGTCTACAGTGGTATAGCTTTTCCATATTTATAGTTGTGGTATTTTTAAATGGTTATTTTTACGACATGATGGTTATATATGTTTTATGCTTGATTTATATGTTGTTTACGATCCAGACTATAGTTTTCTTAAAAATCATGTCGGTTAGATTTTTGAGCATAAACTTCATATTGTTGGGCTTTGGTAAAGTTGGGTTTTATGAAACGTTTAATAAACGGGGAACATTACAAAAGAGTGGACGTGAGGTCTTGAGAGAAGGAATTTTTCGAAAATAAAAACATTATTTTATATAAGCCCAAATCACGTGCTCGAGATTCTTTTCTCACGTTTATTGTTTTTTTAATATTTGTTAGGTCAGGGCGAACTCATAGGGCTACCTGTACTTGGAGTCAATGCTTGCTTTCTATCTGCCGACTGAGTTCACCGTGCTCTATCCCACACATGTCTTTGTTTTGTTGGACTATTTAATGCCGTTTATGCTTGCACCAAATTCGCGAATCTTTCTTAGAATGACATTAGTATTAAACTCATTGAGTTCCTTTTATGTATGATGATTTATGACTACCCTTGGATAGGTCGTCGTGGGTATCTATATATTTGAGGTATTATAGTCTTTGCGGTATTTACTTCTTTTAGAGTGGGGCCCCTTTATTGCATTCCCTAGAGATTGTACAATGGGACTCCAGCAGCGGCCCGGGACCCTTTGAGGTACCGCGGAAGGGTATCAGAGATTGGTCTGTCATTAACGATCCCACTTCTTCTTTCCGCCCCAGAAACACATTATTTTTATTTCTTTTTATGTTTTAAACGGTGAGACATTTATTGGACGTCGTCCAAAGTACGAGCTCACTATCCATTCATCAACAATGATGATGAGTGACCACACACATGCACACACACCCAACATAATGTGATGTGCTGTCGTATGCGATGTTAATGTGGCTGCGTGTTAAGTATCGCATGTATGATACACTACATGGAACATTCTACTGATGTTACTTCATGCCAAGTACCATGTAACCATATATAATTCACATCTATTATGTTAATAAATTTAAATACACATATATTAACATATCTGATACATATTCAGCATGTTATTAAATTGCCAGCAATAACACACAAAAACACTTCACATAAAATAGCCATTCCCGGCCATACTCGGTCTTAAAATAAATCTAGACTTAGTCCAAAAATTTTAGTCTCTGTTTTTGCCGACTAAAAATTTAACCCTGAAACTACGCGGCGGTCATGAAAAAGCAGGATTCTTACTCCCGTCATAACGATCGGCTTTGGTCCACGGCCGATCACACGTAGCTACGGGCGGCTGACAGGAATATTTTTTTTTTTACAATTTTATCAATTTTACCAATTCGGGACAGCGGCCTCGAAATCAAAACCAATCTCGAAACCTATGTGCACGGTCCAGAAGCAGAGGCCCACGCAAAGAGATCTAACATGCATTTTAGGCCGATTCGCCGCCATGGCCGGATCTGCCGACGCTTGAAGCTTCGATTACGGTGTCAGAAAAACAATCTGCGTGGTGAAAACTGATCTGTGGTCGAGATCTAACCCACCGCGACCATTCGACCCTTAAATGAAAAGGAACGGGGAGTAGAGATTTACCTTATGGAGTTTGTGAAACTCCCGAGTTTTGGTGTCCACCACCGTAGATTGCCTTTGCATGTACCAAGCGCTAGTACTCGGGCCGTCGAGCTCGGCCAAGTCGGGGCCAGCGAAATCCTCCCTTTCCTTTTCTCTCATTTTCTTTCCTTTTCCTTTTTCTTTTCTCCTTTCCTTTCCTTTTTCCTTTTCTTTCCTATGAACTCTTTTCCTTTTTGTTTCTTTCTTTCTTTTCTTTCTTTTTTTTTTTTGCTTTTCTTTTTGGTTTGTTTTCATATCCTCCCATAGAGATAGCCATTGACTGAATGTCAAAGGAGGAAACTTCCTCCCTTTTTCCTTTTTTTCCACATGCCTTTTCCATGCATTTCCTTCCTTTTTCTTTATTTCTTTCTTCTCATTTTCTCTTTTGCTATTCTTTTTCTCTCTTTTTGGAGCATACTTGACCATCTGGTCAAAGAAGGAAATTTCCTCCCCTTTTCCTTCAAGCCACTTTGTTAGGTCCTCAATTTTCCTTCTTTTTTCTTAATTCATTTATTTCCTTTTATTGCATCATCAATCATGCCCAGTGTGAGCCACATTGATGCACCACATGGCTCTTGCAATGTGTCACTCTCTTAAGGGTGCCATGTGGCATCTAAATCACATCATGTGTCATCGGAGCACTTCATACCGAAAAGCGTGGGGGCCTGTATTTGTCTCGAAATCAGCCCGAGAGTCGTGGTAGCTAGATTTCGAGGGCGATTTCAGCAGTGAAGTCCATTTTGTCATCGAGATCTAGAAAAGACCAGGGTTTTAAATGCAAGAGTGTAGTTCTTATTTCCATAAAATACAGATTTCGGTTTCACATAAATTCTTCTCCCCTACCGTGCATCTCATGCGAGTTCCTTGAAATGTTAGGGTGTCTCAACCAACTAAAATCTCAGCCGACAATGTTTCCCTATTTGATAAACATAAACCCATTATCTATTCTTTTGTTGTCGTTATTACCATATACCTTGAAACATTTATCACCAGTAAAAGATTTGGGACGAAGGTTGTTGAATAGGGTCTTCTTCATCCTCTGGTAAAACTCTATTTTTCTACATAGAAAAACCTTTTTTTTTAGGCCAAAATCACGTTACAAGATTGTTGAATGTAAACCTCCTAAACGGCAAATCTGAGTAGGGGGGTTGCTCTTGCTATACGATACCAAATGTTAAAATCAACAACTAAACAATTTGATCATATCAAAACAAATTAGAATACAATCATATCATATGCGGAAGCGAGATGTTAGAACTTACCTCTAGCCATTGTTCAGAAACAGAGGAAAATTGGAACATTGGAAAAAATTGAAAACTGAATATGATTGAAATGGAGAAACCAAAATGAAATGATCACTTCTTATTCTTCCAAACCCTTCTCAAACAAAAAACTTGATCTTTTATTATCTGTATAGATGAGTAGGCTTAGGGACCCAAAATGCGTGCCTCTTTCTTTAGACTAGAGGCCATCAACGGTCTCTTAAAGAGGGTACAAGGTTGAAGAGTTGTTTTGAAAATGTGGGAGATTAGGTACAAATTTAAAACTTTAAATATATGGATCGTGCTTGAGGAAAAATTATACCTCTCATTTCATCCCGATGAATATATCCAATTCACATAACAATTCTGACCACAACTATAACTATAATTTCCGCAATTTTGACAATAGTCTCAATAAATATATGTAAAATAACTTTACTTTAACAATCTTCAGCTCCTAATGAAAATATCCAAGTCGTCACATCATACTTTCTCATTCATACACTTTTTTTTCATCACCTCACTTATCACTAGAACGTTTCCTTCTTAATATTATAGACATGTAACCTAAACCTTAAGCCCATAAATATATCAAAATATGCAATTTCAATGTTTTTTTCTACACATCAAAATCATATCAGGTGATGATGTGTGATCCTACCTCTTCATTTTTCATCATAAATTTTAATTTTTTTTCAAGGCACTATATTTATTTATTCATTCTCATTACAATGTATAATTACAATTTCCACAATATCTAAATATTCCCATAACCATATACAAACACATTCACAATCCAAGTTCAAAAAATTAATATATTGTCATGTAATTATGTATATGAAACAAATTTAATAGGTCATCTTTTAACTCTTTATCACTTTTAAAGAAAATGACCATTTATCACATCATAATTTTCATTTTCTCTATTGTTTCTTTCACATTGCGGCATCTCACTTAAATCATTGGAACATCTCAATTTCATACTCAATTCCATTTCACTTAAATCATTCATCTTAAGATTAATATTACCTTCAAACTGATCAATCACAATGCAAACAAAGTTACAATAATACATAGTAAATCACAATTTAGCCTCGACAAGTAATCATGACATCAATTCAATCTCCATTCAATCATTATCAACGATATTAATTGGACATAATTTATGCACCAACATAAGCCTTTCCAATGTCTTAAACTTCATTGGCACCCGTCGACTTCAAAAGCCTTAGCCTTTCGTGCCCGTTCTTCGATTTCGTGTACCTTCTATGCCTCCCATATGAGTTCTTTGTCTTGGTATGTCCCAGACTTCCATGATTTCTATGGCATCGGTTCTTTGCCTTGGTATGTCATCACTACAAAAAAAGTAATATATAGTGGCATACTTTTAGCAGGGGTCATCAAAATTCGTAACTAAAAAATACTCTCAGCAACCTTTTAGCCGGGATTATTGATTGGGGCCACCATATAAGCTCGTATAGGTGCATGATAAAAAAAACCGTTACTACATATGGGTTAAATAGCCACGTCGTTTCCAATCCGGCGGCTATACGTAGTCCATTAGACCTATAGCGCTAGATTGCATACCTTAAATCATTTCCCCCTTCTTTCTCTTCCTCTCCCCAATCACGCTCTGCTTTATGTCCCTCTTTTCTTACACTCTCTCCCTCTCTGCATTTCCAATCTCTGTTATGTTTTCATCATATGATCTTTTTTGCTCTTTGAAAATTCAAACTTTGGTTTGTTGATGTTTTTTATTTAATTTGATATTTTCACCACCTTGAGTTTTCTAGGGTTTTTTACGTTCTGAACGGATGAAGAAAAGCCTCAGAAGTTTCGGAGCAAATGAAATCGAGTATTCAATTGTCTCAACGAAGAGTGGTGGAATTGGTCCAGAAACTACAAGGGATTCGAATCATCAATTTCGATCTTCTCCACACTCTCTCCACGAGCTTTGAAATCGAGTACAGTTTTCTCTTCATCTACTATCGTGTTGAAATTTCTTGCTTAGGGATTTGGTTTGGTGAATTGTTTCAGTGGTGTTTGCTCTTCTCTTAAATTGGCTTAGCGATTTTTTTAATAATTAAATTCGTGGGCAATTTGTTGGCGTTAAACTAGAAATTGGTTGTTGTTGAAGCTGAAATGTTTCATGGTTTATTTCTTTGACTGTAAAAAGCGACTTTTGGAGAAGAAGGTCGATGTGGAGCAAAGGAGTGCAGTTGAAGCTCTGAAATAAACTGTGAAAGGCTTAGAGTAGAATAATATGCTTAGTTCTATTTTGGTTTCGTGGTCATGGTATGCTTTTGTCAAATTAAATTTCCCAAGAGGCTCATATTTGCTACAAAAAAACATTTTTATCAAGTTAGTATGCTTTGAATTTATGGTTCAGAATGCCAACTCATATGAATTCTTACAATTGCTGATTTAAGGGCTAGATTAGTGGATCCATTGTTAGTAAACAATGGTTTTTTTTTTAAAAAGGTGTTGTCCCACATGGAAAAAAGATAAGAGTCTTTTTTGGGTTTATATACTAAAACCCAATTATGGGCATGTACATGACTTGAGAAGAGGAGAGTTCTTGCGCGCACAAGAAATGGGTCGGAAGCCCGATTTCAGTGCAAATCGATGGATTTACTCCTCCCACCCGCGCGTGAATAGATCCGGGACACATTCGGTTGATTTTGAATTCAAATTTTAACAATTATTTTTGCATTGAATCCATAACGTTTTTGAATTAAATCTTATTCTTAATGGCCAACGACCATAAGTTTGCCTATAAATTCAAATGGGTTCTAAGATTGAAAAACAACTTTTTATTTTTCATTTCCACCTTCAACTTGGAATCAATGTTCATCTCTGCTGTTCTTGTTTCAGAGTTCATCTTTGAAGAACTGTTGTATCCTGGGGAATAAAATTCCAAAGGACAGTGTTGAAAAGTTTACCGAATTTCTCCAAATCCTGCTGCTGCATTCCTTAGATTCTCTACAGATTCTGCTGCTGCTGCATTCGACCATATCAGTCAAAGCTATAACATCCAAAACTGCATTTAGTGTAAGAGATGGGAAATATGTAAAAATGAGATACACTACTGTTTGATGAAGTTGTTTCATTTTGAAGATAATTTTTTTTACAAGAGCATACGGAGATAATGGAAAGAGATGTCTATGATATGCTTCTATGCAGAACCAAGCAGAACTATCCATGTTATGCTTCTGTTTAACTTCTATTATTATGAACATTCCTCTTAAATTTGTTTGTGCCTATGCTGTGATTGACACGATGGAGTCCTAGAAGATTGAGGTCTAGACTGTACCTCTCAGTTGAAAAGCTTTTATGGGACTTGTAAAATTATAAGAGTTTTGGCCTCACTTAGGAGTCCATAAGATTCAGAATAAACAATCATCAGAATATCAGAATATATACTTTGTTTTATTATTTGACAAGTTCATAAATAATCTTAGTTTATTATTTTCAGATTGAAGTATCCATGTCATGTCTTACTATTTGGTTGCTCTTTGGGAGTTCAAGAGAAATTATACCCATTTTTTTAGAAATTATGTATGGAAGCCATCTTGCATTTGTTAAGTTTTCAAAGAGGGTTCATGTGATCCTCGAACTCAATTGAATATGCTTAGCATTTGATGCATCAATTACATGCTTTCCTATGAGCAAAGGTTTAGGTTTATAATCTTGTATTGTAGTATGCTATTTCATTTATCACATTTCCATTTTGATGATGATTGCTTTTTGTTGCTGTCCATTTTTTTGCTTTTGCCTATTATAGACAGAAGAACAAACAACTTGGGCTGGGTATGCTAGGGGTTATTTGTGCTAGTTTTAGAATGAAAACCTGTCTGTGTGTATGCACCATGTTGTACAATCTAAGCCTTAGAGGAACACAACATGCACCAGGCGTGTTGTGTGTATGCAGAATCTTTTCTTTTGATCTTTTGTCAAATCATACTTGTTTATACAACATCCCCCAATCCCCTCATCCCTAACCCTTCCCCATCTGTATCTGATGAGTAATACAATCTATCTGAACCTTCAAAAATGCCGAATGCTTTCTTGCATTTGGCTTTGCTGTCAAAGCAATCCCAACAAAAGAGTGGTCTATAGCTCTATATTTGTGCATTCTGTCAAGATATGTTATAGTAATTAACTTCATAGAATGCTGTAACAACAGGGATAGAATTAGTAGTGATGTTTCTAAAATTGGTCTAAAAAATCATGTGGTATGCAAGATTGCTTCGGCCACTAAGAACTGAACCTGTTTTAGTTTGGAAACCCACATAAAGAAATCAGTTTTGCTGTTAATTTCATTTTTTTTTAATTCATCCAAACATGATGCTCATGGTTTGTTCTGCATGGCAGTTCCCCATGGGCTGCAACAGGTGGCATGGATAATAAGTTCATTGTCTGGGATCTGCAACATCCATCACCACGCTGCACATATGACAACGAGGTTGGCTAAAGTTTATTTTTCATATAGAAAATATATTCCATGCATTTAACCACTTGTTTGTTTCTGATCAAAGCCTCATGTTTGGGGTGAGCTTCTCATGCATTTGATCATATCCTTGTTTTGAACAGGATGGTGTGACATGCTTGTCATGGCTAGGTAATCCTAAGTACATAGCTGCTGGGTGTGTGGACGGGAAAGTTCGAATTTGGGATAGCCTCTCTAGAGAATGTGAGAACTTTCAGTGGGCATTCGGATGCCATTCAGTCCCTAGGTGTATCTTCCGATAAGAATTTCCTGGTTTCTAGTTCCCTGGATGGTATTGTCCCATGGTGATTTCAATGAAAATAGGACACTTCATGATGTACTGAAAGAACCCAACCTATTGATTGAAATTCCGGGCTCTGAAAGGAGTGGGATATAGTGGCGCATTTTTAAGTGGGGTCAAAAATTTAATGACTAAAAATATGTACATATGGACAAGCCATCTAATTCATGCGGTTGAATGGATTTACATTAACCCTTTTCCAACTAGGAAATCAATGGCTAGGTTGCTGCTCTTGTGATATGCACGTCCGATGCTGACCGCGGGTAATGTCAAGCCAATGCGCAGTTTAAAAGCAGGTCTTTAAAAATAAAAATTTTATTTTTTGGTTTAAAAAACAAGAGTATAAAGTAATTTAAGATATTTAATGGCTTTTTATGGATTTTTATATTGAAAGATAAAAGGAATAAAAACTAGTTTCTTCGATAAAAGTTCTAGTCATAGGCATGGACATGCCAGGGACATAACCCTATCGTATTATTATGCATAGGCATAGAGCATGGACATATCCCGTACTGAAGTACTAGTCGATCACATTCAAGCCCGTTTTCATCATTATGAGGGCATAGGCATGGACTTGAAATCATTAGAAACGATAGTGGTGGTGGTGGTGCGCGACTTTAACGCCCGACTCACGTTAAGCCGAGCCTCCCACCATCCATCCGCGGTGGGTGATCTCATATTTTAGATCAGCCGCACACCCCTCCCCACAGCTAGGGCTTATCCACTTTCCTGAGAAGATTAGCATCTCTTTCATCGAGCTTCGTCGGAGATATTCACTACTGCATCTCTAAGTTTGTGGATAGTGGCTCTCTACTTCATTGCCTGTTCGATGCGGCTCTGGCTGAGGTTTTGTTTTCTGTTTCTCTGCTGACCATACGAGTTCTACGAGACCATTTGGGAATCGCCCATCTTTTGAGTGAAGGAGGAACGAAGCGAAGGATTTCGATGAATAAGAGTTTTTGTTATGCTATTTGTTTGGATATCAAAAATGCGTTTGCTCTTTGCTTGAGGCAAGTAAGAGATGATTCTATCACGAGATCAACGCTCTACGATTCTCAAAATGCAAAGGTGTGTTTCTCTTTGCTAGTTCTATTTTCAATTTGTTTTAAATTCGATGAAGAACCATATGGCTTCATCTCGTCTATGACTAATTTTTGGCTATGGTTTTGCAATGATATCCAAATGACTAATTTCTCTCTCTTTTTCTCTTGCAACTCTCTTTTGGGATCTGGAAATGTGCTCATAGTCAGAGAGTTTTCTGCACTTGAGCATATAATAGTCTCGCTAATCTCTCTTTGCGCTGAGTTTCATTTCGTGGATCCACTAATCTCTTGTTGCACTAATCTTAGACAACAATTGCAATTCCGGTAATATCATTTTCCTTCCATCTGATTCCATTATTTCTTAGATTGATATCTCTGAATTCCTAAAAATTTGCATGTATATGGTGCATGTTACCCCATATACTTTTTTTCTCTCTATTGTCCATGAAGGTAAGTTCTGGAATTTGGCTTATGTTTATAATCTGATCATGTTATTGGTATGCTTGATATAATTAGATCCTTTATGTTTCTAGAAGCTTTACATTTGGTATTAGAGCACAGCGTTTGACCTTTACCTTGTTTAGAAAAAAAACAAAAAAACAAAAAAACAAAAAAATTTTGGTTTAAGATGATTTATTATTAGTGGATCCTGTATCATGTTCAGTGTAGAAACATATTCAGTGTATGTGACTTTTTTTTTGTTTTTCTTTCAAACCAGCTATGTAGGAGCATGTTAGAATCATGATTTTACCTAGTGCGCCAGAGTCGATTGATTTATGTGATATCCTTATGAATGAGGGTTGACATAAGCGGTTAGAGTCGTGTTCGTTTTATCCTTATGTGGGCATCCTGAATGAATATTATGGAAATCTAAAATTAAGCTTTCTCTTGAATTTGGTTCACATTCTCATTTGCATCTCATAAATCTCTGGGGTTTGGACACTACCTCGGTTTCTGTTGTTCTAACCTCTCCATGGTTTAAAATTTTAACTTGTAGGTATTAATTTGTCTTTGGATGTTGTCGTGAGAAGAGCTAGGGAGGTTTTAAGGTGGTAGATTGAGGTCTTATTTTGTCTTTGGGATTTGGGGTGGGGTGGCGGGTTTCAAGGCGGATTATTTGCATGCTGTTTTTCCTTTTCCTAGATTTTTAGCATTTGATAAAGGAGCCATAGCTGACAATTTGGAGATATCCATTTAAGGCTTAATGGGTGATCTTTGTTTTGGTGATAAATATAGTTTATTAAATACAGAAAAGGATAAACTTTGTATTATGATTACCTAAATACAAAAAACTTTGTATTTTCTGGCCTTCTGTTGCAAGAAGATAAATAGGCGCGAAGAAGATAAACAACAAATGGAAAAGATGTAGCTCTAGTTCTATTAGGGTCCACTGTACCACGACAGTCCTTAAAAATATGGTCCCAAGTGGACCCATTATCATTAATTTATTCTTCTAAGAAATTATATTTCCTTACACTTTTCTTTATGTTTTCTTTCCGCAGTATTTTTCGGATCCCAAATGGATTGTTGAAGAGGTTTCTAAATCTTGATGGGTTTAAAGAAATGAATCAGGGATTGAGGATGGTTGGTTCTAACCTGAATCTACGGTCATCATTTGGTTCAGCGATAATATGTGTTTGGTTATTTTCCACCGCTAATTACAGTGTTTGCGTGTTTTGTTGTTTGGTGTTTGGTTTTCATCTTTACCAACTCTGAATAAATACCATGTTATTAGAATCGATCTAATACCATGAAATCTTTTGTCATATCCGACCAATCGGGCGGAGAAAACGATAAGTGCGAGCGTTCCCAAAGTTATGATTCAAGAAGTCGACGCAGATCATGCTCACGGTCTGGGGAACGTTCATATGATCGGTCTAGGGATTATGATTGTCACAGGTACTTGTCTTCCATGAGTCTCCCATTTTGCACTTAGATTTCCTTAGTGTGTCCATTTGGATAAACTTCCTGTTCTGCTTTAAGAATGGATAATAGTTAGATTACTTACGTGTAAAATGCAGAACTCATTGAAGCTTGCATTGAAATTGTAATGATTCCTAAAATTGAGGTATTAACTAATTTAAATGTATTTTTTTGTAGATTTTAAGAATAATCAGGTGAAGTCCTATCCATTTTGTGTAAGAGTTAGTATTTTGCTTTATGGGAACTTCTATTTTGAAAACAAAAAATAGGAAATGCATCCATATGAAGGCTAAAAGTTTGGATATTTCTTTTTATAATGGTTAATATCAAATTTGCTTTTGGATGCCACTCTTGGGGATGATATCCTTTGAGAAACATGTATTCCAAAATGGTTTTAAACCATAGGGAACTCCGCTTCGCTTCACCTTTCTTTGTTCTATATGTTGTCTCACCTTTACTATTATTTGTAATAACTTTATAAATTATATTGGCTGAGTTCTTCTCAAAGGTTTTTTTCACCTTTTAATGCCTTATTGTATAGAGGAGTTGTCTAAGTTTATCTTCTAACATGTTATGGTGTATTATGATGTAACTTTCTTGAGTACGATAAAATTGGCTAGCAATAGGACATTATGGTATAACTGTCACTTTCTCTACATTAATGTTGTTTTATATTAAAAGCGATTGCAAGCTTGATTAAAATAGAGTTTTAGGTGGTGTATCTTATTTTATTGCTTCATCATTTTGTTTTGTCTTTCCAAAGGGAACTTTGATGAAAATGGTTGGTGCAGATTGGTTAAGATCTGACAAGAGGGAAGATGATCTTGGTTAGTCTTTACGGGGTGTTCGCGCCCTGGCTTGATCCTATGAGCAAATTTACAAGTAAGCTGTTTTCTGAATCACAGCGGCTAAATTTGGTAGATCAAAACTAGTTTTAAACCTTGAGTTTGTTTAGTATTGAGAACACACTTGAGTTTAGTCTTGAAGACTATAGAAGATTCCAACTCAGTTTGGTTGGTTGTTGCTTTCTTTTACTGTATTTCACTTATGCAGTATTTCGCTTAAGGATTTGAATGATAAGTTGTTTTCTATTTTTGAGAAAAAGAGCAGGAATTTAAAGTGTCTTGCATAATGGAAAATTTTGCATGTTGGAGATTTATCCTTTCCTTTAATATTATCATTGTTGTTATTTTCACTTTGGCAGTGATGAAATTAGAAAATTAAGTGTGCTGCAGTATTTGAATATGTTTGTTGCAATAAGTGTTAAATGAGGAAAAAAAAAAATCCTTACAGCGATGTGGCGCCCCAAATCGGTGTCCGTTGATACAGATCAACTGCGGAAGCTTGTGTCTCATGTCGGCCCAGAGACCCATTACATGGTAAAAATGGTCACATTGGCCTACATCCATATTCATCAACAATGTTATATTTTATACAAAAGGAGTTAATTTGTTTGTTTTAATTACAAATTATCCATTCCAGGTCTTTACTTGAGATTTTTACAAAATACATATGAGGCCATATGTAAGCTGATTTCTTCATCTCTAAGACCTCGGATCGTCCATGCTAGGTGAACCCTTGGTGCCAAATAGGTACCACCGGCGGGTGAGAGCGAAATGCCCAGTAGTGGAATTATCTTACATGGGTTACTCCCCACCTAAGTGCACATGTAATGGCAACCAAACACATTCAAGCAAATACATGATTCTACTTGAATATCTACATGATATGGATGAGAATGTGACTCACCCTTTTCCACTTTTCGAGCCCTCACTGACTCCCTCACGCATGCCTAAGCCAAATGTGAGAAAAACACTGTTTTCAAAACAAAGGTTTTACTTCTCGTATACTACCAGTTTCGGTAAAATCTATTGGACAACCCTACGAGGCGAATTTGTTGGATAACATGAGAAACAATTCATAGGCCTCAGCGTAAATTGTTGGGCCAAATCAGCCAAATTCACCGGAAAATCTTGCATTTAGGAAATTCAGCCTCTAGCCATTTCCTTTTTTATTTTCTTTCATGTCATGCACTCACACCTACCATTCCAGGGTGCCCCGGTGCATGTGGAATGCATTATGCAATTTCTAAACCATTCATGCCAAAATATCAATCATGTATATATTAACAAAATTTTCACATACTAACCACATGTTATGTATTCATAGCAATAACATCAAAATTAGCTCACATGGGCTAATAACAATTCAATTCCAATGGCTCACACACAATTATATTTTATATAATTGAAGCATCATGTTAACACATTAAAATTCCATGCATTAACATGTGAATTTCCACACAATTCAAATACATTCATTTTAAGCAAATTCATCACGAGAATAACCGTGGACTTTTTCGGTCAATAATGGCAAGATTTATTTTAATAGTCCACATCCACTAGAGTGGAAGTTTCAGTGGGCGACCCTCTCCTGTTTATCGGTTCCACTTTGTGGAACTAAGAATCATAACCATTCGGCCTCCACACAAATACAATTTGCATGTCATTTAACATCATCGCAGAAACACACAAAATATAACCTGAAGCCACCCAGGTGCGCGGACGTCGAAACGAGTCCCAATTTCGGCGTTTCGGTCGATTTTGGGTAGTCAGTGACACTCTCATGGCCTCATACCATCAAACCATTTGCAAGGCTCTTGGCAGAAAATAAAAGCGGTAGGAATAGCCCTGCACTCACAGAGTTTGTCGAAACTCCTCAGCTGGTGCTCTTGGCGTGGCCAGCATGTGACAACTTTGCCTCTTGACGCGAGAGCCAGGTGTCAGGCGGGAAATCTAGAGAGAAGTTGGAATATCTCTCTCTAAAATCTGATTTTTCCCTCCACTGCCGGATTCCATCTCAAAAATGAAGAGAAATGTTCTTTTCTCTTTTCACTTGTCATTTGTCCTCGCTTGCCCTTTGTCGACCTCCGTTGGTTAAGATGATTACCCTTATCCTGCATTCCACCTTTAGTTTCCATCCAATTAGGAGATGCCTCATGTCCACATAGGCCCCACTTGGCTCTCCTTGTTTGATTAAATCTGAACCTGACACGTGGCACTCTGTGAATCCTTTCAAGGAATGTGCCAGTGTCGACGCTACCTCGTTACTCGAAAAAGCGTAGAATTTTATTTGTCTCGGAACCGGCGTGTTAGCTAGATTTCAGGCGATTCCAGTGAAGTTCGTTTCATCATGAGATCTAGAAAATTCGGATTTTTGACCCGAAATGATCATTTTACGCTTTTGAAGAACTAGGAATTTTCGGGGGTTTATACGGTCATGGTTATCGCCAACCTAGAGTTGGGTATTAAGTCGGGAACTAACGGATTAGTTACCCATTGGCGAATTGCGTCGGGTGTTGGTGGACTGACAAGGGCTCGGTATATGGATGTCATTGCCAGCCTGGATTAGGTTGTGACCGTTGGGTTATCGGTGGTTGTGGCCGTGGGAAGGTTGCGTTGCACCCGGCGAGAGGTTGTGTGAGTTACACATATACACATAGTTGGATGCATATGTGGTAAATTTAGGTGAAATTCTTTAAAGAAAGGGGAGGAGAATGTGAAACCACGAGAAATTCTAATTTTATGAAAGGGTAAAAATGGTAATTTAGGTCAAAATCGGGAATTTTCTAGATCTCGGATGACAAACGGACTTCTTTTATTTGGAATCGTCTTGTGAAATCACTTCTTACGTCAAGTTTAGTCGAATTAGAGACAATCGAAAATTCCACTTTTAGAGGCAATGGGAATTAGTTAGGGACACTTGGCACATTTTGAGTGGGCTGAGAGGTCTGTATTATTAAAATGTCTGATTAGTCAAACATGAGCTCGAGTGTGGGCTATGGGTGGAAACATGGCATGATGTCATTGGATGAAAATCCAAAGTGGGTGGATAAGAGGATAAGGTGTAATCCTCTCAACCAATAGAAGGGTGACATGTGGAATGAGAGGACAAGTCCTCTTGACCCAAGCTCTCCTAACCGGTTTTGGGAGAAGGAAAATAGAGAGAGAAAGGGAAAGAGAGAGAAAGGAAGGGATTTTTAGAGAGAGAGCGTCAGCTTCTCCTCTGGGATTTCCCGACTGCTCAGACCGTCAGGTCGAGGGCGGGTAAGCAAAGTTGCTCCCCACTGCAAGAGTTACATGTGGGCACCAGTTTTGTGGAGTTTCGACAACTCCGGGAGGTAGGGGTCTTCTCCTACTCGGTTTATTTTCGGTTTAAGAGCCATTAAAATGGCTTGAATGGTATGAGGACATGAGAGGCCATTTGATCAGCCTCGAAAATTGGGACTACATGCTAGAAATTTCCGGGACCCGTTTTGGTCAGTCTTGGATTGATCTCGGGTTGAAAATGGTCCCCGGGTGTTTTACATGTGTGTTAAATTGTGTTTTGGGTGTTGTGAGGCGGAAATGTACGGTTTCGGTTCAGAAGTGGGGCAGGAGTTGATGAGGCATCCATGGGCGGCCCACCCACTATTTTGAGGATTATTAAAAACAATCCCGATTTCGCGTGTTGGGCCAGAAAAGTCCATGTGAATTTGCTTAAAATAGATAGCTTGAGGTATGTGAAATAATATGTTAATGCATGGAATTTAATGTGTTAACATGATGCTTGAATTATATGTAATATAATTGTGTGTGAGCCATTGGAATTGGATAAATTCGGTTAGTATATGCATGATTTATATATTAACATGAATTGTTTGGAAATGGCATAATGCATTCCATATGCACCGGGCACCCTAGAATGGTAGGTGTGAGGGCATGACATGAAAGAGAATAAAAAGGAAAATGGTTGTGAAAGGAATTTCAATGGAAGATTTTTCGAATCGGATGAGATTGTCCAACAATTCACGTCGGAGGGGCCCATGAATTGATTCATAGAGTTATCCAACAAATTCGCCTCAGAGGGTTGTCCAATAGATTTTACAGAAACTCGGAAGTATGTTTTCGAGAACAAAAACCTTTTGTTTTGAAAACAATGTTTTTCTCACTCTTGGCTTAGGCATGCATAAGGGAGTCAGTGAGGGCTCGAGACATAGGAGTGGGTGGGTCACATTCTCATCCATATCATGTAGACATTTGAGTACGAACATATATGTTTTGCTTGAATGTGTTTGGTTGCCATTACATGTGCATTGGTGGGAGTAACCCATGTGGGGATGGTCCTATTGGGCGTACTCACCATAGCCGAGGGAAAGTGGCCCCCGGGTCTGAGGAGTGTTCGGGAGAGCGCTCATTAGAGGCCGCTTTTGGCAGGCTATGTGGCAGAAAGATATATTTTGTAAAACACTGTATTAGAATTCACAAATTTTAATATATGTTTTATATTAAGAGTGATGTAATAACTCTTTAAAACTATGGTAATATAGTTGATGAATTTTTGTGAGTCTGGATGTATGGGCCCAACGTGGCCATTTTACTCATGTATGAGTCTCAAGATATGAGACACAGGTTTTCCACGGGTTGACGGTTGTCAACTGGACCCCCGGGAATTGGGGCGTCACAACTGATTTATTAATCCAAAAAAACAAAATATTTGGCTATATTTGGAGGTTAGCGGGTGCCACTTAAGGGACTTCTATGGCTACTTCCAGCCTCGAAACCACATCTATAGGCGATCCTATAAGCGCGTCAGGACTCAATGCGGCTATAGGTAGTTTAATGTTATATGGCCCTCACAGTGGGGTCGGGCTTAGCGCGACTATATTTAAGGTTTTGATCGCCTATCTGAAACAATCTCCACACTCAGTAACATTTTTGGTTACACCATCTGTCGGCTATCATGTCGCGGTTTCTTTTATTTACGGCTATATGTTATAGCTAGCTGCCCAATACATTTAGCCATGGTCGCGACCAAACCCTGACCTCCCCTTTTCTTATAGAGCATAGACCTCCACGACACTGGGTTTATGATTTTGTATGTCTCAGGCTTCCATGGCACTGATTCTTTTACTTGTTATGTCTTAGATTGTTGGAATATGTGCTCATAAACAAATGAGATGTATTATATTTGCTAATTAATAGCCACAATTATAAGTAATTTCTTGATATTAATTTTTGCATGCATTATATGCTTTATAAATATTGAAATCTTTAATTATTTAAATGTGACTTTAAATATTGCATATAAGTGTTATATACAAGAGGATAATATTTAAAGTAAAATAATCTAAATTTATCCGTAATTAAAAATTAAAGGTGGTATATTTAATTTAAAATTATTGGCATGATTCATTGCATTCTAAATGGAATGATCTTATCGGTGTTAATAATGAAATTATTGGAATGAGCGTGCTTTATATGGTTGATCACATAGGACATAGACATGATTAATTATGAGTCTCTAATAAATTTCTTTGTGACACAGAACATTCATTATTAATCGATCTTTGGTCATATATTGATTGATCTTAATTCTAAGTATTTAGTAGACTCTTATTTATTATATTATATTTCTGCTTTTATGTTCCAAGAAACAACACAAATACATAGTGTCAAATGATTGGCATATTGGAAATATAATAAAATAAATAGTTAGAATATTAATATTAAAGATGAAATCCATTCCTTCTTTTAAGAAGTCAAGTGAGACGATTCCCTGCAATTATTTATCCGGGGCTTGAATAATAAAAATGCTCAATTTATGGTTATATCATAAATGTATTATTCATTATAAAATTAACAACACTTACAGATAAAGATGTAGTTGAAGAGGTTAACTGAAAACCTAACTTTAATTATGAATCATTTATGGAGTGAATATATCAATGGACGATTACTTAAATCCTTTGAATATAATTACTTTTATAATTTTAAGAGTGTAATTCCAAATTTTGATTTTTAATTAAGGTGTCATATTTTTTTTTTGGCTTTTTCTCAAAGCAATTTGCCTGAATTTTTAAAATTTTCTTCTAAATAAAATTTTATTCGACTATTTTCAAATAAAAACTTTTATTTGGAAAAGTCATATTTTAAAAGGAAAGCTATATTTTGGAAATCTTTAAAATGTTTTAAAGTCTTTGTAATATTCTAAAATCTTTAAAACCCACACACAATAATCTAAAAAATCAATCTATTTTTAATTATTAATTTATATATTCTATTCTAATTATATAAAATAGGTAAATATAATAATTATTTTCCTTTGTATTGATAATAATAAATTTTATCATAAAAATTTTATCTTTTATTTTTATTTTTATTAATATATTAAAATGTTATACATATATTATATAAATATTTTTCATTTTTTATCACTTAAGAATAAAGTTAAACAAATTTTATTCTTATATAATTAAGATATTAATTTTAAGCATATAAAAAAAAACAACAATATTTAATAGAAATTCAATATTAAAAAAAAACAGCAAATCTTGATAATATTACGATGATATGTATCCAAGATTAAGGAGGCTTGGTCTAATTGGTTTAGTCATTGTTGTTGAGTGTTGTTATTGAGTTGCTATTCTTTTCCTATTCTTATCTCTTGTTCTTTAGCATTGTTTTATTTTCCTTTATAGTTATGCGCTATATTGCTGAATGGAGTTCGATAAAAATAAGCAATTTTTAATTCACAACAAACCCTTCTTCCTCTATTCCTCTCTTATCCAAAAAATTATTCCATATCGGTGGTATCTCGAGCCCAGGTCCCAGAAGTTCCTACCATGGACACTCGCGGCAAAGCAGTGCAAAATTCCTCCAACGATGTCATGAAATCTTGGCCGCGACCTGGGGCCAGTTTGATTGGGTGAATCTTTGACCTTACAAGCGGTGCTTGGGGTTTCAAGCTCTTCGAACCTCCCGTAGCCAAAACACTAGCCCTCCTGAAACCAAACCATTTGCCCATGAAAAATCCTCACACCCACATACTTCCCATTCTAACACCATCCATTACCACCCTCATCAACACCTCAAGTTGTCCTTCCCAAAGTGTAACGGAGATGACCCAACTGAATGGAATTACAAGGCAGAATAATACTTTGAATTCCAGAACATTGCACCAGACCAACAAGTTCATCTAGCCTCTTTCCATTTGAAAGACATTGCCCTGCAATAGCATAGATGGTTGACGAAATTTCGCGAACCACTCACATGGGATGAATTCTGAGGTACATGCAACTCAGATTTGGTCGGCCCAGGCTATGAGGACCCTTGAGCTCTAACTCTCCTTAAACAAACCCTGAATGCTTGACTTATCAGGAAGCTTATGAAAAGCTTTCCCACCAAGTTGATGACCTGCCTGAAAATTTTCTAATTGGTTGTTTTATTGTAGGACTCCGAGACGACATCCGCATAGACGTAAAACTTAAACAACCCAGTTTGGCGAACATTGTTTCAGTTGCAAGGGACCAAGTTGTGTATGAGCTCAAGTTACCATCCATAATCAGATGGCCAAACTAAAGTTTTCAATTGAACTTTGGAGCAATATTTATGATGTTTTGCAAGTGACATTTTGTAGAAATGGCTCGAATGGATTCCCTAGGCCGAGTTCAGCTACAACACTTCAACTCACTCCTCCAGCAAGCTAACACCCTTCGAAGCTGTTTACGACATTCCTCCTCCAAGTCTATTGGCTTATATGTATCACTGGCGTCAGGTAGATGAGTACCTATGTGGCAAGATGCCATCCTCGTGGCTGCGGCACCAACCTTCTGCGGCATAGGATCGGATGAATCCTTATTTGAAAAACAACGGCGTGAGCCTTGTTCCTTATAGGAGATTATGTGTATTTAAACCTCTAGCCTATAAGACGAGACTTATGCATGATTTTGAGCCTCCATGAAGCTCACCCCACGTTTCTTTGGTCCATACAAAGTCATTGAGAAAGTTGGTCCAGTGGCTTATAAACTGGCTTTGCCTCTGGGTTCTCAAATTCATGATGTGTTTCATGTTAGGTTAAGAAAGCATTTGGGACCAGTCACTCCAACGTCTATTGATTCGAGTGCAGTAGGGTATCCGGAATCAGCAAAATTTATAAACCTAACACCTCTTACTGTCATAGCATTGCTACTGCAGTATAGTGGCTCTAGGGTCGAACACAGGGATGGGTTTTCTTCGCACAAATGACTTACAATTAAGTTCAAAATGGTGAATTTGTTTTGGATTATAAGGTTTGGTAAAAACAGTGAGGTTTTGATGGTTGAAAACTTGGAATGAAATGAAATAAAAATATAAAAGAAGGCTCCTTGAAGTGTTAGGCTACTGGTCTTGGGTTCCAAATGTAACTAAGTGGTCCTCGGGCCCTTTTCCTCGTGTTGGGAAGGATGACCTATAGTCATCTCCTGAATCGGATCTTCATTTAGCTATACAAACTAACCCAAAATAACTATCCTTTTGAAAATGGTACTCACCGAGCATCAATGGTTTCATACAGTGGAAAACAAGTCTCCTTGACTCACTTTCCAATGACTAATAGATGATAACTAATGAATCTTAGTGGATCTGTAATAGCATCCATGAACCACAAAGATTACTCCAGGCCTACGGATCATTGAGGTGAATCTGGGGATCTCAGCCTAGATTTCAAAATACAAAATTTCCAGCCAGGTACCTCATTAGAAAGCCATGAAAACCTCCAGTTGCCTCGGGATCCTTCTTTGACAACCTTCTTCTTCAAGGAGGAAGGGTTTACAACCACTCGTCCTCAGAGGTTGTCATCCTGGGAGGGGTGTTTGGCAGTGAAAGGGAGAGAAAGTGAGGAAAAGAGAAAAGCGAGACTAGAAGGTTGGTGCCCAAAACTTCATTAGTGGAGAAGATCTCTTTACAATGTCTTGTAAGGGCTTTTATAGCCAAACCCCCTTCTGAAATACCAAAAAACCCGAAACAAATACTATTACAAGAGGATAAAATTGGAAGAAAACCAAAGGAAATAAAGAGAGTCAAAGTCAAGCAACATGAACAGTGTCGCAGAGCTGCGAATTTTCGCAGCCATGCGAGATTTCGCAGGGCTCTCCTCTTCTGGTCTTTTTACTCCTCTCTTCTTATGGTTTCTAAACTGCAGTTCTGAATTCAACTTGACTTCTTCGTGCTAGAGCTGACTCAATAACTTTGGCATAAATAGCCTGCAAAAACAACAAAACTTGCCATAACATTTGATTAGTAGCCTTGCTAGGTCCTTAACATGCCAATTGGGTTAATTAGGTTGATTAGTACACAAAAAGTGCTCAAAACCTGTATTAATAAGGGTCCCCCTATCTCGGATACTTCAACTGTCCTTCCACAACCTGAAGTCATGTATATGTTATTGCTCAATGTGTTTGTAAATGTTAAATCATGGCATTGCATGTGCACTTAAGTGGGGAGTAGCCCTTGTAGGAGAATTCCTCTACTAGGCATTACTCACCCCATCGTGAGGTACTGGAGGTACACCAGGAGATGGAACTCATCTGAGACCTTAGTGGTGAAGAAGGCCGGATTATGGCTCTCTTGTGTATTTTGTAGAATTTTGGACAATTTATCTGGTTTCTATACATGTAAGAGAAAAGAGTTGTAATGAAACTCGTTTGTTTTGTTCAACATAGTTTGGCAAGTTTTTCCCAGGTTTCATATTGACTTAATTCATGCAAAGGCTACGGAGTTGAATTTATTGTGTTTGGGAGAATAGTTGGGCGCGAAGTACGGAAAGACTATTGCATGCACAGGCGGGTTTTGGGATTCAAACAAGGGTTCCTGGTCGCGGCCAATTTTCACGGTTGCATTACGCGGCGGGGTTCTTGTGTCGCGATAGGGTTCTTTGATTTCAAGCAGTCGCTATGTCACGACATAGCCTATCCATGTCGCGATAGAACTTTTGCTTCTCTGTCGTGACAATGTCGCAACAGAGGTTTTCCTTGTCCGCGGGCCAGGGCGGTCACAACAAGAAGAGTAAGTATTTATGACTTCGGGTCCTGATGGGTTTGGTCTTAGCGGGGGATTTCTAGTCGGGACAACAAAACTTTATGACGAGAGAATTATCAAGACTGAGGGCTCATATGTCACGACAGGGTATTTTTATGTCGCGATAGAGTTTGGTCAAGGCCAAGAGTTTTCATGTCACGATAGAGAATATGATGTCGCGACAGAGTATATCTTACATTCTGGCGAGAGGTTCGAGACATAAGGTCTTGAAGTGTTGTGACGCAGTGTTCTATGTGACGGTGGGACATGGCGCTCACGTCGCGCAAAGGCTGGGCGTGTACTTGCGGCCGCCGTAGCTTTGTCGCGATTATAAGCTGGCGTTGCGTCGCGGCGGTGCAGGCACTCGTGACGGGGAGGTGCTGCGTCACGACGAGTTCATACGAGTTGTAAAAAAAAAGAGCACCCTCGGGATTTAGGGTGTCCGCGGCGTAATTATCGAGCCTAGGTTTATCAATACCTAGAGCTAGATGTCGTTTACTAACAGTATAGCTTAGCATCAGGACATTAGGTATACGATCACCTAGAACTTGATGGGCACAGGTTTAGAGCATGCATTCAGTGTGCATTATGATGAAATATTATGTGCTATAGTCTGCATGATATTGTGTTATATACTGTGTAAATTATATACTTGGCAAATAATATATAGGAAATTTTGAACACTAGGGTGAGAAAATAGCCTTAAGGGTTCGGTAAGTAAATAAACATGTTAGTTCAAATTGTGATGTATGTGGTAGGGGCATATACTCTGAGTGAACGGAAAAGAAATCTCAATTTTCTATTTGACATATGTAGATGGCAAGTCAAGGAGGGGGACATAGGGGTCACCCACGAGGCAATAGCCGAACACCACATGTTTTTTACCAACGGGCCTTTGTAGAGGCTATGGGTCTTGTTTGCTGCCGTGCAGCTAGTGCGGAGTTGGGGGTCGGGAGGCTAGGAGTAACCTCCGAATATATGGAATATCATCCTCAGGCTTTCACATGGGGGGGATCTAGTGTTGGCTGACCATTGGTTGACGGTCGAAGGTTTTAGAGGCTATGGAGATTACCTCCGATTCCACGAGGATCAGGCTAGCTACATTTAAGCTAAAGGGTGAATCCTAGGTATGGTGGGATTGGATTAAAGTATCAAGGGATCTGGAGACGATGACATAGAGAGAGTTCTGAGAGCTTTTCATGAGTAAGTTTTTCCTGGCATCTGCTAGGCATGTAAAAGCTCGGGAGTTCCTTAAGTTAAAACAAGGAAGTATGACCGTACTTGAATACGTAGCTAAGTTCAGAGATTACTTACGTTGCCGGGGAGATGATTATGTGGCCGCGAGACCTTGGCTAAAGGTGAAAGTTTGAGGATGGTCTAAAGTCATCCATCGGGTGAACAATGGGATTCCTCCTACAGGAACATGGACTCTATGGTCGAGGGACGGCTATGGCCCGTAGAGAGAGATAGATAGCGTAGAGCATTTGAGATACGGTCTTGGTGTGAAGGAGGGTCGTCCTTAACTTCTAATTCGAGAAATAAGTAGAGACTTTATTCCATGGGAGTTTCGGGGACGGGGTCGGCTACTCGGGGCCAAGGCCAAATCAAGGCTCTGAGAAGTTAGGGCCCAGTGACGTATTACCCATTGTCAGCCTGACTGGGCATATGAGACGGGATTTCCCTTGAGGCGAGGTCCACAGAGTTGTGAGACACCCACCGGTCAATAAGTCGGTGAGACACACTTTCGAGCCACGGTTGTTCCACTTCTTACCCGATATGGTGAGTAACCGATGTCGGTCTTGAGAGAGTGCGACACGAGCTACCATGTCACCAGGCTGACGAGGCACAGGGTATGGAGTGGGTCGAGGCGGGGGCTCCTGAAGCTAGGACTTCGGGGGACTGGGGGTGTGCGAGCCATTACACCACAGACTAAGGAGGCAAATCAGTCGATTATTCAGGGTATGTTTCTGTTATCCCGCCTATGGCCATGGATACTATTTGATTATAGTGCATCACATTCATTTATAGCTGCATCATGTGTGCAAGAATTTGGCTTAGAGGTTGAGACCTTGGAAAAGCCATTGCATGTAAGCTCTCCCCTAGGAACTAGGGTGAGTGTTGATTTGATATGTCTAGATTGTGAGTTAGAGATCTTCAGGATTCTACTCACTGTAGACCTAAGGGTCATGGACATGTCAAAGTTTGATGTCATCCTCGGGATGGACTGGTTGACGGCACACCTAGTCTTCATCAATTGTGATCGTAGGAGAGTTACTGCCTACACATAGGACGGTGTTTGTGTTATGTTTCAGGGGGATGAATGTGCTTTACCCTGATGATCATGTTTGGGGTGTACGGTGGTTGATGGGTTGGTTGGCAAGCCTTACTTTGGAAGACAAGGCAAGACAGGAGTTGGGTCTACCTAGGGTAGTTTGTGAATATAAGGATGTTTTTTCGGATGAACTACCGGGATTACCTCCATAGAGGGATGTAGACTTCACGATTGAGTTACACCCTGGTACATCACCAAATTCTATGACTCGCGTAAGGTCAGAGTCGGTTGAGTTGCGGGAACAGGAATTACGAATCTGAAATTATTGGGCCAAGGGTTTCATTAGACCAAGCACTTTACCTTGGGGCTCTCCGGTTATGTTTGCTAAGAAAAATGACAAGACCCTTATTTGTTCATTGACTCTGGAAATAATTGAACGGTTCACGATCAGAATCGGTATCCTTTGCCGAGGATTGATGATTTATTTTATTAGTTGAGAGAGGCGTAGGTCTACTCCAAGATAGATCTCCGTACATGTTATCATCAATTGAGAGTTAGGGAAGCTGATATCCCTAAGACAACATTCAGAACGCGATACGGGCATTTTGAGTTCATGGTGATGCCTTTTGGATTGACGAATGCGCCAGCAGCATTCATGGATCTCATGTATAGGGTATTCCAAACCTATTTGGATCAGTTTTTTATATTCTTCGTTGACGACATTTTGATCTACTCTAAGTCTGAGGAGGAGCATGAGGATCATTTGAGGGTCGTTCTGCAGGTTTTGAGAGGACCATACATGTTTTAGAGGACATGCTGCGAGAATGTGTCCTTGATTTTAAGGGTAGCTGGGAAGAGCATTTTCCCTTAGTGGAATTGGCCTATAACAACAGTTATCAGGTGAGTATACAGATAGCACCCTATAATGCTTTATATGGAATAATAGATCTGGATTTGTTGGACGAGTGGGAGAGAGATCTATCTTGATGCAGATTTGATTAGAGACACCTCTGAGAAAGTGGGTATGATATGGAAGCATCTTCTCATGGCTCAGAGCTGGCAGAAGAGTTACGCCAACAGGTGACGACGACCTTTAGAGTTTGAGGCGAGTGATCATGTCTTCTCGAAGGTAATGCCTAAGAGAGGAGTGGTCATGTTCGGAAAGCGGGGAAAGCTGTCGCCGAGGTACATCGGACCATTCGAGATACTCGAGAGGGTGGTCCGCAGGTTAGATATCGAGTTAGATTACTAAGGTTTATCGGGTGTACATGGGAATTATTCCATGTCTCTAGCCCCAGTACACTCTAGATCCGACTCATATAGTGGATTGGTGCGAGCTTGTCGTTGATGTAGATGGGACCTTAGAGGAGGGACCTGTGAGTATTTTGGACAGAGGTCCCGGGGTTTTATGGCGTACTAAGGCGCGAGGTTAGTAAGGTGTTGTGAAACCACGAGAGGTGGAGGAGGCATCATGGGAGTGCGAGGACACAATGCGCACCAGATATCCTTTCCTATTTGAAGATGAAGGTACGTAGTTTAGTCATTGAATATTAAATGATTGTTGCATTTGCACGCGTTATGTATACGTGTAGTAGCCGTTGGAGGCGAAGTGCTTTTTAAAGGGGGGAGAATGTGAGAACTTCAATTAAAGTGAAGCGATAGATTACCATTACGATCTGAGGCTATAAGCACAGGAACTTCTCTAGATCACCGGTGTGACCGCGGACCCACACGGGTGAGTTAGTCGTGAAATCTGCATAGTCGAATTATTCGAATTCGAGATGATCGAGATTTCACTTATTTCGAGCAGAAGTGGACAAATGACATGGCAACACATGGCACGAGGACATGTGCCATATGGCACCAAACGAATGAACAATTGGCACATGGAAAGCCAAGTGTCATCATGAATGAAATAAGTGGGGGAATAAGTAGCATGAGGAACACATGGCATGGTGATTACCATGTGTGAGATGATTCATCAGAAAATTACACACACAAACGAAATGAGTTCGTGGGGGAGAAGGATAGAAGAAAGGGAAAAATATAGAAAGAAGAGAAAGATAAGAGAAAGAAATGAGAAAGAAAAAGAAAGGAAAATGGGAAGGAGGTCCGGCCTCCTCTTTGGTCTCCTAGTGTTCGAACATCAGAGGTTTGTAGCGTGTCGAGGAAATTGAGCTAGTATCTGGAGTCAAGGGTAAGGGTTCTCTCCTGCTAAGTTTATTCTTTGTTTAAGGGGCCATCAGTAAGCCATGAGGTGCTTCAGTGTGGGCATTTGGTGTAGAAGCGGTTGTGATCAAAATGTTGATAATTTAAGGACATTACAGGTCTTGCGATCCCATAATTGCGGGTTAAGACGGTGGTGTTCTTTGGAAATATGGGATTTGAGTGTGATGATTTTGTGGCGTGTCATTGCTGGTTATGGACTAACATGTTGAATTGTATGTGTTGTTTCTAGGTCTGAACATGAGGATCCAGTTTGTGTGTTATTGCTTGATTGAATGACATGCAGGTTGTGTGAAAAATCATGTTGATATATGCTTACTTGATGTATTAACATGGGTTATATGATGGATGTGAATTATATGCAGTAGATATAATTATCCATGAATTGTAAATGTTGCATGTAGCTCTCATTATGCATGTAACATGAAAGAACATGCAGTGGCATATTTTCATTGCATATGCATGGGAACATTGTGTGAAACGGGTATGAGTGCATGGCATGAATTAGCACTCTTTTTGGTGTTTAAATGGTGGGCTCTGTTAAAGGGACAACGACCTAGAGTCGCACGGTTTAAATTATGTGTCGGGTAGTAACAGGAAGGGATAGACACCCCTTAGGTGAAAAGCCTGCATCCTTGGTTAGACATATGTATCCAATGGTGAAAGCCCACGAAAATGTCGGAAGGTGGACGAGGCCTGTGGTGAGACCCCGGAAAGTTCGTTACCCACAAAAGACACATGACTTTTGAATAAAGCGGTTTATCAGAGGTTGTCTAATGAGTTGAATTATAAAACAAAAATCTTTTGTTTTGAAATGAAGGTTTCATACATGGCACATGCATGTGTGAGGGAGTCAATGAGGGCTCGGGATATTGGCATGACATGTGAACATTCATGTAGAAATGTATATGTTATTACTCAATGTGTTTGTAAATGTTGAATCATGTACTGCATGTGCACTTAAGTGGGAGTAGCCCTTGGGAGAATTCCTCTCTTAGGCATTGCTCACCACAAAATTAAATTTGATGGGTCTTGGAGGTACACCGGGGATGGAACTCATCTAAGACCTTAGTGGTGAGAGAAGGTTTGGATTATGGCTCTACTTATTATTATTTGTATAATTTTGGACGGTTGCCTCCAGGTTTCGTATGTAGAAAAAAGTTGTAAAGAAACTTATTTGTTTTGTTCATCATAGTTGGCAGGATTTTTCGGGTTTAATATTGCCTTAATTCATGTAGAGGCTCACGAAGTTGAATTTATTGTGTTTAGGAAAGAGTTGGAGCGCGAGAAATCTTTAGAAGAAGACTCTTTGCTGGGCGGAGTTTTAGGTCGCGATAGAGCTTTTCTGGTTCTATGTCGCGATAGGGGTTCCTTATGTCACGATAGGGTTCTTTGGTTTCAAGCAGTCGCTATGTCGCGGCATAGCCTTTCCATGTCGCGATAGAACTTTTTCTTCTCTGTCATGACAATGTTGTGAGAGGTTTCCTTATGGCAAGAGAGCGATCCACGACAAGAGTCGGGGCTGTGACTTTCAGAGTACGCCGTGGGTTTGTTGTTCTTGGTAGAGGGATTTCTAGGTCGCGACAGAACTTTCCTTGTCACGACAGAGAATTATCAAGACGGAGGGCTCATATATCACGACAAGGTATTTTTATGTCGTAACAGATTTTGGTCAAGGCCAAGAGTTTTCATGTAACGACAGAGAATATGATGTCGTGACAGAGTTGCCTTAAATTGTGTCGCGATAGAATATATCTTACATTGCGACAGAGGGTTCCAGGACATGAGTTCTTCCATGTCGTGACTTAGTGTTCTATGTGCGACGGAGTGGGGCCTGGTGCTCTTTGTCGCAACAAGTTTGGACACGTGCACGGCCAGGCGCTCTATCGCGGCTTGATCGGCATTGCGTGTGACGGGAAATTTGGGCCTGTAGCGATAGAGGTGCTCTGTCGCGACATAGACTTCTCTGTCGTGATAGACTTCGTACAGTGGTAAAAAAAATAAATAAAAAAAGACCCCCGGGATTTAGGGGCGTCACAGAAGTTCCTATATAATGGCTCAATGCATAGATCAAAACAAATTTGAAAGGAAGAGGATCGAATAATTACAATGATAGTTTATTGGGTTGGGTACATATAATTAATAGTTATTATACTTTATTGGCAAATGAATGTACTGTTCCTAGGAATATTTTAAAAGGAATTATTAATTAAGTTAAATATAAATATTTTAAAATATAAATATCTTGGAAACATCTTAGTCAAATTGATTTACATGATTTAATTTTTTATCCAAAAATCGGAAGATTCTAAAAAAAGACAAGTTGTATTAGAATATATAAAATGTCAAAAGCATTCATGAGATGATGAGTGATGTTTGCATTTTTTGGTCATCTTATTATGATTGTAAAGCTAAAGGAAAAAGAGATTCTAATTTTTTGAAAAAGGATAAAAGCGGTAATTTTGGTTTAGGCTAGGAGGTACCAGATCTCGGATGATGAAATGGACTTCAGTTAGAGTCGTCTCCCACCAAATCTAGTTACCACATCGAATTTACCGTCGGATTCGAATAATCGGATTTCCACATTTTGGCTGGGGTGTCGGGTGGCACACAACTATATGGGAGGTGACACATGGCATGAGCCATGTGGTGCACTTGTGTGAAAGGCTCACATTGAGTCATGTGTCAAATGAGGAGATTATGGGAAAAAGAAACAAATATCAAGAAAAATTAAGGAAAATTGTGGAGATGACGTGTGGCATGGTGGAGGAAAGTGAGGGGAAGTTTCCCAGCTTTGAATGTAGTCGGTTGAATGAGAAAAGAAAAAAAAAGAGAGAGAAAGAGAAGAGAAAATAAAGAAAAAGAGGAAAGAAGCGAAAGAAAGAAGGCAGAAAACAGTCAAATGATGGGGAAGCAAACAGAAGAAAATGGTGGATGGGAACAGGGAGGAGGAAAAGCAAAAGGAGAAGAGAAAGGAAAGCGAGAGAAAAAAAAAGGGGTTCCACTTCTCTTTAAGATTTACGAAAATTGGACCGTAGGTTTTCATTGGAGAGAGAGTTAAAGTCGATCCACGTAACGAAATTTCTGGCGTTGGTACCAAAATCTTGGGAAGTTTAAACCGAGCTCACGAGGTAGGAAATTTTCCTACTTGGAGTTGTTATATCTAAGGTCATTTAATGGCTTGGGGTTTTCTTTGGTAGTGAGTGCCATAACTTTCCGGTCCACAAAATCTTGGGTGAGATGGCAGAATTTTCGCGACGAGTTTTTTACTAAATTTTCGGAACTGCTGAATAGTGGGACTAAATTTTTCGGGAGCGGTTCGGATGGTAGGACTAGTTTTAGGATTGTTTCGGATAGTCGGATTGAATGTTCCGGGACTAACGAGACTGATCAGGGCATAATTTTAGGGTTGTTTTCGGACAGTCCAGGAGACATCAGCCCAGGTACATTTTGGGATAATCAGGAAAAATTGGAGACTATTTTTGGATAGTACGGGATGAATTTTCGAGGCTTTGTTTTGGACAGTTGGCTGAATTTTGGTATTTTTGGACCGTCGAAACGGGATTTTGAGCTATTTTGGGTAATCTGGGACTGATTTTGATGTAGTAAACATTTTTTTTTTTTTTTTTGTGTTATTGCAAAAAAAATTTGAATAACATGTTGGTTGTGTGAAAATCATTTTAATGCATGGTTATGGATGTATTGACATGGAATTTATGATGGATGTAAATTATATGTAGAAAATATAATTATCCATGTGTTTAATATGTGGCATGTAGTTCTCATTTGCATGTAATATGTTATAGTATGAAATGACATAATTGCATTTCATATGCATGGGACATCGAGTCAAGTCGGGTGTGTATGCATGATATTGGTTATTCACCATTCTTGGTGAATGTGTAGTGAGCTCGGAAATGGGACGACATCCAAAATTGAGACTCACGGGTGATTAAAATAATAATAATAAATTTCGTGTGTTTGGGTGAAGCAATATGGGGTAGATCCCAGATTAAATATCAAAATTCTATGCAGTTGGAGCCATATGGATCCGGCGATAGAAGTTCGTGAAAGTGTTTGGAAGGTGTGCCGAAGCTGTGGTGAGACACCAGTCGCTACCCACAAAAACACAGTTGATGAAATTAAATAGTGTGATTCATCGGCTTGAAGAGATTATCCGGAATCAACAAGACATAACCTAAATTCCTCCCTGCTATACTTAGCATGACTCTTTGCGATATAGTAGCTCTAGAGTCGAACCTGAGGATGGGTTTTCTTCGTGTAGGTGACTACAGGTTGGTTCAAAATGGTGGTAGATTATTTTGGATTTGAGGCTTTGTAAGAAATAATTGGATTTTGGTGGTGAAGCGAAATAAAGTGAAGTGAAATATAAAGAGAGGACTCCTTGGAAGCATCGAGCTCTTTTTGGGTTTAGTTCCCGAGATGGTAAGGGTTCTTGGGTCCATTTCCTCACGTTGAGGAGGATGACCTATAGTCATTTCCCGAATCGGATATTCATTTAGCTATAAAACCTGAACTCTAATAATTTTCCTTTTGAGAGATGGCATTTATTGAGCACTAATGCTCTCAGACAGTGAAAACCTAACTCTCCGACCCATCTTACAGTGACTAATAAATGACAACTAACGAATCTCAGTGGATCTAGCAATAAGCATCCACTGAACCCTATAAGATTGCCAAGTACTGGTCATTCAAGGTGCATCAAAGGGGTTTGAACCTAGTGTGAAAAACAGAGACATAAATGTCAATAAATGCATGCGTTAAAAACATGAGAAACCTCAGTTACCTCAGATCTATAGCCCAGTAGCCCTTCTCTTCAAGGAAAAAAGGGTTTTAGCCACTCATCCTCTGAGTTGTCATCCTCAGAGGGTGTTTAGCGACCAGAAAAGTGAGAGAAAGGAAAATAGAGAGAGCGGGAGAAGCGGGAAAATTCCGTCGAAAAATATATTAATCAAAAGTCATTACGGTTACAGTGTGACGGGGCTTATATACGACCGACCATGAAATTACAAAAATATATTAACTACATACTAATACATTAAGGGTAATTTAGGAAAATCACAAAATTTGGCTCAACAAAAGTCAAACCGAGACAAAAAGTGGGACAAATTCGCAGCACACTGCAAAATTTCGCAATGGGCTGAAACCTTACATCCACTTTTATGCTCCTCTTTATACAATATGAAATTGGAGCTACAGATTCAACTTGACTGTTGTTTTCAGTGAAGCTTAAGCCACTTTGCAGAAAACATGAAAACTACAAGAATTTTCCACAAAATGTGATTAGTAGTAAGCTAGGACCTTAATGTGTGGTTAATTAGGTGATTAATTACCTGAGGAGCTCAAAACACCTTAGTAAGGGTTAATAGCATGTTTGGTACTAATCACTCCCCCTAAGGCCACATTGTTAGTCCATAGTGAAAGAAAGAGAAAGCATACAAACAATATCAAAACATACCACAAAAATGGTATTTTTCAAAGATGCGAATGAGAAAATGCCCAACCTTCAATAAGAATAACCAAAACCCTGCCCAAAAACCATCTCGAGAGAGTGAATGCCATATAGAATCAAGCATCGAAAGAGTTTCCTTCTCTAGAGAATCAACCTGAAACTTCCACCAAAATCTAAGTGTTTATATGATTAGTTTTCAATAATAAACTGCCAAATTGCACCCTCTCCCCAACCTAGCTACCGCCACATCCTAGTACACTAACCGACCCATATAGATCAGGACCCACTCTTATTCCATAATCCTTTTTGTGTTGTAAGGGGCAATGTTGAGGGATCGACTTCACCAAAGTCCATAATTGGATCCACGATGACTCCCCAACCACCAAGCGCATAGGGCATCAAGTCATAAGGATTTTTCAACCACAAACTCTTCAGGTTTCACCCCGAACTTTGAATGATTTCGAGGCTCCAACACCTACAACTTGCTAAACTTCACCTATCCACCTATGTAATGAGTAACTAAGTCGGTGACTCTGAACCGCTGGCTTAGTGGCACCGGTTTAAGATTCGCCATATACCCTGATCGTTTCTGCTCTATGGCAAAGTGTTGCAATTTTTCTTTTCTTTTTCCTTTTCTTTTTCTTTTCGTTTTCTTTTCACTTCTTTTTATTTCGGTACACATATCGCCTTCTTTTCATGGGGTCCTTACCCATAAAGGTGGTTAACGATACTAGGTCAGGCTTTTGCAAGGTTTAGGAGGTTAGACAGTTTTTCAGCTTATTGTTGAAACCTAATGTGTATCGTGTGTGGTTAGCTAGAGGTGGAAGAAAAAGGTTGAAAGCAATAAGAATTCAATTGATCATCCACTAAATTAGGCATGGAACCAATCTAACATCAACAGAATTGGACAATGTTTCAATGTTTCAATTTTCAAACTGCAAGGCAGGCAAAAAAAAAAAAAAAAATTAAAAAAACTATATATATATATATATATATTGGGTGCAATTTCAAGTCAGAATCGAAGGTAAAGTGGTATATATGATATTAAAATATGACTATATTTTCAGCTTTACAAAAGAAACTACAGCTTCACAAAAAGATACTAACAACAAGACACAAAACAACACAAAATGAACTTGCTCAAAATAGTAGTAAAAACATACATGTAAAAGCCACTTATTTCGCTAACTCTCCCCCCCAACCAAATGTCACATTGTCCTCAATGGGGCTCGGATTGGAAATCTAGGTTTAACGCTACCTCTCAATGGCGCAACTCGGTGAGATGCCATCTCATACCGGGCAGCCGCAGGGTCACATGAAACTAGAAGAGTATCCATCGTCGTCAGCAGTCCAATGAGGCCATTGGGAGCAGGATGGGCGGCCGATGCCGACTCGCAGAGGATGAACTAAAGAGGCCTAGGCAGGCACTGGTGGAGAGATTAGAGGTAAGCCCAAGTGACTCTGAATCTGCACGAGGATGACGTGATTCTGTGCGAGCAAGGCAGTGGTCTGAGTGACGGCGGCCTCTGTGCGTGTCATCCTCTTAGCTAAGGATGTACTGGCAATGAGTGCTGTGCCGATGTGGATCGGTTTGAGGTATGCTGGAGTGGTGGAGCCGGTACGGGTCCAAATTAGTCCACCTGAGCCGGGAGGTATCGAGGTGCAGGGAGCAGAAGCGGGCAAAGGTGGCAATGGATCGATGGAGCCGTGGATACCGGAATCTAGGGGCTCCTTAGTATGCACCTAAAGAGGGCGGCCGATCCTCCATTTGATGGTCATCCGCTTACCGATCCCTCTACTGGGTCCTCGGCGAGAGGTGAGGAGCACTGTGTGCATAGTCCGGCCATCGACTTAAAAGTGGCCTCAACCCGACGACGCTAAACTGGGTTCCACAGAAAAACCACAAGGTGCTCCAATACCGAGATAGCAGCCCCAAAGGCAAGAGGGCATGCACTCACCCGGCCTAAGGTTCCTACGTGGACTCCTGGTCTCGGCGGAACAAGGAGTCATGATAAAACAAGAGGGCGAACCAAAACCCTGAGATACGGCGAGGGCCTCCGTATCGGTTTCTCTCATCTCGCACCAAATGTCGCAATGGGAAAAGAGATTAGACCCGGCAAAGAGACGCCTGGTCAATAAATGGCATACTCCTGGAGGAAGCCGCTCCGAATATGATGGATCCCGGTGCCGCATCCGGATAATAGGCGAGCCATCTCCGATGTGAGGGATGGACTAATTATCTCAACTCCCGCAGTCAAGCAGGACAATTTTAGAAGATTGAATGTAGCGGTGATATCCATGGCTCGAAGTGTCCCCTCACAGCCATCAATATAGCGCATGGCAAGACGACAATCTCGCCGATGTCATGTTGTAAAACCACATCATACGAGGGTAGAAAAACCTGCGTGGAGTCATGAAAGGCTCCAGGGAATACCGGTGCACAAGCCGCATGGAGTCTTTGAGCTTGGGAGAGGCGGTAAAAGCAGGGATATCATAATATATCTCATCGTGTGTCCTTACACTACACCCGAATCGCCCCACAGCCACAAAGCAGGTGGCGCCTCTCTGGATAAGAGAGCCAGGGACAGTCCTAAGGACTACTACAGGGGTTAGGCCCCGAGGTGGTGACATGAGGCCCCGGGGCCTGGAGGTGGAAGATCTCGCCCTGTGCCTAATGTCCGAGCCCCTCGAGGCTGGAACCTCCCGCAGCCGAGGGTGGAGGAGATGGAGAGCAGCCAACGCTACGTGTCATACCCGTGAGCAAAGGCAGAGGAATCTGGGGTAGGGACACAGCAAAGAGCATCGCCTGGAAGAAGGCGCATGCCCGGCCGGGAGGAGGTCTCGCAAAGAGTGAAATTGAAATGGGCCGGCCAGCATGGGTGCGGCGGTGGGGCCGGTGGTGAGGGACGGCTCACCAGTGGCCCTCGTAGAGGACCGTGCCACGGTCCTCGCCATGGCCGGGATCGGGGAGCTGAAGAAGAGTGGAGGGGAGAAAGGGGTTTTCCGCAGATCTTCGTAGAAATGGTTTGAAAAGAAATATAATGGAGGTTAATGATATTTATAAGGGTTAGGGAAGGTGAAAGGTTTGTAGCAACTTAAAGTCCATGAATGGGCACTAAAAATCAAGGTTAAAAAACGTATATATAAATCGAGATGTAGGAATTTAAAGCCATAGAAGATGAACATGTAGAAACCATGCAGGCTAAATTTCAGACACCGTGAAATTGAAGACTGGAATACAAAGGATCGGTGAAAATTGCAGCACACCGCGAAATTCAAGAAGCATGCGGAAATTCAGAGTGGCTGCGAAATTTTTAGCCCCGGGAATATTCGTGCTCAAACAAAATTTAACCTCCTGCACCAACAACACCGAAATATAACAACACCAAAAAATTCATGAGAATGCTAAAACTAGAAAAAGTATGAAAGAACAAATATGAAAATTAAAATAAATTAAACAAGAATCTAAAAATTTGTGGAGTGGCTTTTTGAGTCTTTGTAGAGACCAAGCCCACTCAGGGTGTTTCTTCAGACTTATAGAGGATCAAGGAGGGGGAGCTCCTCCTTTCTCATTGTGAAATGTGCAAAGATAAGGCTTGAGCCTCAGCGCTGACCCTAATATCTGTTGTCCCTGGAATTTAAATGTGTCCACTACTCTATTTGGATATACTTTGATTGACGACTTGAATCGACCCATCCATTCTACTCGGGGAGTTTCTGCCCGTAAAGAGGTGGAGCTTCGTCATAGCAAAGACTTGGTCCCTTTGCTTAAAATTCTTTGCGAGCTATCACCGGTCATGCCATTTCTTCAACTGCCCTTTGCAATCTTCGAGTTTGGCAGGCATCATTTCAGCCTCTTCTAACCTATCACATCAAGGAACCTCTCTTGAGCCACTCTTCCAAAGTCTAGGGTTCAAACTTTTATTGCCCACCGTGCCTATGGTTCAATCTCTACTTCAGCAGTGGCATGCCTTCCCATAAACTAGGCGATAGGGAGACATTCCAAGAATAGTCTTGAAGGTTGTTTTGTATGCCCATAAAGATTCCAGTAGTCTCAAAGACCAGTCTTTCCTGTTGGAGTTCACCACTTTCATCAATATGGTCTTGGATTTCCCCCGTCAAGACGCTCAACTTGACCACTAACTGGAGGGTGGTAAGGGGTGGCCACTTTTTTCTTTACACCATATTTAGCTAGTATGCCCTTCAAAGGTTAAGGTGTGCAAGTGTGAACCTCCATCACTGATTATGGCCTTAGGGACCCCAAATCTGGAGAAGATGTTCTCTTTCAGGAATTTAAGCACCACCTTGTGGTCTGCTGCTATGCATGGAACTGCTTCAACCCACTTAGACACATAGTCAACCCCCACCAATATGTATATGTATCCAAAAGAAGTAGGAAATGGCCCCATAAAGTCGATGCCCCAAACATCAAATAAATCAACCACTAAGATTGGGTTTAGAGGCATCATGTGATAGCGGGAGATCTTCCTTAGTCTTTGGCATTTGTCGCATTCACGACATATGTCAAAGACCTAAAGAGAGACGACCAATAGAACCCAGATTGGAGCACCTTCATGGCAGTCTTCTGGGAAGAAAAATGACCTCCATATGCATTCTCATGGCAGTGACTAGATATTCCTTGCTACTCTTCCTCAGGCACACATCTTCTAATTATCTGATCAGCACAATATTTGAACAAGAATGGCTCTTCCCAATAGTAGGAATGAATTCGTAAAGAAGAACTTTGGCCCTGTGGCCTTCCAAATAACCAGATATTTCCATACAAAAATTGGCAATGTGAGCATACCATGGGGCATTTTCCACTAGTAGTATGGACTCCTTAAGAAACTCATCACACTGGAGGGTTGTGGGTAAGTAGTGCTATGGTTAAATCTCAAAGATAATCCGCCACAACATTCTCCACTCCCTTTTTTCTTTGATTTGCAGGTTGAATTCTTGGAGCAGGAGGACCCATCTAATGAGTCTAGCCTTGGCATCCTTCTTGGTAAGGAGGTACTTTAAAGTTGAATGATTTGTGTACTATGATGTCCCACCTCACTGGGCATGCAATAAAATTTATCCAGCGCATGTGAATTAACGCCAATGCCTTCTTTTCCGTGGTAAAGGTAGGTCCTCTGTGCCTCATTTAAAGTTTTGCTTGCATAGTAGACCACATAAGGTTTCCATTCTTCTATTTGCTCAAGAACTGCTCCGATGGAAAGATCACTCACGTCGCTCATAACCTCAAAGGGTAACTGCTAATTGGGGGCCCTCACTATTAGTGCAGTGGTCAAGTAGGCTTTAAGCTCCTCAAAGCTCCTTAGTGCTCTCATCCCATAAATTTTTGTGATCCTTTTCCAAAGAGTTTGTAAAGAGGTTTAACACCGTAGAAGTCCTTGATGAACCTCCATGTGGGGCTTCACATGTCAAAGCACTACCTGGGCGCTTTCACATTCGCTGGAGCATGGGAGTTTGGAAATTAGCCCAATTTTTACTCACAACCTCACTCCCTATTAGAAATGATATGTCCCAAAGACAATCCCTTAGCTTGGACTATAAATGGCATTTTTCCTGGTTCAATACCAAAATTTCCTCAATGCACCTCGTGTGACAACAATCTCAAGGCTGGGATTAAGCATTCTTCAAAACTACCCCATATACCGCGGATGTCATCCATGTAGACCTTCCATATCGCGCCCACCATGTCACTAAAAATAATTGAGCATGCATCTCTCGAATGTGGCAGGTTACTGTGATAGATCGAAGGGCATTCTTCTATAAGCATAAGTCCCAAACGGGACAGTGAAGGTAGTCTTCGTCTTCTCTCGTTGAGATCTCGATTTGGAAGTAACTTGAATAGCCATCCAAAAAGCAGTAGAAGGGGTGCCCAAAATTCTCTCAAGGAGCTGATCCATAAAAGGTAATGGGAAGTGATCTTTTCTTGTCACTTCATTTAGCCTCCTGTAATCAATGCATACCCTCCAACCTGTAGTAAGGCGGGTGGGCACCTCTTCTCCTTTCTCATTGCGCACAGTGGTCACCCTAGATTTTTTTTTTCCACAACCTGAGTTGGACTTATCTAGGTGCTATTGGATATGGGGTATATAATGCCGGCTTGTAGAAGTTTAGGAACCTCTACACGTACCACTTCCTGCATATGAGGATTTAGTCTCCTCTACGGCTATCTCAATGGTTTTGCCTCTTCTTCCAGATAGATATGATGGGTGCAAGCTAAAGGGATGATTCCCTTTAAATCAGAAATTTTCCACCTAATAGCCTGCTTGTTCTTCTTGAGGACTTCTAGCATACTGCTTTCCTATGACGCATTGAGCAATGAAGAGATAACAACTGGGTATTGGTTATTTTCTTCTAAGTATGCATACTTTAATTCCACAGGTAGAGGCTAGAGGTCAAAATTTTGTTGCTCATTGGTTCCTTCTTTTTCCTTATCTTTCTCAGTAAGCAGAGGCAGGATTTCTTCCTTTTTTCTCCATGGTCCATGTACAGCACACATTTCCTGGGTTTCCTACAACTCTTTAGACAAATCAGACAATTCCTCAATCAGCACATCCTGTAACTGCTACTCTCAGCTTGCTCCTCCAAAATAATATCAATCAAGCATACTTCTTTTGGACCTTCTTCCACTGCATGCATATGCTTTTTACCCAAGTGGAAAATGTTGAGTTCCAAAGTCATATTTCCAAATGTAAGTTGCATAACTCCATTTCGGCAGTTAATGATCGCATTGGAGGTGGCCAAGAATGGTCTTCCCAGGATGATAGGCACATAGTTAGCTCCCACTGCAACTAGTTCTGTATTAAGCACAACAAAATCTACAGGATAGTAGAGTTTGTCCGTCAGACAAAAACATCCTCCACAAGGCTTCTGGGGATTTTTATGGATCTGTCTACTAGGGACAATGTGATGGTGATGGGCTTCAATTCTCCCAAACCAAGCTGCTTGTACACTGAATAAGGTAGCAGGTTGACACTGGCCCTCAAGTCTAGCAGTGCCTTCTCTACACAAGTTCCTCCGATGTTCATCGAGAAGGTAGGATAGCCCGGGTCTTTGTATTTCACTGCGGTCTTACACTGAATAATGGCACTGACTTGTTATGTCAAGAAGGCCTTCTTATCAACATCTAACCCTATCTTCACTATGCACAGGTCCTTTAAAATTTTTGCATAAGTTGGAACTTGTTTAATCACATCTAACAAAGGGATGTTGACCTTCACCTGTCTCAGCACTTCTAGAATTCCTCGCCGATTTATAAATTTCTTTCTTGCCTTTTAGTGCTCGAGGAAGCCGTAGGGTGTGCCTTCTTCACTTCATCTTGATCACAATTTTCTCCCGGCTCAAATTTCCTTTCCTTTTCCTTTGTGCCTTCTTCTACTGCTTTGGGGACTGGTTGCTCAATCTTCTTACCACTCCTCAAAGTGATAACTGCCTTGACTTCATCTATCCTGGGAGTTGGTTCACCGGAAGAGCTCAATTCACGCACTCCCTTAGGATCAGTCAGGTCTAGGAGGGGAATTTTCCTTTTCAGACCGTTGTCGGGTTAGCCAACCTAGAAATTACCACCGCAGTTGTCAAATCTCTCGGCAATATCGACTATGTGTTCTCAATTTTTTTTAAGTGTGCTTTTCATCAGATCGATCCTCTGGTTAGCTTGAGTATTTACTGCCTTCTGTTCTTCCATAAAACTGCCCACCACTTTGCTCAAATTCATTATAGCTTGCTCAACCGGAGATGAGGATGGTGGTGGCAGTGGTTGAGATGAAGAACCATATTGTTACTGTGCACTAGGGGGTACATATGTCGAGCTCGTTTCGTGGAGAGAGTTAGATGGTTCTTCCAATCAAGACTATATGTGTTTCAGCCAGACAGGGTATCGGGCCGGTGGCTCAGATTGGTCCCATAACATTGGCTTGTTCTGCTATCATCTCTCTCATTGAAGGAATAGTTAGACAATGCTCTCCTTGGTGCTCGGTAGATTGACAAATGAAGCAAGGCTGTCAAGTGAAGATGTGTCTCACGCATCGCTCTCACCTCATGTCGATTTCTCATTCGAGCCCTACAACCTTCCTCTCGCTAAGGGTGGATAGCTTTGCCTTCATATTTCCATATCCCTCCGTGAGGGAATACATGCCTCCCTTCGAGTTCGCTAAGGGCCTCATCCTCTACTTCTGGGTTTGGTTCATCCCTAAGCTGGGATGTCTCTACATATTTAGTGAAGTCCATAGCTTCTTCCGGATTCTTGCTCATGAAGTCCTTCACACATAGTCTCTAATAATTATTTTATAGCAGGGGACATTCCCTCATAAAAATGATTGACTAGCATCCATGTGTCAAAGCCATGGTGAGGATAGGCATTGATGGTTTCCAAGTACCTTTTCCAACACTGCACTTCTCATTTCACAATGTAAAGGTAAATCGCCTCTCTTCGCACTTCTTTGGTTCCTAGTGTGTGGAGAATTTGTTTTTCAAGAACTCAGCCTGCATTTCTGTCCAATTTCGAATGGTCCTTGGCCTCAAAGAGTTGAAACAAATTCGCCTTATCCTTCTCGTAGTCGAGGAAAAACTCAAATTTCATTAGATCCATATTGGAAGCATCCTATTTAAAGGTGTTGTAGACTTCCTCAAATTCCCGGATGTGTGAGTAGGGGTTCTCACTCTCCATACCATGGAAAGTAGGGAGTAGAGGCACAATGTAAGGTCTGACAATCATATCCTCTAGTGGGGGCACAATACATGAGGGTTCACTCACCCTTGGGGGATGTATGTGGTCCTTCATGGACCTATATGCATTGGGATTCCTCGCACTTCTTCAGGTGGAGGCTCCATCTGATCACTGTTCAAGCTCACTTCACAACCTTGTTCCTATGGGGCACTGATTCTTTCGAACCTGCCAGTTGTGTTCCTATCCCACTGGTACATAAATTCCTATGTGAACAAAATAGAACACCAACAAGAAGCAAAAGAAGGCTACCAAAAAGGTTACTGTTAGCTAAAAAAGAATTATGGACAGTAAAAGAATTGAATTAACCTAGTAGTGAACTGCTAGGAAAATTGAAAGAGATAGAAGTTCACCAATACTTGTGATGAGGATCACAAGTTCAACAACTCATCACTAAGACTAAGGCACTATCCCCTACATCCACGCCATTTGATTCGTCAAGACAGAGGGCATCCCTGAATCAACAAAATTTATAACCTAATTCCTCCCATCGCACTACACTACCGCAAAGATAGTGGCTCTAGGGTTGAACAAAAGGATGGGTTTTCTTGGTGTAGGTGACTTACAGTTGGTTCAAAATGGTGAATTCATTTTGGATTTGAGGCTTCAGATAAATAAGGATTTTTAAATGTGGAAACTGAAAATAAAGTGAAGTGACATATAAAAGAAAGCTCCTTGAAGCATCGTGCCACCGGGTTTGCTCCTAAGGTGACCGAGGGGTTCTCGGTGTCCATTTCTCATGCTGAGGAGGATGACCTATAGTCATTTCCCGAACCGGATCTTCATTTAGATATAAAACCTGAACCCTAATAATTTTCCTTTTGAGAGATGGAATTTATTGAGCATTAATGCTCTCAGACAATGAAAACCTAACTCCCCGACCCATCTTACAGTGACTAATAAATGTAACTAACGAATCTCAGTGGATCTAGTAATAAGCATCCACTGAACCCTATAAGATTGCCAAGTACTGGTCATTCAAGGTGCATCAAAGGGGTTTGAAACCTAAAGGGAAAAAAATGTGCATTATAAATGTCAATAAATGCATGCTAAAAACATGAGAAACCCCGCCATTCCCGCATCTATAGCCTAGTAGCCCCCTTCAAGGATAAGGGTTTTAGCCACCATCCTATGAGTTATCATCCCCGCAGGGTGTTCGCAGCCCATAAAGTGAGAGAAAAGAGAAGAAATGAGAGAAACTTGGAGAAGCGGAAAATTATCATCCAAAAAAATGTATTAATAAAAAGTCGTCTGATTACAATGTAGCAGTGGCTTATATACTGCCCCCGGCCATGAGAAATTACAAAAATATATTAACTACCTACTATTACATTAAGGGTAATTTAGGAAAATCACAAAAGTTGGCTCAACAAAAGTCAAACCGAGGACAAAAAGTGGACAAATTCGTAGCACACCGCTAAATCTCCCGCAGCGGGCAAAACCTTCCCCGCCTATGCTCACTCTTTAGTCTATAAATCGGGAGCCTGAATTCAACTTGACTTCTTCGTGCTAGAGCTGACTTAATCCACTTGGCATGAAAAGCTTGTAAAAACTACAAAATTTTCCACAAAATGTGATTAGTAGTAAAGCTAGGACCTTAATGTGCCAACCGGGTTAATTAAGGCGATTAGTACACAAAAAGTGCTCAAAACCTGTATTAGTAAGGGTTCAAAATAGCATTATTTGGGTACTAATCATTATTGGAAGGTTGTCCAATGGGTTAAGTCGTTGGGTGAAACACCAATGACTGGTTGTCACACTTGGCATTTGTATGTGTGAGGGAGTCGGTCAGGACTCGGGTTATAGGCATGAGGAGTCTCATCTCATGAATGAAATGAAATATTCCATATAGGATTGCATTTTTTGTATGGAATGTGGTTTGGTGTATGTATGCCATTACATGTGCATTTAGGTGGGGAGTAGCCCTTGTAGGAGAATTTTCACCGGGCATTGCTTACCCTGGGCGTGGGACCCATTTTTAGGTACAAGGGAGGTATATGAGACGACGCTCCGACGACAGGCCGTGATTGCAATGAGGCGTACATGTGGCCTTGAGTAACATTTTTTTAAAAGTGTTTTATAAAAGATTTTATAAATTTTCGACTATTGTATAAATAGCTCCGTATGTAATTATGGTAAGAGGACTATGATTAGACCCCTACGAACTGTAATTATTCATTTTCTTTTCATATTTTAGATTTAAATATGAATGAATGCGTCTCGGTGAAGGGACGTATGGAAGTGGTGCGGGGTAACTTTGTGTCCATGGGTAGTCGGGTAACGTCTGGTATGAAGACTTAAAGTAAATCCACCTAAGATAGAAATTCTCACAAGTTGATGGCCACAATTTTAATTCCTGGAATTGACCGTCACAGCCTTGGGTATCAGAGCTTTAGGTATACAAATACCTAGGATCTCGATGGGCACTGGTTTAGACTACATCCATTGTGCATTTAGACGATTCCCCGAGCCCTGGCCCGACTAAAGGCTAGTCCGAACCTAACCCTGGGACGCCTTGCTTATTTCTTTATTTTTTCCGTATATAAACTTTCTTTTTTCAAAATGTCGTGACCCGAACCCTACTCTCCGACCCGAATGGCTGGACCGAACCGGAGCCCTAAGCATTCGGGACGCTTTCATTTATCTTATCAAAACATTTTATTAATTTGTTTAGTTGGGTGCTGTTTCATTTTTAAGTGCTTTCCATAATCATTTACAAATTCAGAGCAATTCGATAGGGCCCATGTATTAACAACAAAATACATTTACAAGGAAAGGCATTCTATGCCCTTTTCGTATCGATATACAAAAATCAAGTTTCGTGGTTTAACCCTTTGTTTACAAAACTCCACTTGCTCAAAGATGATATGCAAAATTACGAGTATGAACCACGGCCGTAATTCTCTATGACTCTGCACTTTGCGATCTTGGCCTTCTTCTCTTTGCTTACTCGATACCTGCGCATAGTTAAAACTACACGCTAAGCATTTTCATGCTTAGTGGTTTTATACAGTTATATTCCATTATTCAATTTAACTCGGCATGCATTTATCATTAAACCATGCCTAATATATCAACATATACTCATGCTATTCATTTCCGCATGCTTTCAATATACAAATCATTTACCATATCATATCATGCATTTTCAATGCAACAATTCATGAGATTTAAGCATATTCATAAAAATACCATTACACTCGTCAATGTTGGCTATTTCACCTTGACTATTCAATTCACAATTTCTGGCGGATTCCGTTTGATGAATCCCGCCCTTATTATCATTCGGTAATGTGCTTATACATTTAACAATTCTATCTCCCATCGTGCCGGATTCCGTTTGGTGCATCCCGACACGTGGTTTCACTTATTCGGTCTCCCATCATGCCGGATGCTGTTTGGTGCACCTCAACATGTGGTATCAATGCAGCCGCCATACGCCATCATGACTCCGATCCGCATTGGGTGAATCCTCCAAGTGGGACATTTCTTCAATGCCACGCTATCATGACGGATGCCGCCAGTGCATCCCGTCAAGTGGGACATTGGACACTCGGTTTCGTGACTCCGGAGTGCCGCTTGCGCATCCCGTCGATTCATTCAGATATCATTCAGCTTCATTGAATTCGACTGATTCCATTTGATGAACTCCGTCCTTTTCATCATTCATTTTCATTCTGCCAATGATCACATTTCATATTCCCTTTTTGTATTATCTTTTCAAAGATAAACTCAATCTACGTAATTATATCACATACTCATTCATGTACTCGATTCATGTACTCATTCATAGTTAATTGGTAAACTACCAAAATACTTGAATTAAGGATAGAGTCGTAGAACAAACCAAGCCGTCGACCTAGCTTCCTTCTCTTCTCGACCCTGGCCCTAGGTTAGGCATCGCCACCCGTCCCTAGTCAATAACATTCACGTCACTCTTAGTGAATAACAATTTTAAATAATTACAATTTTATTTTTGTTAAAAGTCTCTGGGTTACATTAATTAAGTCTCCATTCGAAGACGACCCTCTCGCTAAGGCGTAAGCCGAAGTCACGAGGCGGCGAGGTACGGTACATTTTTTTTTCACCTAGTTCTAACCTTAATTGAACCCCCATTAATCATTTCAGGTCCTGCACTCCGGGCATTACCGAATACTCGGACTTAACGACTAAATCATACAAACCTGGTCACTGGAACTACCTATACAGTACAAATGACTTGTACCCCAGACAAAGGTTCATCAGCCGGGTGTAATTCGCATGTGTTCAACCTATACCATACAGGTTGCCCACTGCCCATTTTTGCACAAGGTGTACCAGACAGCCTTGACCTGCATTCTAAGACAAAAGCCTATTTTCTCGTCGATACCTGGGATTTTGCAATTTTTTCCACATTTTTCATCTACCAATCTTCTCTAATACATCCCATATCAAAAATCCACCATGGAATCACTTTAAAACAACTCTAAAAGTGGTTTAGAATCAATAAAAATCCATTTTCTTCAAGTTAGGACTTTTCTCCCAAAATCCAAATCATAGAAGCATGAGGTTGTGGTTTGATCTATTACCTCGAACTCCTTCCAATCTCTTCGTATGGTGTTTGATCCTTTAGAGCAAGAAGTGGGGAAGAAATCACACCAAAGCCCATTCTCCTGTAAACCCTAGCTTTTCTCCATTTCTCCTCCCCTTTCTCCAAATGGGATGGCTCAATAGAGCTCCCAAGAATCAAGCTCGTCTTTTATCATCCACTTAAGTGTAAGGCCTTGTTTGGCCTACACACTTTTTATCATTTCTCATTTCTCATTTTTCCCCCTTTTTGCTCTTAAGTCACTTAATTCTCATAAGGCCTTGTTTGGCCACACAATAAATCCAATTCTCCATTTTTGGTCTCCTATTATACTTTCGCCATTCATTTATCACACTCCACTTAAATATCTATTCTTTATAACAATTGACCCAGTCCTCATTTTACAAATTTCCACATTTTTCCCCTTTTTTCACTGGGTTTATTTTCCGGTTCAATACATTTCTATTTTGGGGCATATTATTCAATCATATGCTCACTCTTCAATTTACATTTTCAATTTATCAATTTATCAAATTACCCTAAAACCTAAGTTTGGACTCACTCATACCCAGAATATATACAAAATTATTATAAAATTTAGGGTATTTTCGGGGGCGTTACAACATTTGATGAATAAATATGTGTGATATGTCAGACGATACTCAGACAGATATAGATAAATCATATACTTGTAAATAGTTATGGAAATGAGTGTGATCTGTAAATTAATGGTGGCATAGCCACTACTAATTGGTAAAAAAGAGACCTCAATTTCTTTGTTTGACATATGTAGATGTGGTCGAGGGAAGGGACGTAGGGGTCGACGAGGCACTCCACGAAATCGTTTGATCGAGGCCTTTGTAGAGGCCATGGGTCTGCAGCTAACGCTGCCATTGCAGGCTAGTGCGGAGTTGGGGATCAAGGGGGCCCCGAGTAACCTCAGCGGTTTATAGCACATCATCCTCAGGCATTCACGGGAGGATCCGATGGTAACTAATCATTAGTTCGACGGAGTTGAGAGGATTTTGGAGGCTATAAATTACTCCGTCTTTATGAAATGGAGCTAGCCACATTTGACTGAAGTCAGAAACCCGGATATGGTGAGTTGGTCAAGTCTCAGAACTGGAGGCGATGACATGGGGAGGATTCAGGGAAGCTCTTCATGGATAAGTTTTCCCGACATACGCTGGGCATGCAAGCTTGGGAGTTCCTTGAGTTGGAAACAAGAGTATGATTGTGCTTTCGAATGCAACCAAGTTCTTAGGGTGGCATTTGGCGAGGAGATGATTATGAGGCCATATATGGCCAGGTGCGGAGAGAAGTTCGAGGGATGGCACGAAGTTGTGCATTCGGGGTAAGATTGTAGGATTTCTCAGCGGGACGTAGGTCTGTGGTTGAGACGACTATGGCCATGAGAGAGATAGAGGATGTGGAGCATCGAGATAGCAGGTTGCTGAGTAGCGAGGAGGATAAGCCTTCGCTAGTTCGGAAGAAGAAGACTTTCTTCAGAGTTTAAAGACGGGATTGGCTATTGGGCCATTGGACAGAGGCTTTGGTCGGTCGGGACCCGTGACATGTTTCCAGCTGCCATCAACCGGGACATGAGGATTGCCCTCGGAGGCAAGGATCGGGGTTTGGGACGACCAGTCTGATCATGTGATGGGATAGGCCTGGAACACAGTTTGTTCCCTTCTCACGATGCGGGCGAGGACCGATGTTAGTCGAGGTACTACCGCAAAGTGCCTTTGCTATATAGACATGCTAGAGAGACCAGGGTATGGGTCGAGGTCGTGGACAGAGCTCACGAGCCAACACTTCAGGGACACAAGGGCGTGTCTACGCCATCACACCATAGGCTGAGCTAGTTAATCATTCGAATATACAGGGTATGTTTATGCTATCTCGCCTATGGGCAAAGATATTGTTTGATTTTGGTGCATCTCATTCTTTTGTTGCTGTAACTAGTGTGAATCTATACACATTTATTTTTATACCTTTTATATGGTGGGCAGTTAAAGGTGGAGACCTTGGAAGAGTCGTTACATGTGAGTTCTCCCCTAAGGACTAGGGTGAGGATTGATTGATGTGGGATTTATGAGTCTGTCTGGGATTACGCTCACGGTGTGGTTTAGCCGGTGATGGACATATCGAATTTGATATCATTATAGGCCTGGATTAGTTCACATTTTGCCACAGGTCGTCGCTGATTGTGATAGTAGGAGGATTCACGCACACACGCGGAGATGATGTCTCAGTGACTTTTCAGGGGGCATGATGCTTTACCCTAGACCGTGCATAACTCCAAGTGGAGTGGGCCGGTTTGTAGTTGGCTGTGACCTTACCACACAGAGGGATGAGGGGAGATAGGATTTGAGTCTACCCGTTTACGAGTACGAGGATGTTTTTCTGGATGAGCTACTGGGATTATCTCCGCACAGAGATGTAGACTTCACGATCGAGTTACACCCTAGTACGTTGCCCATTTTTATGACTCCTCATAGGATGGCACTGGTTGAGTTGCAGGAACTCAAGGTACAATTGTAAGAATTGTTGGATAAGGGCTTTATTAGACCGAGCACTTCACCATGGGGCGCTCCGGTTTTGTTTGCTAAGAAGGACAAGACTCTTCGACTGTGCATTGACTATCAAAAGTTGAATAGGGTTACGATCAAGAATCGGTATCCATTACCAAGGATTGATGACTTATTTGATTAACTGATAGGGGCGCGAGTCTACTCTAAGATAGACCTTCGTATCGATTATCATTAGTTGAGGGTTAGGAGATTCGATCCTAAGACAGCGTTAGGGCCTTGATATGGGCATTTCGAATTTACGATGATGCCTTTTGAATTAGCTGAATGCTCCAGCGTATTCATGGATCTTATGCATAGGGTATTTTATTTATTTAGATCGGTTGTTATGGTCTTTGTTAACAACATCTAGATCTACTCCCAGTCTGAAGAAGAGCTTGAGGATCATTTAAGGATTGTTCTCCAAGCACTTAGAGAACATTAGTTGTTTGCCAAGTTCAATAAGTGCGAGTTTTGGCTTACTGAGGTGAAATTCTTGGGACACGTAGTGTCAACTTCAGGGGTGTTAGTAGACCAAGAGTGAGGCAGTTATGAGTTGGGAGGGGCCGAAGTCAATCTTTAAGATATGCAGTTTCTTGGGATTGGCAGGGTACTATAGGAGGTTCATTGAGGATTTCTCCCGGCTAGCAGCACCTATGACTAGATTGACAAAGGGGTCAAGTTTGAGTGGAATGACTTGTGTGAGAAGGCATTTCAGGAATTGAAAATGAAACTACTTGACTCAGATTTTGATAATGTGCTGGAATAGGGAAGAGGTACACGATTAATCTTTGTGATGCCTCTGGGACGGAGAAGCTGGGATTTGTCTTTATGGCAGTCAAGGAGGTTGTAAGCTTATGGTTCGGGCAGGTTAAAAAGTCATGGCGAGTGCCCTGCACATGACTTGGAGTTGGTGGCCATAGTCTTTGTAAAGATTTAGGCGCCAGCTAACCTGTCATGGTGAGCGATTTGAAGTATTTTTGGACCATAAGAGTTTGAAATATATTTTCACATAGCGGGACCTCAACATGAGGCAACACAGATGGATGGAGTATCGGGAGGATTATGACTTCACTTTGCATTACCATCCTGGTAAGGAAAATGTAGTGGCTGATGCGTTCAGTCGGAAGTCATGGGGAGTATTGGCTAGTGTAGCTTCTCAGGAGTGGCAGATGCTTGAGACTATGGGACAGTTTAGGCCCATATCCCGAGTCACCCACCGACTCCCTCACACATGCCTATGCCAAGTGTGACAACCGTCACAGGTGGTACCAATGACACACATATATTGAGCCCTTACCGGCTCACCGGAGTTCCCCAATGCAAAGTGCAATGGGAAACGATCGGGTGTCCAGAGCTCTTATCCACGGAACTTCGAAGTACATGTGATAACCATGACGTGTGTCTTCTTTGGGCAATGAAAATTTCGGATCACAGGTAGGTCTCTTACACCCATGTTCTGAGAGCTTTTCGGATCACATCAGTCTTACACCCATGTTCTGAGCTTTTCACCTAAGAGGGTGCGGTCCCCTTCTTGCCCGTAACACACATTATTTTATATTTATTTTTATGTTTTAAACGGCGGGACATCTATTGGACATCGTCGAAATGCTGAAACCGCTACCATTCATCAACTGCGATGATGAATGCCCATATCCATGCACACACCCCCAATATGTTGATGTCCCTGTGCATATGCAATGCTAATGTCACCTCTGAATTCTCATGTTACATATATGATGCACTGTGGAACATTCTAATCAATCATACTTCATGTCAGTACCATGCAACGCCTGTATTACCCGGCCAATATAAGTTCCATACATTTCATGCCAATCTTTATCGATATCGTAGTATCATGCATATTAGCATTCATCAATACATGACTAAACAAGTAATGTTATGTAGCATTCCTTAGGCTAACTCATGGCAATTCATACCCAATATAATAGCCTACAGCATGCCATCTGATGAAGTAAGTATCAAAACCGGAACTATTCACATCGACACAACCAAATAACCTGCACCAAGACATAGATTTTTAGCAAGGTTGTGGACACCCACTGCCTTCCACAGGCACATGGAAAGAATCTTGACTCAATGGGCTTTCCATAGAGTCTAAGAACACCCCAAATGGAGTTCGGACGCGAAAGATATGGGTCGTCCAAAGTTGGAGGCAAAAAAAAAAGGAAATGACCCCTGTGTCCTACCTGCACACTTGGTACAAACACTAACTTTCAGCAAGGTTGTGGATACCAATTACCCTCCATAGGCATATTTCTAGGTTCCTGACTCAATGAGATTTCCATAGAGTCCAAGAACACCCGAAACGGAGTTCGGACGAAGACGTTATGGCCTTTTCATTCAAAACTGGTCAGTTTACTCAGCTTACACTAGAAACAGTATGTGATACCTGATTTCAGGGGTCTTAATCCATAATTTGACACTGGTTCTTTGTACCCATTTGAATATACGGTGCTTAGGGTTCTTCTCCAACCGGAATAACCCAAATTGGATCACCGAAACTCAAGATATTTCCTAAACAACCGGGACTACTCAGTTTTCAAACAGAACCAGAAACTGCATGAACATGGCTCCCATTTGAATGCATTTATGAGTATAAAGGGATCGGAATTTGGATAGACCTATTTTAGGATATATGTTCTCCTATAAGTCTCGTTTATCTAAAAATTGGAATCACTCAATTCAGATGAGTGATGGCCAAGTTATGGCCAAGGGGTCTCAATGCAGAACAGGAAAACTGCCTGAACATAGCTGCACTTTGAATGCATTTCTGAGTCCAAAGGGGTTGGAATATGGATAGACCTATTTCAAGGATATATGTTCTCCTATATGTCTAGTGTATCCATAAATTGGAATCACTCAATTCGAATGAGGGATGGCCAAGTTATGGCCAAAACATAGTCATGGGGTCGGAGGAAAAAGCGGGCCGACATTCTCGCTGGCGCTTTACACACATGCCCTTAGATAGGGAGGTGAGCAAGAGTAGGATAAAAACCCTACCTCAATTAGCGTGATTTCCCGGGACATCGCCTTTTTCTCGGTTTTCGTTAAAAATTGAACCTCGGACCTTTGTGAAATCTTGTGATTTCGGTACTTGCAGCGTGGCTCGTCGCGGAGAAACGACTTTAACTCTCATCTTGCTTAGGGTTAGGCTAAGCCAAAACCAGGTCATCGTCGGAAAGGTTGCTTTCTTTCCTCTCTCTCTCTCTCTCTCTCTCTCTCTCTCATATATATATATATATATATATATATATATATATATATATATATATATCACGTTTTCTACGAGACAAAAATGAGATCTTTTTGGCATTATAGATATTTTAGGCTACTTATAGTGTGGACACGTGACTCACGTCGCGCCACGTGTCACACTTCTTCGGTTCCGTTCTCATCTTGAAACAATTTATTTCGTCCCGGTTTCAGTTCCATCTATCTTAAATGAATATTCTTTAAATATTGACATTTTTCAGGATTTTTCTAAAAATATCGCTTTTAGGGTCCACTTGACGCCCGTCGCCTCGAAATTCGAGAAAATCCGACTGTCTCGGAATTCAACGAAATTTGTCTGGGTGACTAAATTTTGTGAGACGATTCCAACAGTGAAATCTGTTTCGTCATCTGAAATCTAGAAAGAATTCCGGCAAAATTACCATTTTGTCTTTCCTAACAAAAATTCAAATTTCTAGGTTTTTCCCGTGTCTTACATTATGTGGGTCCGAGATTTGGGCCATTTTGTGTGTTATTGTTGGAAAAATAAATAATATATTGTTGTGTGTAAAATTCATGTTAATACGTGCTTGCGTGATGTATTAACATGGAAGTTGTGATAAATGGAAATTATATGTAGGAAATATAATTATCCGAAATTTATAAATGTTGCATGTAACTCTTATTATGCATGTAGCAAGACATAGCATGAAATGGCATATCTGCATTTGATATGCATAGGGACATCAGCATATTGGGTGTTTGTTGATTAGTGCCCAAATAGTGCTATTTTGAACCCTGTTTATTGTAGGTTTTGAGCACTTTTTGTGTACTAATAAGCGTAATTAACCCAATTGTCACATTAAGGTCCCGGCTATACTACTTATCGCATTTTGTGGCTATTTTTGTAGTTTTTGCAAGATAATCTGGCCAAAATTATTTAGTCAACTCAAACACGAAGAATCCAAGCTGAACTCGGAGTTGCAGGTAAGAAGTTAGAAGGAAATTGGAGCAGAAAATAGAAGAAATCAAAGCAACGTAGAATTTTGCGGGGTTGCGAGGAATTGGGGCGCGGAGTTCTGAATTTCGCAACCTACTCACAAATGTCTTGTTGACCCTATTGACTAGCTTTTGTAACTTTTCTAACTACCCTCTATGTATTGGTAGTTCATACATTTTTATGTAATTTCCTTGATGCGAGCGGGTATATAGGCTTAGTCAGGCTTTGTAGAAGGAATGACGATCTGAGGAATTTTTGGCGTGAAAGCTTTCAGCTCTCCCACCTGTTTTTCTCTCTCTCATTTTCTCTCACTTTCTCGCTTGCCAAACATCCCCTGAGGATGACAACTTAGAGGATGGTTGGCTAAACCCCCCTCATCCTTGAAGGGAGGAGCTCTTGGGCTTTAGAGCGAGGTAAGGCGGCGGTTCTCACGTTTTTTAATGCTTGCATTTATTAGCATTTATCTTCTATTTCTCACCTAGATTTAAATCGCTGATGTGCAGCAGTTGACCCGATGCTGGCAATCTTTTGGGATTCGATGGATGTTTATTATAGATCATGATATTCGGTTAGTTGTCTCTTATGAGTCCTTTGTAGGGTAGTCGAAAGTTAATTTTTCATTGTTCAGGGGAGCATTTAAGTTGATAAATGTTATCTTTCAATAGGAAAAATTATTAAGGTTCGATTTTGCAACTAAGCGAGATCGGTTCAGGAAGCCATTATAGGTCACATTCTCCCCCCAGCATGAGAAAAGGACCCCGGGACTGTCGGTTGCCTTAGAACCTGAAACCCGGTGGCGAGGAAGCTGAGGATTTCTTTACATTTTATTACATTTTATTTTCAATCTACAAATCACCAATTCAAACTATTTTTACCAAAACCTTAAAATCCAAATCAAAATCACCATTTTAAACCAACTGTAAATAATTTTCACGAAGAAAACCCGTCCCTGTGTTTGACCCTAGAGCCACTATACCGCAGTAGCTATGCTACGACAGTAGGAGGAATAGGTTATAAATTTTGTTGATTTCGGCACACCTACTGTGGAACGAATCATGTGCGCATGGGTATGGTCATCCATCATCAGTGTTGATGAATGGGTTGTGAGCTCGTACTTTGAACGACTGATGAGTCTTAAACTCATCTATTTTTAATCAATTTTTATGGCTTATTTTTAGTATATTCAGATCTGTTTTAATGCGAAATTATGGATTATTCACCAACTTTGTGTTTTGCAGGTTTTAGTTCAAAAATGAGAAAATTTCAGTAAGAAAGAAGGGAAAAAGAGCAATTATAGCAGTTTATGTCATGACAGAGTTCTGTGTGTCGCGACAAACATCTAAGCTAATGGCAAAGGAAATCTGTCACGATAATATTTCCTCTGTCGCAGCATAAGGGACTGAATATAGAAGAAGAGCTATGTTGCGACAAAAGATAGCATGTCGCGACAGAACTTGGGAAGAATGTAACAAATCAATTGAGAAAGAAAGTTAATGTTACGACAAGGTTTGTTGGTGAAACTTGGAAGCAAAAATTCTTTCCTGTGAGGTATCTTGTAATAGCGACAAGAAATTAAAGCAATGCGAGGAAGAATACTATGCCTGCTCCGATTTATGTTGCGACATATTAAAAAATAGAAGGCATAATTTATGTCTTGACAGAATCTTTTCTTGTCAGCGTGCGGTGTGCAACTTGGAAAAGCCATATGAGACGAGAAAGAATGCGCGGAAAAGGAGCCACTCGTGACAAGAAATCTATGTCGTGACAACGTATGAAAGAAGTTACATTTGTGACAAGGTAATGAATGTCGCGACACTGAAAACAAGATTTCTTGTCCTGACAAAGAAACAAAGTCGCGATAAGTGATGCTGACTTAGTGGACTGATCTAGTTGCAACAAAAGAGTTCAATGTTGCGACATTGTTTGCCTTTGATTATATAGACTAAAACCCCTCAAAATTAACATAGTTACAAGAGCCTTACACTCTTCTTGCATCTATGTTAAAATTGGATAGACTTTAACTTTAATTATGAATAAAAGTTCCTTTGTGTTCGAGATTCAAATTTTGGGTCAAGTCTATGACCTTTATAAGTGCACGAGTGTCTAAATGATAAAAATTGGATGTAGTTTAGATATCATTCCCACAGAATTAATGGTGGAAATCAACTACCCAACTACTTAAGGTCCTTACTATTTGAACTTAAAATGGATAGTGAGTTTAATCTAAGAAACTAATAATCATATGCATAGCAATTATGTAAACTGAAAGTAAGTGATAACGACTAAAAATAAGAACAAAATTACTGGACTGAATCAGTTTCCTGTGAGAAATGAACACTATCAAAGAAATACTGTGAAATAGCCAATTCCTGCATTAAAATGCTTTACTATGTTCTACTAATGGGTTTGGATTTGTTAAAGATTGCCTAACAATGCAATTGGATTTCTCCATGTTCACTGGTTAGGGGCCCCCTGCTCTTCTCAAAGACAAGGATTTAACCAGCTACTTGTATTTTTGAGGTTCTTGCAAGATATGGGTATTTTTCTTTCTCAATACTTCACACCCGTTTCTGAGGCTACCGCGGATCTTTTTGCTTATCTTCTCGAGGTTGCTGCCAAAACTTCTACCATCTAATTGATGGCTCATCCTTTAAATCTAATGGTTCTTCCCTTCCCTTGATCGGATCTATCAGCTAATACGAGGTTGGGAACTCCCCTTTAGATTAGGTGAAATCTCACGATTATTTAGATTGATGTCTCCTCAACATCAATTATGAGTGAAAAGGAATTTGTCGAAATGAACCTTCAAGCTTAGTAGTTCATCAATTGTAGTCTAACATACCCGCAGTGAATGCTCAATCTCTCGGGAATCTCGACTCGTCACGTGGGGGCACTCACGGAAGTAGGCAAGAAACACTCCTTGGGCGGTATTCGGGTACTCTTATTGGGAAGCGATGGAATTAAGAACAACATCAATCAAATAAATCCCAATCCCATCTTCTCTCTAGATTATGCGAGAAAAAATTTGTAACTAACGAGTAAATCCAATCCCGGCCAGTACATCCCATGCATTACAACCAACAATAGATCATTGATCAGGTACATCCACTGTAATTGTAATAGACTGAGAAAAACGAATTCTAGAAATTTGTCTAGACTCCATTAATTTCAGGCAACATTTGTATAAAAAAAATCAGAAATTAAATCCATTGACATTTCTACGGTTCTTGATTCGGATCTAGAAAAGAAAGAAAATAAAAAGAAAAGAGAAAGAAAGAAAATTCTCTTTCTGATAGGTCCTTCTCCTCCACATTCTAGTTGCCAAGAAGGCGGATACTTTGCTCTTTACATCAAAAAGTCTATTTATAGCGTCAAGAAAATGGGCCTAATTCAAAAAGCTCGGTGGATTTCACTAAAGAGAAAAGCCCGATCCTCTTGTCTCATGCCGTGACCTCAAGCGATGTCGCGACACGGATTCTCTCATTTGCACTCATTCAGTTGCGACCTAATAACTTCAATCGTGACTTGGTTCGCTAGGTACTTTGATTGAGTGGTCGCGACGTAAATTCGATCGCGAACCTTGTTGGCTCGGTTATTTTCAAAGTGATGTCGCGACCATAGTTTTCATATATCGCGACCTCGTTCACTCCTTCCTTTTCTATTGCGTCTGGCGCGTCCGCGACCTCGTTTAGGTTGCGACCTGTTTTGTCACCACTTGGAGTTCGGTTAGGACTTCTTTTAGTTGTTTCATTGTCGTCAGCGACCTTCGTTTTGAAATTGCGACCACATTATTTCTCACGCCTTAACTCTAGGTCATGACTTCCTTTTTCTTATTGCGACATGGATTTTTGACTGCTCAGTACTTCTTCAGGTCGTGACCTGAATGATTGGTCGTTACCTCCTTTATTGGTTTTCTGCCTTCACATGTTCCGGGCTTCAAGTTGCGACTAATAATTGAAGACAACGCTTTTGATATACCTTGCCTTTTCTTAGTCGCAACCTCAACTCTTGGTGCAACGGTTTCTTCATTCCACCCTCTATTCAGTCCCTGACCTCAAGATGATGTCCGCGACCTCATAGTTCTTCATTTAAGTTTGTATTTGGTCGGTTGCTCAAAGCGTAGTTGTGACCTGGATTTTTACTTCGGTGGGTGTTTCTTAGTCGCGACTGAATGATTGAGTCGTGACCTCCTTTGAGTCAGCTTGACCCGGTAAAGTGATCGTAACTTCAATTTTTCTTGCAGGGACTTCCATTTGGTTCGGCTCCATGTTGAACCTCAATTGGCCGCCAGCCTCCCTTTTCCTTCCAACTCCTTCGTTTGGTTGCAACCTCAAGCCCATGTTGTGACCCTCAGCTCCCTTCTTTCTCTTTGTCTCCCGGTTGGCAACCCATGCATTTCTTTTCTTAGCTTGACTTCCAAAAATTCTTCCCTAATATGTTGCTGTCTTTCCCATTTATGCTCTCTTTCTTCCATGTCCTTTTTCATTGATCTGAGCATCTCTATGATCTCTGCATTCTCTTCTCTCCTCCTAGACCCTTCTGCTTGCTCAGGCAAGTGCTCTTGTACCTCTGGGTAGGAATGACTTAGCGGGCTCATCCTGAAATGTGCTTCCCTCTTGCCCTCTTGGAGGGATATCTTAAATTGTTTCCACATATCCTCTCTTATCACATTCTCCTCGACCTTGGCGAATTTGCTTGGCTTCCATCTCCACTATTCCTTTCTGCCTTTTTCCTTTGGGCCCCCTTGTCACCCCAGTTAGGGTCAGAGGGGAGACCCGAGGGCATTTTTCTTCTTCCTCCCACACTCCCTTCACCCCTGCCAAGAGACAAAGTCTGGTGATGGTGGTAGAGGGTGAGATAACCCTACATTCTTGTGAGGTAGTAGCCTTAGTGGACCTTCAATCCAAGATTCCTATGTTCATTTATATCCCTTCAAAGGGCATATAAAATGATGGCCTCTGTTCACGGCGCCAGTGCTTAGTCGAGATCCTTATCGAGCAAAGGAAATAGAATCAGACCTTCGCTTCTTCAGTGAGGGCTCCCCTGTTGATTGCGTGGTTGGGTTCTTCTTTGTGGCCTCCCATTTTCCCTTTCCTGCAGTCAACAGGTGCTGTATCTTTTCATAGTTGGGATTTTCTACCATCTTCTTAAACTTCGACCCGTGCTTGAGTTCCCTCAATTTAAACATTTATCATTGATCGAATCATGCAGAAAAGGCACGAAACACCTCTCCATGGCTGAATCCTCCTTCATACCCACCATATTTGCATAAAACTCCACGCAAGAAGCAGAGAAAACCACAGCGCCTTGTGTTCTGAGGAAAAGAATCCCCAACCTCTTTTCTCTATTACCTCCGGAAAAGGAGGAATCAGTTTCCCAAAACCCCTTTCACCCACGAAATTATTGTCAAACTGTATCTTGTTCCACAACTCTTGAGCTTCTTCTGAAACGAAGTCCTTGTCGTCTTCTGTTGCTTCTTCCTCTGCGTGCTCATTTGTCCTTTGTCTCTTTGCAGCCCTTTGTGAAACAACCTGCTCTTCTTCCTCTGGCTGGGTTCCTTATTCGACATTGATTCCTTCCCCAGGTTGAGGTTCCAAATGAACCTCTTCCCTTTATCTCGACACTTTCTTATATATCATTAATCAATTCATTAGATGCGAAATGTAAGCCTTGATTTCTAACGCCATAGTGAAGATTTTTGAAAGTCTTGGTTAGCTCTGGTTTTAGGATTTTGAGATTCAAAACGATGGACGCAGAAGTGGAAAAGTTGGAATGAATTGAAGATGAATGGAAGTTGTTGCATGGACTGGCTTTTGATTTCACTCTTGTTTTGATGGGCTAAATGTCATGATTGTGAAATGGGGAGTCGCGACATTAAATTTCGAGTCTCCAAACTAATGATTTTGATAAATCTTTGTCTTTAATGTTCTGCAGCGCGAATGAAATGTTTAAAACCTAATTTTATTAAGATTTGGACAATTATGGTCGCAATCTAGTCAACTTTTGTCACGACCTGAGATGTAGTCACGACAGAGGAATTGATGTCACGACCTGTTCTTTTCTTTTCTTAGTTATTTTTTTCGTGACCTCAATTTCACTGTTGCTACCTGTTCCTCCAACTTGTTGCTTCAATGTCCAGCTTCTTGGTCGCGACCTATGAATTGATGTTGCGACAAGAAATCTGTATAAGCTCCAAAAATCTATGTTGCGACCTAAAATTTTCTCATCATAATTTTATCCATTCCTATCCTGGTGGCGACTTAGACAGTCTGTTGCGACCAAGAAAATTTCCAGGTCTCCTTGAACAATTTAATTTCTAGTGAGTTCAATTCACCAAATCCAATCAAGACAAGTACAATTCAATTCATATTCATCATTCAAATATTCATCAAATCCATTCAACTATGCATCAAATTCAAAATTGAAGCAAAAAATTCAAAAAATTCCCCCAAACTTTCAATCATGCTATATTAGAGACAAAATTCAATAAATCAGAGAAGAGTATACTGCCCCCTTTTGTCTCTTGTGCAAATTGGAAGTTTGAATGTAAAATTCACTCTTTGTGTACACTCTTATTGTCCTGCAAGAAACATACGTAATTTAAGCAATAGTAATAAAATCACACAAAATATTGAAACTGACTGCAGTCTGAAAAGAATAAGAACTTGATGGCCTTGATGTGGATTGCCTTCCCCACAGCTACTCAATTTGAGTCTTGCTGGACTTGCTGCTATAGAGATTTTGTTTCTCAAATTTTCTCATAGAACTAGGAATCATTTGCAATCCCCAATTCCTCCCAGTAGTGCTTCAATCTCGACCATTGACTTTGAATTCCTCTTGATTACGGTTCTCGGTGTCTTTGCCCAAGGTTGTACTTGGTAAGTATATGGTCCACTCCATTTTGATTAGCTACGAAAGAGTTTTAGTTTGGAGTTAAAACGAGGACTTGATCTCTGCTAAATTCTCTCTCAAAATCCTTTGATCATGTCATTTCGTTTATCTTTGTAGACTATGGCACTCTCTTGAAGCTTCATTCCTCAACCCTTCCAATTCATTAGATGGGTAGCCTTTCTTCTTTATGACCTTAAGTCAAATTCAGCTTCTTGATTGCCCACATAGCTTTATATTCTAGTTCAAGAGGAAGGTGGCAAGGTTTACCAAAGACAATCCTGTATGGGGACATTCCAATGGGAGTTTTATAAGCAATCTTGTATGCCCATAGTGCATCATCAAGTTTTGGAGACCAGTCTCTTCTGCTGGAGCTTACAGTCTTTTCAAGGATTCTCTTTATCTCCCTGTTGGAAATCTCGGGCTTGCCCACGTTTGTTTGAGGTTGTCCATGAGAAGCTCATAATGTGTTTGATTCCATATCTACCCATAAGTTTGTCAAACACTTTATTTACAAGTGGCTTCCTCCATCAGCGATGGTATTCACGGGTGTCCAAAATCTGCTCGAGAATACCTTTGTAAAAATCCTATTTGTATTAGCATCATTTTTTGGAATAATTTCTTTGCCTCGACCCATTTGGATACATAATCCACAGCTAGGAGTATGTATAAATTTCCAAATGAAGATGGAAAAGACCTCATAAATCTATCCCCATTACATCAGTTTCATTTGCACCACAGGGATACCTTACGGGGCCATTTCATACATTTGTTGATGGCTGATGCTGGCATTGACTCTGATTTCCCGCGTGAAACAATCCTTGAAAATGTTAGGCCAATAAATCCCGATTGGGAGAATTTTGTGGGCTGTTTTGTCTCTTGCAAAGTGTCCTCCATATGGTGATGCATGACATTCATGTAAGATCTTACTTTGCTCACTTTCTGGTACACACCTTCTAATTATCATATCAGCTCATCTTTTAAACAATAGTGGGTCATCCCAGATGTAAAACCTACTGTCAGTCCTTAATTTTTTTCTCTGTTGGTAGCTGAGTTCTGGTGGCATAATTCCACATGCTAAGAAGTTCACAATATCAGCATACCAAGGTGATTGGAGTGACAGTTGGAATAACTGCTCATCTGGAAAATGTTCTGCTATTTCCTTCTCTTCCTCTTGTACAGTAGGCTTTTCAACTCTTGACAAGTGATCAGCTATCACATTGTCACAACCCTTCTTGTCTTTGATCTCTAGATCAAATTCACCTTATCTTCAATACCCACTTGATCAGTCTTGGCTTTGCTTCTTTCTTTGCCATCAGATATTTAATTGCAGCATGATTAGTGTGGATAATGATATGGGACACCAATATGTATGGCCTAAATTTTTCACATGCAAATACTATTGCTAACATCTCCTTTTCAGTAGTAGAGTAATTTTCTTGAGCTTCATTGAAAGTTTTGCTGGCATAGTATATGGCCCTGAACACCTTGTCAGTTCTACGTCGTCTGACTCCGTTGCATAATCAACGGCATCACACATGATTTCAAATTCTTTATTCCAATCTGGTTTTTCCATGATGGGAGCTTCAACCAATCTTGATTTGATCTCTTTAAAAGATCTCTGATAGGCTTCATCAAACTTGAACTTGGTATCCTTTTCCAGTAATCTACATAATGGTCTAGCAACTTTGGAGAAGTCTCTGATAAATCTTCTATAAAACCCAGCATGTCCTAGAAAACTTATTATTCCCTTGACTGTTGTAGGTGGCATAAGATTCTTTATAATTGAAACTTTTGCCTGGTCTACTTCCAACCTTGCTGCAGAAATCATGTGCCCTAGGACAATTCCTTCTGTTACCATAAAGTAGCATTTTCCCCAATTTAAAAGCCCAGATTCTTGTCTGGCTTTGTAGTCTTGTCCCCCAAATTATACGAGGTAATTTTCAAAGCCCGGATCCCTTCTTTGTGAAATCATCCATGAAGATCTCCATACTTCTTTGCCGTCGAGAAATATGGATATCATGCACCTTTGGAATATGGCAGGAGCATTACACAAACGAGCGGCATTCTTACGAAAGCAAAAAGTACTAAATGGGCATGTAAGTGGTTTCCTCACGGTCCTCGGGTCTGATAAGAATTTGGTTATATCCAGAATATCCATCAAGAAAACAGAAGTGAGGGTGTCCTACTAACCTATCCAACATCTGATCAATGAAAGGCAAGGGAAAATGATCCTTTATGGTTGCAGTGTTTAGTTTCCTGTAGTCTATGCACACCCTCCATCCTGTCATAGTTCTTGTAGGAATCAATTCATTCTTTTCATTTCTGATCACAGTGAATCCACCCTTCTTGGGAACCACATGAACTGGGCTCACCCAAGAGCTATCTGATATTGCATATATAAAACCTGCATTCAACCATTTGGCTTCTCTTTCTATGACATCTTTAATCCACGGGATTCGAGGCTCCTTTGGTGTTGATAGAAGTTCTTGCATCATCATTGTAATATCTCTTGTGCATGCATATGGAAGGGCCCGATACGCCGGATCCTCAATTGGTAATAATAGCTTCCTTGTACTTCCTCGGAAATTTTTCGGCGACTTTTGTTCTTCAATTTTGAGTCGATACGGTGTGATATGATTACTAGTTTTCCTTTTACGGTTCTAGAAAGCATATTTCAAATGGTAGACAATTCATGTATTAACATACGCACTATTATCCTTGTTCGGTAGCTTTACATTCCTTCTTTGCATACATGCTCTTGACTATTTTCATTCAAACTCAAGACCGTTTCTTTGTTTTGTAAACTGGAAGGCAACAATTCTTAATCAATACTCTCACGATACTGGAAATTCATCTCAATTTCATTGATTGAATGTTGAAGATTACAATCAGAATTCAATTCAACACTGATATGACCTCTTATTTTCTCTGACCGTACAACTACGCATCAACATCAGGTTGTTCCAAACCCTTGTTAAGGTTAAAGTGCACTGCTTCATCCCCTACCCTTAAGGTCAATTCACCCTTTTGCACATTTATCAAGGCAGCTCCAGTTGCTAAGAAGGGTCTTCCTAGCAGCAGAGGAACTTGGGTATCCTCTTCCATCTTCATGATCACAAAATCCACAAGAAAAATAAATTTCCCCACATGACAAGCATCTTCAAGAACACCTTAGTTTGTGCCATGGATCTGTCGACCATGCAATGTGATTGTTATTGGGTGAGTTCCCTAAACTCAATCTTTTCTGCCCGATAGTGGCATCAAGTTTATCTTGGCACGGGAATCATAAGGCCTTCTTGGTCATATTTCCCTATAGGCGGGAATGGTGGCGCTTGGGTCCTTCATTTTCTTCAGGAGCTTTTACGGATAATGCTTGCTGCGGTGGCGGTCGGGTTCACAATTCCTTCTCGACAATCTTCTTTTCTTCGCTCAGCCTCCTTGAAATTTTGCATAATTTGGCATTTGATTGATTGCCTCTGCAAAGGGGATATTGATTTATATTTTCTTTAAGATGTCCAAGAATTTAGAAAACTGCTCTTCCCTTCTTGCTTTCTAAAGCCTCTGAGGAAATGGCATTGCAGGTGTGTGGCTGTACTTTCTCATACATTTACGCTCCAGAGCTTCTCTCGTTTGTTCGGTGCGTGCTGTTCTTTCTTTTGTAGTCTTCTCTGGCATGTTCTTCTCTTCTTCCTTTCCAGTTTCTTATTGTTCTTCCTCAGTCCTTTCCTTCCTTTCTTTTCTTAACATTGCCCACTTTCCACTTCTCCATGTGACGCCATGCGATCCTTTGGAATTCTTTTGGTGTCGCAGGAATGCACCCTTGTTCTGGTTTGCATATTCGGGGCCGGTACTTTACTTGTGTTCAGGGTTCTTTGGTAGAGCACTTGTATTTATACAGAAAAATCGTGCTCCCGGGTTTGAAAACTTCTAAATAAGATAATTTACGATTCATGGAGGTGTAAGCGACCTCTTGTTGTCCCCATGACTGCGACATTTGTCTTGAGGTTGGGCCTTCTCAAACCTTGATAGTCATTCACTGTTTTCTCCCTACTGCTTTGGCACATTCTTTGGAACACAGGTGGTGGATATCCTTGTTGGGGATTCTGCCTTGTCTTGGACCCTGTGTAGTCCCTCCACCATATGAGAAGTTCTCATGGTTCCTCGATCTTTGGATTGTAGTGTGTGGCGGTTAGGATTTGGCAAATGGTAACTTCTTGGTAATTCATGTGCCAGCTCCTCAACCCCCATGGGGAATCCTCCTCGGGTTGGCACCTCGGCCCACTTCTTCTCATTCCCTCTCTTCCATTGCCCCAATTTCATGAAGCGAGTACAGATTTTCTTTCTTGTTTGTCCATCCGCATTGCATGATTGCATCACTTTGCTTCCATGGCAATCATTTTGTTGCTCATCTTACTTCCTCTTGCTTTCTCTTTATTGTCTGGAAGTTTCAGAGGGAGCCTTCATATTGCATTTTGCTAGATCTTCGATCAAATCTCTTGCCTCCTCTGCAATTTTTCTCTTGAATGCTCCATAGCAAGAAGCATCAATGATACCTTTTGAAGTATCATTCGGAGAATGATAGACTGTAATCCATTTGGAATCTTCAAATCGTCCCATGCATTGGACATCTCTTCTTGACCTCTTAAACCTTTCCCATGCAATGTATAAAAACTCCATCTTCCCTTGTTGAATGCTATGATTTCCCTTCTTCTTCGGAAGTGAGGATGGAAAGAACACACTAAGTCTGACTTCCATCGACCCTTCGGTATCAAGCGAACCATATGGTAATGACTCATACCATGTGGTGCAATATCTCTTAAGGAAAAGGGAAGAGATGTAGCTTTATCACCTGCGGCCTCACACCATTCCAGCTTCTTGTATTTTCCATCTTGAGAATCTACCCGAAATTAGCAGTGGCGTCTTTAATGGGATGGCGATAAAGGCGATTCTATTGCACCATTTGTGATTAAGGTTGGTTTCGGTTCAAAAGTTATTAGCTCTGATGCGGGTGTACGATTCACGAGTATTCTTCTTGAATATTAGCCTCACGAGAAATCCTCTGTGTATCTTGCGTAGGAAACTCCACGTCTTTGTCCTTTGTTATTTATCTGGTCATTTCTTTCATCTGCCATGGTTGCTTTCTCTGCTCTTTTAGTCTTCCTTAAGCTCCTTAGTGTTCGTTCCAATTCAGTATCTGTTGGCAACAGGTCTGAGTCCTGCTTCCTGTGCATTAAAGAACCTCCTGAAATTGAAATACACTTAGATTAATGAAACCAGTGGAACTAGAAATATTTGATATCAAACTTTCTAAAGATCGATGGCAATAAGCCAGCATCAAAGCCCCATTTTTGGTCTTTTTCTTTACAAAATTTAAGAAAAATGTCCAAAGTAGCATTTCCCTCTTTTGTCAGAATATTGATCTATTCAATCTTTTCAATCCCTAGCAACGATGCCATAAAACTTGTTTGCCTTTGATTATATAGACTAAAACCCCTCAAAATTAACATAGTTACAAGAGCCTTACACTCTTCTTGCATCTATGTTAAAATTGGATAGACTTGCTTTAATTGAATAAAAGTTCCTTTGTGTTCATGATTCAAAATTTTGGGTCAAGTCTATGACACTGCAAGTGCACAGGTCATACAAGTAAAAATTGGATGTAAGTTTAGATCTCATTCCCACAGAGATTGACAAGAATTGGAAATCAACTACCCCAACTACTTAAGGTCCTTACTATTTGAACTTAAAATGGATAGTGAGAGTTTAATCTAGAAACTAATAATCATATACTGTAAACAATTATGTAGCGAAAGTAAATTATACTTGACTAAAAATAAGAACAAAATTATTGGGTTGAATCGGTTTCTGTGAAATGAACACTATCAAAGAAATCTGGTAAACGAGACAATTTCACGCATTAAAATGCATTACTCTGTTTTACTGATGGGTTTAGATTTGTCCAAGATTGCCTAACAATGCAATTGGATTTCTCCATGTTAACTGGTTAGGGGCCCCCTGCTCTTCTCAAAGACAAGGATTTAATCAGCTACTTGTAATTTTGAGCTTATTGCAAGATCTGGGTATTTTTCTTTCTCAATACTTCACACCCTTTTCCTGAGACTGCAGATCTTTTGCTTCTCTTCTCAGGGTTACTGCAAAAATTCTACCATCTAATTGATGGCTCATCCTTTAAATCTAATGGTTCTTCCCTTCCCTTGATCAGATCTCAGCTAATACGAGGTTGGGAACCTTTGGAATTAGGTGAAATCTACGATTATTTAGATTGATAAATGCTCCCCTCGACATCGATTATGGTGAAAAGAATTTATCGAAATGAACCTTGAGCTTAGTAGTTCATCAATGGTAGTCTAACATACCCATAAGTGAATGCTCCAGCTCGGGAATCTCCAACTCTACGTCACGCGGAGGGCCTCATGAATCGAGCAGAAACACTCCTTGGGCTAGTGATACGTACTTCTGTGGGGCCAGTCGATTCAAGAACAGCATCAATCAAATGAAATCCCAATCCAAGTATTTCTCTCGGAATTACGAGAAAAACTGTAACTAACGATAAATCCAATCTAGTGAAGCTGCGTTCTAAATATTGCATTACAACCAACAATAGATCATTGATCAGGTACACCCACTGTAATTGTAATAGATTGAGAAAAACGAATTCCAGAAATTTGTCTAGACTCCATTAATTTCAGGCAACATTTGTGTAAATAAAATCAGAAATTAAATCCAGCTTCAGCATTTCTACACGGTTTGCTGATTCAGATCCAGAAAAAGAAAATAAAATAAAAAAGAAAAGAAAAGAAAAGAAAATTCTACTCTACAATGAGTCCTTCTCCTCTCCCCGTTCTAGGTATCGAAGACGGAAGCTACTTTACTCTTCTCAAAAAGTCTATTTATAACTGTCAAAAGAAACTGGGCCTAATTCAAAAAGCTCCAGGTGGATTTCACTAAAGAAAAAGCCCAGTCTACTGTCTCATGTCGCGACCTCAAATTGATGTCGCGACTTGGATTTCTCTCATTTGCACTCATTCAGTTGCGACCTGATAACTTAAGTCGTGACTTGGTTCCTTGCATTGATTAGTGGTCGCGACATAAATTATAGTCAAGACCTTGTTGGCTCAATTATTTTCAAAAATTAATGTCGCGACCATAGTTCCATGTCGCGACCTCGTTCCTCCTTCATTTCTACTGCATTATGCGTCACAACCTCAGTTTTAGGTTGCGACCTTGTTTTTGTTGTCACCACTTCAGTTCTGAGTTAGGACTTCTTTTCCTTGTTGCATTGTACGTCGCGACCTCAGTTTTAGGTCGCGACCACATTTCTGTTTCTACTGCCTTAACTCTAGATCGTGACCGGCACTTTTACGGTTGCAACTGAATTTTTGGTACCTTTCGGTGCCTAGCCAGTCCGCGACCTAAATGATTGGTCATGACCTCCTTTATTGGTTTTCTACCTTCACATGTTCCGAATTAAAGTTGCGACCTTAATAATTGGTCACGACCGCTTTTGATATACCTTGCCTTTCTTAAGTGCGCCAACCTCGACTCTTAGTTTCAGCAGGTTCTTACGTTTCCACCCTATTCAGTCCGCGACCTTAAGATGATGTCGCGACCTCATGGTTGTTCTGTTTCTGGTTGCATTTGGTCCCAATTACTCAAACGTAGTTGTGATCTGGATTTTTACTTCTCAGTGTTTCTTCAGGTCGCGACCTGAATGATTTGTCGTGACCTCCTTTGAGGTCCTTGACCAATAAAGTGGTCGCAACTTCAATTTTCTTGCAGGGACTTCGTTTGGCTCATCTTCATGTTGCAACCTCAATAATTGGTCGCGCGACCTCCCGCACGTCCTTTAACTCGCCCGTTTGGTTAACCTCAAACCCCATGTTGTGACTCTTAATCCAGTTTCATGTCGCAACCTGAAAAGCACGTCGCGACCTCACGTTTAGTCCTTCATTAAAGAACTAGTTGCAACTTCAAATTTTCTTGCAGAGACCTCATTTGTGGCTTCATCAACGGATCAACGTCGCGACCTCATATTGGCATCACGACCTCAGTTGTCTTCAATTGGCGTCGCGACCTCAGAGTGGTGTCTTGACCTAAGATTCTACCTTGAATATTTCTGTCGTCTCAGCTACTATTTCTTGGTACTTAACTTCTGTGCCAGGCCGCCTTAGTATACGGTCGTAACCTCGATTTCGATCCACGACTAGTTTGATAAAGCCTTCCTATTTCTCCCTTAAGACTAGTCTTGGTGATGTCGTGACACAGGAAATAGCTGACGGCAGGCTTCTTGTCGCGATTCCAATTTTTAAGTTGCATTACTCATTTACGCTTTGAGGCGATTTCTTACGGTGTTGTTAGGATGCCGATTACCAACTTTGTAATTTTCTACAAAATTGAATTTGAGTAAGATATCCATGTTTCTGCATATGAATCAATACTTATCTTACAAAATACTTCAGAAAAATGGATTAAAAATCAAATGAGTTTTTGGACTCATCAGACATACTTCAAGCTGAAGAAAAGTTTCGATGTAGCGATAGGGATATTAAGGTCGCGACAAAGATTTAAGCTTAACACATATACAATGTCACGACAGACTTTTCCATGTTGCGGTAAAGATTCCAACACAAGGAAGAGAAGTCTTGTCGTGACATAAAAGAACTGGGTTACGACACAAAGATGAGTTGAAGGCAAAAGTCTTGTCGCGAGATAAAAACTTGGTCGCGATAGAAAACATCTATAACACCAAAAGACTATGTCGCAACATCAAATTAAAGTTGCAACAAGAAAACATGTTCAGTGGCGACAAGACTCTATCGCAACAGACTTTCCTGGTTACGACAAGAATGCTGACAATACAAGAATTTTGGTTGCAGCAAGAACCATCATAAATGTCGTCGCAACATAAGAATTGGGTTGCGATACAAATTTGAAGAAGCTGCACATAAACAATGTCGCAACATAATTGTCAATGTCGTAACCTAACTGTTCCAGTAAATACACATAAGACTGTCGCGACATAGAATGAATAGAACGACAGAATAAATATGTTGAAGAAACAAATATTGTCGCGACTCAATCTAAGAAGGATGCACAAGGAGCAGGCCGTGATTCGCTTGCAGTAGGGTATCCGGAATCGACAAAATTTATACCTATTTCCTTATACTGCCGTAGCATTACTACTGCGGTATAGTAGCTTTAGGGTTGAACACAGGGATGAGTTTTCTTCACACGAATGACTTACAATGAGGTTCAAAATGGTGAATTTCTTTGGATTTTAAGGTTTTGGTAAAAACAGTGGGTTTAGATGGTGGAAACTGAAAATAAAATAAAATAAAATATAAAAGGGAATTCCTTAAAGCATCAGGCTACTAGATTTGGGTTGTAATGGTAACTGAGGGGTCCTCGGGTCCTTTTCCTCGCGTTGGGGAGGATGACCTATAGTCATTTCCAGAACCGGTTCTTCATTTAGCTATAAAACCTAACCATAATAAACATCCGCTGGAAAATGGTATTCGCGAGAATCGGTGGTCTCGGGCGATGGAAAACAAGTCTCCTTGACTCACCTTCCAATGACTAATAGATGGTAACTAATGAATCTCGGTGGATCGCATGCGTCCACTAAACCTGAAAAGATTGCAATCTGAGCCGTTCAAAGGTGCGTCGAAGGAATTTCTTCTATAGTTAAAGGAGACACATGAATAGCAGTGAATACCTGCGTTGAGAACATGAGAACCCTCAGTTTACCACAGATCCGTTGCCCAATAGCCTTCTCCTCCAAGGAAAGAAGGGTTTTAGCCGCTCATCCTGCGAGTTGTGTCCTCGAGAGGTGTTTGGCTGATGAAAAGTGGAAAGAAAATGAGAGAAAGTGAGAAAAGCGGGAAAAATGATGAAAGCTTTCACCTTAGAATTTATTAATGATCAACAAAAGTCCTCCAAAAGTATAGTTTTTACTACAGTGATGCGGAGACTATATCTTTGCCCAAATCCATGGAAAATTACAAAAGAGTATGAATTGGCCACTATTACATGAGGGACAATTCAAGCAAAACAAAAAAATTGTAGCAAAAAAGTCAAAAAGTCAAAAGGGTGCTAGAACAGTTCACAGGTTGCGAAATTTCGCAACCCTTGCGAAATTGCAAGGGTTCTGATTCATTATGCTACTTCTGTTCTTCTTCCTGCTTTTTTATTTATTTGCAGTTATGAGTTGAACTTGGATTCTCCATGGTTGAGCTGATTCAAAAACTTTGGCATGATTGGCTTACAAAAACTACAAAATTTGCCATAAAATGCAATTAGTAGCATTGCAAGGTCCTTGCTTTATCTGCTTTGGGTTAATTAGAAGAGTGCATTTACTACGCAGTGCTCAAAACATGTATTGTAAGGGTGTAAAAATAGCACTTTTTTGGGTAGTGACCTCCTCCCCCAACCGACACATTGCTAGTCCCTTGGCATTGAAAGAAGAAAAGAAAGCAAATAAAAGGCAAGATAGACTATAAATATATCTACACAAAATGGTTTCAAGTAAAGAAGTGATCAAACCCGACTGTGGCGCCATTTGTAAAACCACTGTCCAATGACCATCTCCAAGAGAAAGAGTGTGTGCTATGCAAAATCAAGTATGACAGTGTCAACTCTAGAACCAACTAACACCTTCCACAAAACTAAGTGTTTGGTTGATTAGGTTCAAAAATAGTTGTCAAGCGTGGCACCTAACCTATCTCTTATCTAAACCTAGCAGACTAACCAACCTCAATAGATCATGACCCCAACTTTTATTCCATAACTCATTTTTGTTGTAGAGGTGCAATCTTTGGGGTATCTAACTCACAAATGTCCGTAACAACCGGGGTCTCGTGACTCCCAACCAATTAAGAGCTTAGGGCATCAAGTCATGAGATCTCTCAACCACTAACTCTTGAGGTTTCGCCCGGACTTTGGCCAGGCTAGAAACTCCAACACTTACAATTTGCTAAACTCTGCATATTCACCCATGTAATGAGCACAAAGTCGGTGGGTCTGACAAGTTAGCTTAGGGCACGAGATTTAAGACTTTTAAGTCGTATGCCCGGGCCCAGTGCTTTCGGTTTCAAGACAAAGTGTCACAAATTTTCTTTTCTTTTCTTTTTCTTTTTCTTTTTCTTTTCTTTTCTTTTCTTTTTTTGAAAGACTCATTGGTCTTTTTATTCAGGGGGGTCCTAACTTATTAAAGGTGGTCAAAAGTACTAGGCCGGGCTATTGCAAGGTTTAGGAGGTAAGGCAGTTTTTCAGCCTATTGATGAAATCTAATGTGCACAATGTGTGGTTAGTTCAAAGTGGAAGAAAAAAGGTTGAATACAATAAGAATTTCAACAGGTTATCAACTCAACTAAGCATAACACCATTCTAACATCAACAACATTGGAACAAAATTTCAATTTCTCATACTCCAAGCTGGGCATTACAAAAAAAGTTTTTTGAAAATCAGAAACTGAAAGCATGAACTAGAAACTAAAAACATGAATTATATTGTAAAAAAAAAAAAACTAACTAGCAAGTCATTCAACTAAGCAAAATAGACTTGCTCAAAACATAAATCAACACTTCCTTCCTTAACTCACCCCCAATCGAATTCTACATTGTCCTCAATGTGGTCATGGAATGGAAATTTAAGGGAGGAAGTGATACCTCCTTGGAGAAATGTAGCCGGTTGTAGAGAGGAGGAACCACCTGAAACAAAAAACAAAAAAAAAAAAGAATAAGTGTTAAACAAGAATATTAACAGTGCAAAATATGATTATGTTACAAGAATGGAAATCAAAAAGATAAAAATGTACTTCCTAAAGAGGCCTTATTCACCCCCATTTGGGCTTCAAATGATCAAGTTGGAAGAAGAAAAGAGAGGTTAAAAGGGACCGATTGGGGAATTTTAATAATTACGCCCTTATAATAATCTTAAAAGTGTTCTTTCAGGCTATATTTAGATTCTACACTCTGTAAGCTTTCAAACGATACCAAAATTACCCAAAATGGAGGTCGGATGAAAAAGTTATGGCCAAAAGAAAATAGAGTGTTACGGTGGGGGGTTGAAAATTCGGCGTAGGGTTGAATATTTTATTTATTTATTTATTTTTCAAAAAACAAAATAATATTTTTTTAATTTTTTAATTTTTTTAATTTTAATTTTATTTTTTTCAGAGACAATTTTTTTTTTGAAATATATATTTTTAATATATAAATATATAAATAAAAGAAAATAAATATTTTATTTATTTTTTATTTTTTACTACTGCTTCATTCTGCTACGGTGCTCAAGCTAGCTACGAGTGCTCATGCTAGGTCTTTGGCCTTTTATTAGTTGTCCCTAGAGGTGCTTGTCGTCGAGGGTTGTGAAATTTACTGCAGTAACTCCTAGCATGAAAATTTAATCACAAACACACCAAATATAAGCAGGAAAAATTAAAAGAAAAATAAGAAAATGAAAAATGAGCTAAAAACAAAGGATTAAATTAAAAAATTAGAGGAAATCTAAGAAAAACTAAATAAATCAAATAAAATAAAACCAAAAATAATCAAAAACAAAAATGGGGAAATGTCCCAAACGATTTCTCAAGCCTTTGAAACCACGGCTAGTGATTGAATAATAGTAATGGGTCCAGTGCTCCAATCTGAACGGAATGGTTTCGGTATCGACCATCCCAGTTATTACTTGTACAATATGGCTTGATGCCAATGTACGTGATGTAGTGGCGAAAGTTTGAACATGGGCACTAACTTCCTAAATGTGCCCACGAGCAATGCGAGATGGTCTTATACTTGATGAATGTTTGGTGTGAATGTCTTTGCGGAGTGTAGGCGGATGTGCCCAGGTCGGGAGAAAGTCTTTGCTAGTAGTGTTTGTTGGTGGCCCAGGCGTGGCACTAGGATTCAATTTTGTGGGAGTGGTTTAGAATAGGCTTTGGGAGGCTTACTCACGCACTTCCTTTCCAGCGCCCTCTCGAGTCATCAATGGGAGATTTACTGCTTCATTCTTTGTTTACAATGCTCCTCCATTGTGGTGTCAATGAGGCACTCTTCCCCTGGATTCTCTTCCTCTTGGTGAACATTCTGTTGATCGGTGAGCCTTGAAATGGAGTACTGCAGGTTGTCAAATTTCTGATCAAAGTCACTTTGAAGCACATCTAATCTTTGGTTCAGAGAGCTCTCCACAGTATCAATTCTTTTATTCCACTTTGCATTAATCGTCTTCTGCTCACCCACAAAGTCACCCACCAACTTGCTAAGGTTTAAGATTGCTTTCTCAACTGGAGAAGTTAACTGTGGTGGTTGTGGTGGCTGATGAGTTGGAGCATAATGAGAAGGAGTAAGAGGTGCATACTGTGGAGGTATTGGTTTCCATGATAAATTTGGGTGGTTCCCTCAACTAAGGTTGTAAGTACTGCCATATGGTGCATTAGTTGGAGGCACAGTGCATGAGGGTGCACTCACCCATTGAGGGTTTCTGTAATCCCTCATGGACCTATATGCATTATGGTTTCTCTCCATTGGACACTGACTATGCTGCTCTTCATGTGGGGGTTCCATTTGATCACAATTCAAGCCCACTTCACAACTTGGTTCCTGTGGAATACTGATTCTCACTAATATGCCTATTGTATTCCTATTCCACTAGAACATAGACCCACGGCGAAGACGGGACAGCACCAAACAACAAAGTAGTACCTAAGGTTTTAGTTTTTATTTTTTTATTTTTTATTTTATTTTTTAACATTGAATGAAAGTAAAAAAAGCGCGCCTGTGCAAAAGAATGATAAGGAAAGTGCGGAACTTGCGATGAGGATCACAAGTGTTGATGTGTTGTCATTTGCACTTGGCACCATCTACGAGAAGCATCATTTGATTAAACACATGATGGGTATCTGGAATCAACAAAATTTATACCTATTTCCTCTTATTGCCGTAGCGATTGCTCTTTGGTGTAGTGACTCCTAGGGTCAAACACGGGGATGGGGTTTCTTTGCACAAATGATGACTTACGGTGGGAAGCTCAAAATTGAATTTGTTTTGATTTTAAGGTTTTGAAGGTAAAAGCAGGTGGGTTTAGATGGTGAGCTAGTAAAATAAGTAAATATATCAGGGAATTCCATGAAGCATCAAGCTGCGGGTTTGGAGTTCTAATGTAGCGAGGAGCCCTCGAGGTCGCTTATCGCATTGGGGAGGATGACCTATAGTCATTTAATAGGTTCTTGAACTCATTATAAAACCTAACCCTTAATAACTATCCTTTGGAAAATGGTATTCACTGAGCATCAGTGGTCTCAGACAGTGGAAAAAAGTCTCCTTGACTCACGTTCCAATGACTAATAGATGGTAACTAATGAATCTCAGTGGATCTAGCAATAAGCATCCACTAAACCCTAAAAGATTACCAAATATGGATCATTCAAGGTGCATCGAAGGGATTTAAACCTATAGTTAAAAGGAGACACATGAATAGCAGTGAATACATGCGTTGAGAACATGAGAACCCTCAGTTTACCACAGATCCGTTGCCAAGTAGCCTTCTCCTCCAAGGAAAGAAGGGTTTTAGCTGCTCATCCTCAGAGGGTGTTTGGCTAGTGAGAAAGTGGAAAGAAAATGAGAGAAAGTGAGAAAAGCGGGAAAAATGATGAAAGCTTCCCGCCCAAGCTTTGTTAATGATCTAGCAAAAGTCCTCCAAAAAGTATGGTTTACATAGTGATGCCCGGGACTTATATACTGCCTAAAGCCATTAAAATTTACAAAAGAGTATGAATTGGCCACTATTACATAAGAGACTGATTAGGGCAAAACAAATATTGTAGCAAAGATCAAAGATAAGATCAGCAATTCTGTGCATATTCCTAGCCTACGAAAATTCGCGAGTTGCGAAAAATTAAGTAACCACTGCAGTAAGGTTACGATTCATTCTGCTGTTGTTGTTCTTCTTCCTGTTTTTTTTTTATTTGCAGTTATGAGTTGAACTTGGATTCTCCATGGTTGAGCTGATTAAAAAACTTTGGCATAATTGGCTTACAAAAACTACAAAATTTTCCATAAAATGCGATTAGTAGCATTGCAAGGTCCTTAACATGCCAATTGGGTTAATTAGGCTGTTTACTACGTAAAAAGTGCTCAAAACATGTATTAATAAGGGTGTAAAATAGCACTTTTTCGGTAGTAATTAGGTCGTGACAGACTATTGCATGTTAAACGAGAGACACTGTGTCTGAGTGAAACTACGATAAAGTAACACTTTTAGGTCGCGACTAAGAATCTGTCTGTTGGGGTACAGGGATCACAATGTAGCCTTGAATTTAGAGGCCCAAATACAGGGCTCTAAAATAGAAACATTTGAGGAAAGCGAGGCAATCGGACGACGGAAAAACTAGAGCATCTGAGGAGCTGAGGACTCTTTTGTATTATATTTTTCTTTTATTTTTTTTATTTTTCTTTTCTTCGTAGATTAGATATGCGTAGGATTTCAATTTGTTTACTAGACTTGAAACAGTGAATTGTTAAGAAGTTTCGAAGTTGAGCTAAATTGTTGAAAATCAATTTCGATTACTGTTTGAATCTAATGAAGTCTAGATAAAAGATGGATTCATTTCTTTCAATTGATTACAGTTACATTGGAGATTTCCTAATCAGTATTTCAGTGTTCACTATGATTTAGTTTTCTAGAAATACAACTTCCGCTGGGAAAGATATGATGTTAGTTATGGTCATTCCTGCACAAGTAGAAAGAGATTTCTTGAATTGAGAATTTTGATTTTATCTAAATGGTGTTGTTTATGAAGTGAATTGTTCCCAACATTAGAAACTTATACCCAATTAAGGACCGTTGTCTTGCTCTGATTTCCAGGAGGCCCTTTGAGTGACACAGAGTTGGAGATTCCTGAGAGCGTTGATACATTATTTAGGGGTATGCTAGACTAATATTGAAGAACTAATGAGCTCTGAAAGATTACTTAGATAAATCATCAATTTACTCATAGTTTGAGAATTAGTTGAGGGATCTATCAATTTAATAAATTAGAGATTTCTCCTTAGTCTTGAGGAATGATCTTGATCCTGTGTTAGCTTATATCTAATCAAGGAAAGGGAGAACTCTTTAAGATCTCAAGGATGAGACATCATTCATCTTATAGTGATCTGGTAAATGGCCTTGTCTTGGGAAGCAAGAGATCTACAGTCATAAGAAATGGGTATGAAGTATTGGAAAAGAAAAATACCCAGATCTTATAAAGAAAATTTGATTACAAGTAATTGGTTAGATACATGTTTCAGAAATGAACATGATTCTCTAATCAATGAAATGCATGGTTAAGGGAGAAATCCAAACTATATTACCTTGCCTCTTTGACAAATTCAGATTTCAATTCATGATAAAACATAATGAAGAATATGTTGCAGGAATTGATAATTTCACAGTAGTGAAATCCCACTGTCTACTTTCAGCAATAATTTGGTTCAGTCCAGTTTAGATCTAGGATTTTAAAATTTTCTTTTATTATAGAGGTAGAAATTTAGATAGTGAAATTCTTAGTTAGGTTATTGAAAATTTTATGAAATGGAAGTTTAAATAGTGTAGAACTTGAGTAGTTGGGGTAGTTGAACTTTGAATTCTCTTTAATCTCTGTGGAACGATATTCGGACTTATAGGTCCACTTTTATTACTTGTACGACCTGTGCACTTGCAGTATCATGACCAAACTAAATCTTCAATAAAATCATTGACAAAACCATTTTATTATGAGCATACAAGTTCTATTTGGTCTAAACAAGTTTTTGGTGCCTTTATTGGGGATTATGTAATAGTCCTTTGGTAAGAGTACCAGAAATTTGATCTATATATACAGAAAAATTGAAGGTCAACAAGTTTTTGGTGGCGTTGCCGGGGATCAAAGGAGTTTAAAAATCAATATCATGACAAAAGAGAGAAATGCTAATTTGGACATTTTTCTTTGTTTTACAAAAATTTTAGAAAAACAACAAAAACTGTTGCCTAAACGGTTTTGGTAGCCTAAACAGATATATAATTTTTAATATCACTGACTGCATTTGATCTCAGTGTGTTGTTACTTTCAGGAAGAATTTAAATGTATAGAAGACCAGAAGCAGAACTGTTGCCTCTGGACACTAAAATTGAGAAAACCCTGCAAAATTTGAGAAGAATCACTAGTGCAAAATCCAGAAATATGGCAACTCAAAGAGAAAGATTGCAGACTATTCCAGAAGAAGAAGAAGAAGTAAATAGACCTCAAAGGCCTAACATTATGGAGGAATTTTGGAGGTCTATCATCCAAGAGGAGTACTCAGCTATGAGATAACCTCCCATTGAAGCAAACAATTTTGACTTGAAGCCAGCTTTGATTACTATGGTGCAACAACATCAGTTCATAGGCCACCCTTCTAAAGATCCAATTGAGCACCTAGGGAGATTCATGAGGATGAAAACACGGTCGGCGATTGGGGTGAGACGGATGTAATCAGCTTCAAATCTTCCCATTTTCATTGAGGCGTAAGCGTGACATGGTTTGACTCACTTGCCGGTGGGATCGATGAACACCTAGGAAGCTGGTGGAGGCATACATGCAGGAGATTTTCCCCCAGCTCTCAACATTTGAGAAGAGGAGGAAATAATTATCTTCAAGCGGGGGAAAGATAAAGAGTCTCTCGTTGCATGTCGAGGAGATTTAAAGATTCTTGAAGATGTCCCATGCATGTAATAGATCTAACCACTCGGATGGATATTTTCTATCATGCTATAGTTATGCCTCGAAGGGGTATAATTGATTAAATCTTGTTGTGGAAAGCTTTTTAAAAGTACTGAGAAATACGAGGAGAGGAGGCAAGGAGCTGATTGAAGGCCTTGCCAAATGCAACTACGGGCTCCATCGTGCTTCGAGGAGACAACAACTTGGGGTTGAAGGAAATGGTCTTGTGGGCTGAAAGAATGACAACTATAGAAGCAAAGTTGGATGTAGTAATGAACAAGCGCGGGGATCAATGAAAGAATTTTTACTTGCACATGAAGTGGGAGGCAGTGGAAGAAGAAGTAGAAGAAGTCTTTGAGGAACTAGTTGGAAGAGCCACGAGTATGAATGGCTTGAAAGCAATGGGTTGAAAGAAATGGTCTTATTGGGCTTGAAAGAATGATGATCATAAAGCTAATCTTTGGATACGATGATAATTCATGGGAATAATGAAAAGAAGAATACGCCTTTGCACATGAAGTGGGACTGAGTGGAAGAAAGAAGTAGAAAGAAGTCTTTGAGGAACTAGTTGGAGAAGAGCCTACCAAGTTGAGAGACCAAGTATATGAATGAGCAAAGAAGTTATCATAAAGCTAACTAACACCCAACACTATACACTAGCATTTGAGAGCTAGTAGAAAACTTTCATACGGTGGAGGAGCTATGAGCCGAACTTGGACAAAATTACCAGAAAGCTTATGCTCAGCCTAGGTTCCAAGAACATCAGCAGCAGAGGGATAATAGAGGAGAGTATCAGGGTTAGAAAAGGACTCAATCCTTTGAAGATCAGATGCTTCATTTCATGTCAAAAAACAAAAGGATTTTGAATCTGCATGAAAGAAATTTTTTGACCTTGAAAACTTCCAAGCAAACACAGTTGTGTTTCGGACAAACACTAATGCCTCTTTGAAGAATCTGGAGATACAAATAAGAGACAGCGGCTGTGCAGAAAGAGCCTAAGGATTCATTTCAAGTGACACGAAACGAATCAAAGGATTGTATCTAAGCGGAGTAGTGCAAAGTGGCGAGAGAGCTAGATGAAAGGAAGGTGAAAAGGAATGCGAGGAAGAAAACAAAAGAAATTGAATAAGGCAAGAGCGGCACAATTGAAGAAACTATGAGAAAGAAAACAACATAAATGCAACGCAATCAGGAGGGAAAGAAGGAAGAAGTTAAAGCTTACAATCCTCAAGTTCAATTCCCTCAAAGATTGCAGAAAGCAAAGCTAGAGGAGCAATTCTATAAATTCTTAAACATGTTTAAGAAGATAGAGATCAACATTCCTTTCTTTGAGGTATTAACTCAGATGCCTCGGTATGCAAAATTCATGAAAGATATATTGAGCAAAGAGGAAGGTGCGAGGAAGGGATGATAGTGAACCTAATAGCAACTTTGTAGTGCGATGATTCGAAAGCCATACGAGAGAAAGGGCCAGGATCGGGTAACTTCACATACAGCACGAGAGTGGGGATCTTTGATATGGAAAAGCATTATGTGATTCTGGAGCTAGCATCAACTTGATGCCTCTGTCTATTGCTCAAAGATTAAGTTTGGGGGAGCTCACTCCCACATCCATTACCCTATAGATGGCATACAGAACATTGGCTCATCCTGAGGGCATCCTTGAAGATGTGTTGATCAAAGTGGGAAAATTTGTCTTTCCAATAGACTTTATGGTCATTAATATGGAGGAAGACAAACAAATCTCACTGCTATTAGGAAGACCATTCTTAGCAACAATGGCAGCACTGATTGATGTGAAAAAAAGGGAACTAACTCTCAGGGTTGGAGATAAAGCAATGCACTTCAATCTCAATCACAGTTTGAAACAATTAGAACTCAGTAGTGCTAACTGTGAAATTGTAGAAACAAAAATTCATGTCAGTTCTGAACTGGCCACTAATTGTAATTTTCAGAATTCAATGAATGACAATGAGATGAATTTCTAGTATCTTGAGCATCTTGAAGTTGAAATTCTGAACTCCAATTTTAAATTAAAAGATTCAATATTCAGTGTTGGAAAAATCAGTGCAGAAAGGTCCAGAATTATGAAGAAAGAGTTGTAGAAGAAAACAAAAGCTTGTAGGGTTTAATACTCAAGGTATTGCCTGCACATTTGAAGTATGCCTTTTTGCAACCAGAAAAAGGAAATCCAGTTATCATTTCAGTTGGATTAACTATGTTGGAAAAGGAAAAACTATTGGAGACTCTCAGAAAATATAAAGAAGCAATAGCTTAGTTTATAGAAGATTTGAAAGGAATCAGTCCCCCAATATGTGTGCATAAGATCCTATTGGAGGAGAATGCTAGAACTTCTGTAGAACATCAAAGGAGGCTGAATCAAGTAATGAAAGAAGTAGTCAGAAACGAAGTGCTGAAATGGCTAAATGCAAACTTTATATATGCAATCTCAGATTGTCCTTGGGTGAGCCTAGTACATGTGGTTCCAAAGAAGGGAGGATTCATTGTGATCATAAATGAGAAGAAGGAATTGATTCCTATAAGAACTGCGACATGATGGAGAGTTTGTATAGACTACAGGAAACTTAACATTGCTAACAGAAAAGACCATTATTCTCTACCTTTCATTGACCAAATGTTGGACAAGTTAGCAAGGAACTCCCATTACTATCTTCTTGATGGATAATGCAGGGTTATAACGGTTACGCAATAACCACAAGATGAGAGAAATCAACGTTTACATGTCCTTATGGAATCTTGTCTTTAGAAGGATGCCATTTGGATTATGTTATGCTCACCGCCACCATTGGAGATGTATGATGTCTATATTTTTCTGACTTTGGTGGAAAAGAGGTTGTGGGAAATATTATGGATAAACTTCTCAATTTATGGATCAATTTTGATGATTGTTTGACCAGCAATAGTACTTGAAGGGGTGCTAAGACAAGAATCTAACTTTAAGTAGGAAAAGTTCCATTTCATAGTAGCGAAGAGTATTGTTTTGGGGCACAAGATTTCTGCAGATGGATTGGAAGTAGACCAAGCAAAGATTGTTGTTATAAAACTCTCATGTCACCTACAACAGTGAAGGGAATAAGAAGCTTCCTAGGACATACTGGATTTTACAGAAGATTCATTAAAGATTTTTCAAAAATCTCCAGACCATTGTGTAGATTGTTGGAAAAAGATGCAAATTTTGATTTTGATGAATCATGCATATCTGCATTTGAGGAAATCAAATCTAGATTAGTATCAGCTCCCATTATGTTGACACTAAACTGGAGCAATGAGTTTGAAATCATGTGTGATGCCAATGATTATGCAATGGGAGTTGTATTGGAGACGGAAAGGCGAAAAGATATTCAAGTTATATACTATGCAATAAAACATTCAATGAGGCACAAAGGGAACTTCTCCACACAGAGAAGGAGATCTTGGCAATGGTATTTCTTGTGAAAAAATTCAGGCCTTATATTGGGTTCCCATGTTGTAATATATCTTGAGAATCATCTTTGCAATTAAATATCTAATGGAAGAAAGATTAAGCGAGGCCGATTGGATAGGTGCTATTGCTCAAGAGTTTGATCTTGAGATCAAGGATAAAAGGAATAGTGACAACCATGATAGCGGATCACTTGTCTAGATTATGAAAATTCTTTGGAATAGAAAGGGAACATAAGTAACAAAAAAAAAAAAATTCACGATGAGCAACTATTTATGTTATCGAGTACAAACACCTGTATGAATAATTTGTGAATTATTTAGCTTGTGAAGTCATGCCATTTGAATTTAGCTACCATCGGAGGAGAAGTGAGAAGCTGATTGTATGTGTATATATGGGATGACCCACTCTTGTAGTTATGAAGAGGAACGGATATGATCATAGGAGATGTGTCCCGGGAGGCTAGAAACAAGGTGGTATTATGGAGAAATGTCATGCATCGCCCATATGGAGAACACTTCGGAGACAAAACAACCAGAAAATTCTCAGTCGAGTTTTATTGGCCACCACTTTATTCAAAGACTATTTTGAATGGGTAAAACATTATGATGCTTGTTAGAGAATGAGAAACTTAAGTAGAAGAAATGAAATTCCCCTACAAGGAATTCTTGTGGTGCAGATTTTTGATGTATGGGGAATAGACTTTATGGGACCTTTCCCATCATCATTTGGCAATATGTACATCCTCCTAACTGTGGATTATGTATCCAAATGGGTGGAAGCAACATCTTGTCCCATAAATGAGGCCATCACAGTGGTTAGGTTTATCTGAAGAAACATTTTGAGTAAGATTTAGAGCACCGGAGACAATCATCAGGTGATGAGGGAAAGCATTTTGCAAATAAAGTTTTTGCAAAACTCATGAACATATATGGAATCAAACATCTAATGGGATTGAAGCATCATCCTCGATAAAATGGACAAACTAAAATTTTCAATAGGAAATCAAAGAAAATTAAGAGAAGCTGTTAGCATAGCGAAATGATGAGACTCTATAAGTATTGGATGATGCCAGCGTGGGCTTATGGAAGCTGCACAAAACTCCCATTGGATTGTCCCCATATAGAATTGTATATGGAAAACCTTGTCATCTCCCCTTAGAATCGGAATACAAATCTATGTGGGCCATTAAGAAATTGAATTGTGACTTTCAAGATGCAAAGGAAAAGATACTACTCCAGTGAATGGCTTTGGGAAGAAGATGAGAAAATGAAACATGACAATGGCGAGAATATACAAAGAAAAAAAACCAAGTATGATCAAAGATGTGGAGAATTCAAGGCGGGGAGAACAAGTCCTCTTATACAACTCTAGGCTTAAGCTATTTCTAAGGAAATTGAAATCAAGAGTGGTCCGTACCCCGGTGGTAGTAAGTACCCTTTGGAGCGGTAACATTGGACGGAATCAGGGTTGGATCAAGATATGGTGGGAAAGTTAAATCGTTTATCATGGAGCATGGAAGCAGGTCAAATTTGGAAAGGGCAGTTAAGTGGTATCTCTGACATATGTTAACTAGACATCTTGACCTTCATATGGAAGCATTGAAACATCTTTGTTTGTTTGATTAACTGGACAGTATTGTTTCTTTTAGAGGATTTTATGGTTTGATTTCTATTTGTTAGGTTTTATTAGGATGTTTGATCATTTCTAAATTTTGATTTGGATAGGAAGGATGAACTGGAATCATAAGATATTATAAGCTTCTTTGCTCAATGAATTAATGCGAGAAATAGCCACAAGGGGGTCTATTTCCAATTCCCTCAACCTGTTTTTAGATAATAATGCACAATTGAAGTTTGAGAAGTTTGGTGATTTTAGAGCATGATTAATTAGACAACTTCCAGATGCTAATTGCTTGAATTATTTGTTGAGTGTTTTTTATGTTAATGAGATTGTTGTTTAGAATTGACTTGAAAATTGTTGTTGCTAAATATGTTTTTACAAGCTTGAACTGCATAGTTGGACTAAATTGTGGGTGATTAACTGCATTTGAAGGGAGTTCAAAGTTGCAAAAAATTTGGAAAACAAATATTGGGTCGCGACAATAAAGCTTGTGTCGCGACACTGTTTATAATCAAAGAAAAGGTTTGTCGCAACAAGGCTTTGACTGGACAAGACAACTTTAAGGAAAAATAGGCCGCGACATAAAATTTTGTTATGACAAAGTTTTCTTCCTTAGAAACCTACTGTTGCGACACTATAAAGTGTGGTCGTGACATCACTCACTGCAAAATTATGGGAACTCATCGCGACCTTGTTGTTCATGTTCAAAAAAATTTGTGCAATTTAAGTGTAGAACAATGTCGCGACCAACTTTAAGGACTGTCGCGACCCACTTTTCTACTTTCAAAGCTAATTTATGTCGCGACAACATTTTTCCTATCATGACAGGATTGTAACCTATTAGGTACAATGACACGTGTCGTGACAGTCTCTAATGCTAGGACTAGCCTTTGTTGCTACAACCTTAAAATGTGTCACAACATGAAGGAGTTAATAATAAGAGGAGTCACAACATAAATTCCACATTGAAGTCAAAAGTTATTGTTGTGACCTAATCATTAATTGTCGCGACACACGAAGAGAAACATTGATTTATTGAGCCATAAACTGAAGAATGTTTCAAAACTGAAAAGCCACCTCCTTCCAATTGCCTCACATCATTCATAATCTCACACAAATCCCACTTTCTTCCTCTATTCAAACTCTCAAAACCCTAGACTTCAAAGAACCTAAACCCTAAATCCAGAGCTTAGAAATGGCAGAATCCCAGAACCTGGTCCGAAATCTCAGTGAGATGGTGGCAGAATATGTAGTAGGTGAAGCGGAGGTTCATCTAGAACCTCAGACTAAAACAACCCCAGTTGCAGAACCAGAAGTGCAGGGAGAGGAACAAAACCAAGCTCCGAAAAGAAACAAGCAGAAAAGAACAGAGTAGAGTAGAGTTGAGCAAAATAAAGAATCAGAAGACGGAAAGGAATTCATCTCAGATGAAGGTTACTCTTTCTAGAAGGAGAATCTGAGTGACAAAGGATTTATAGGAGATAAGGGTTTTGGCAAGTTCGTCTCGCCCTTTTCTTACTCTTACTCTTATATATCATTTTGTATAAGAGTGTATAATTAAGCTCTTGTAAACATATCACTACATAGTTGCATGTATAGTATTCAGGGTATGGTTGAATGGGGCCGAGTGGTCACTATGACTCATGAATGACCCGGTGTTGTATATTGAGCCCGGATGGGTCATGTGATGTATTGTTATATAGGTTGTATTTTGGATAGAGCTTCCCATACAGAGGAGACTATGTCCGATTTTTTTGTGAAAATATGGATCCCGATAAATGGGACACAATAGTGTGATATTGAGTCACCTGAAATCCACAGGAATTTTGCGGGTTGACGGGTTGAAAATGGGACACAACAGTATGCTATCATTGTCTGAAATCCATAAATTCCATGGGTTGTGGGGTTTGTCAGGGACCCTCAGATTTGCGATTGTCCGCAAAGTGTTGTGGCGACGAGGAGTAGAGGAGGCAACTTGGGAACCACGAGGGGAAGCGATGCGGGCCACTATCCTTTCCTGTTGAGGACAGGTGTGTGGTCCAATGCCCAGCATTAGAATATTACTGCATATACACGTGTTTGTGTGTGCTAGTATATGTAAATTTCGGGGACGAAATTCTTTTAAGGGGGGAAGAATGTAAAACCCGGGAAAATTAGAAAATTTCAAAAATGGAAAAATGATAATAAAAATAATAAATTGCCATAATGGTTTAGGAAAGCCTAACAAATTATCTAGATCTCGGATGACGAAACGGACTGCACCGTTAAATTCGTCTCGCGAAACCTAGTGACCTAGAAAAGTTTAGTAGAATTCTGAGAAAGTTGGAATATTTTTACGATTTTCTTGGTGATAAGTTGCCAGTTACTCCAAGGATGAAATTTTTACGAAAAAATCGGAAGTCGGGAAATGGCTTGAGCTAAGTTCATTTAAAATAAATTGAGCTGAAAAGAAAAAAATTGTTTCGGGGCGAAATGGACCCGAATGAGAGATGGACACATGGCGCAATGTGAGCCATGTATCCAAATTAAAAAGAAAAAAAAGAAAGGAAAAGGATAAAAAGTCAAAAGGAAAACAAAGAGAAAAGAAGCAGCCGGTGGTGAGGCGAGTGGGAGAAAAGAGAAAGAGAAAGAGAGAAAATTTTTCTTACTCTCTAAGATCTGTCCGGACCGTAGGTTTTTGTTGGAGCAAAAGGCAAAGTCGGTCCATGAATCGAGAGCTACGCATGGGTACCAAAATCTTGGAGTTTTGTCAAACTCCACGAGGTAGAGAATTTTCATACTTGGGTTATTTCTGGCCTAAAAGTCATTTAATGGCTTGGGGTTTTCTTAGAGGTCGTGAGATCTTAGTGAAATTTGGAGTTCCAAATTTTGGGATGAGTGTAAAATTTTAGGAATTTTGGGGTATTTTCGAACGGTCAGACTGGAAATACCGGAATTTGTTTTGAGCAGTTCGGACAAGATTTTTGGAACTGTTTTCAGGCAATCCTAGACTGTGTTGAGGTTTGGTTTTGATTCCGGGACTGATGTCTTCGGGTTTTGTGGTGTGTTTTGATATCATAGTAATTCAGTGACGAACCGTGAAGGGACCAAGAGGTGTCATGTTTTATATGGGTCCGAGATTTGGGCCATTTTGTGTTATCGTTGGAAAAATAAATAACATGCTGGTGTGTGTAAAAATCATGTTTATATATACTTGCTTGACGTATTAACATAGAAATTTTGATAAATGGAAATTATATGTTTGAAATATAATTATCCAAAATTTATAAATGTTGCATGTAGCTCTTATTGTGCATGAAGCATGACATCGCATGAATTGACATGATAGCATTTCATATGCACGGTCACATCGCGTTGAGTCGGGAGTGTGTGCATGGTGTTGGTTATTCACCATTCTTAGTGAATGTGTGGTGAGCTCGGAAATGGGACAACGTCCAAAATCGAGACTCACGGTTGTGTAAAACAATAATAATACCAAATCACGTGTGTTTGGGTGAAGCAAGATGGGGCAGACCCCCCCTAGGGTGAAATACCCAAATTTTATTCTCGGTTAGACATATGCGTCCGGCAATGTAAGTTCGCGAAAGTGTCGGAAGGCGTGCGAAGCCTACGGTGAGACCCCAGAAATTCGCCACCCACGGAAACACACGAGATTTGATAAATTAAAATTGGAGGGTTGTCCAATGGTTTAAGTCATTGGGTGAAACACCAATGACTGGTTTTTCACACTTGGCGTTGCAAGTGTGAGGGAGTCGGTCGGGACTCGGGTTGTGGGCATGAGGAGTCTCATCTCATGCATGACATGGAACATTCCATATAGGATTGTATTATTTATATGGAATATGATTTGATGTTTTATGTATGCCATTGCATGTTCATTTAGGCGGGGAGTACCCCTTGTAGGAAAAAATTTCTACTAGCCATTGCTCACCCCGTCGTGGGACCCCCTTTCAAGTACGGGGTGTGAGGAACGGCAGCTAGGCAGAGCAGTGATTATGAAGGAGGCCCGGAGTGTGTGGCTATGACAATACTTTTGTAAAAAGTATTTTGTGTAAAAGAATTGTAATTAAATTCTTTTGGGACTATTGTATAAATAGTCGGGTATGTAATTATGGTAAGAGGGCCGAAATCGGACTCTTATGGACTATAATTAAGTGTTTATTTACATATTTTAGAATTAAATGTGAATGAATGGGTCCCGGTAAAGGGATGTATATTAGGGATATGGACAAATGAACCCTGTGTGGTCAACACTACTTCTGTTGAGACCCTGGATGGGTTATGATCATACTATTATACAGTTTGTATGTTGGGTAGAGCTCTTGAACAAAGGAGATTCTGCTCGATTTTTTTTTGAAAATATGGATCTCGATAAATGGGACACAACAGTGTGGTATCTAGTCACCTGAAATCTATAGGAATTCCGTGGGTTGACGGGTTGTCAACGGGACCCTCGGATTTGGGGCGTCACAGGTTTGATGTATATATGTCATTGCATGTGCATTTAGGTGGGGAGTAGTTCTTGTAGGATAATTTTTCTATTGGCCATTGCTCACCTCGTCGTGAGATCCCCTTTTAGGTACAGGGAGTGTACAGGGAGACGGCGCTCCGACGATGTTGTGATTGCGAAGAAGGCTGACATGTGGCCTTGAGTAGGGACCCCCGGAAATTGGGGTGTCACAATGGTGGGTTGGGTTGCGTACATATAGAATAATTAAAAATAAAATACTAGATGTAAAATGTATTTTTAGAATATATTTAAAAATATCATGAAGAAGTTAAAGACATTTTAGGTTTTCAAGCATATTTTATTTTATTTACTTAAAAAAACATATTTTATTTTATAAACTGTCATAGAATAGTTTTTAACAACTATTTCTCAAAAACTGTTTTTCAAATTTGTATGAAGAAGAAGTAAAAAATAAAATGTTTTCATTTAACTAATATTGCTCAAAAATTTCATGAAGACGTCCATTGGAATGATACAAAAGATGTTAGAGATTTAATAATTTAGGTTGTTGTAAATATTATAAGTCGACTTGATTTATGGACAGTACTAAAGTCAATTAAGCAAAATAAAGTCTACTATATTATATTAGTGGTGCTGCTTTTTTTAATAATAAATTATTAATTAAGGTCAGTAGAAACAATAATTTAGAAGTTACATGAAAGATTAAATAATAAGTTTCTCACAAGTTTGTAACCATTCATACATGATTCATAGTTTTAAATAATTCATTTAATGTTGTAGTGTTGGACGTCTTAATTTATAAGATAACTTGCCTTACTCAGTTGAAAGAGTTCCTAATGAATGCAATTAAAAGATGTTATTTTGAAACATTTTTTTTTTTTGTTTTTAAATATTTTATCGTGAAAATTTGTTGTGAAAGATATTTTTCAAATGAGACGTTTATTTTTCTTGGTTTTACTTTTTGGTATATTTTACTATTATATGAATTATTATTTTTTTAATCAAATTAATTACTTTTAGGTTAGGCATTGAATATAAACACCTCAAAAAATAGTAAAAAAAAAATTTATCTATTGAAATTATACCAAATTATTTATATTCTATTTATACTTGAGGATAATTATAGATGGGGAAGAAAAACCTACGAAGTAACCTTGAAAATTACATCTTATAGATAACATAATGGAATAATTTTTCCAAGTAATATGAAATAGAAATAAGATTATATGAGTTGAATATATTAATCATTTCTTTGAATATTTATATATTATCACAATGTAAGAATATGCAACAAATTTGATTTATGGTAAGAAATAATGTAGTTTTCCTCTATGCTTATTAATTCTAAACGCCAACAATGATGCTTGTTTCAATATTATTTTTGTTTTGATTAGTCATCTATTATCTTATAACACTTCCATGTAGTTTTTATTTTTACATTTTACATAAAATAGAAAAGCAAAGATATTAAAGGAAAACTATTTTTTTTTTTCTTTTAATCAAAATTTTCCCCAAATTATTAAATGTGGAGTTGCTTTGTTGTGACCTTGGCAAGGTGTCTCGTTGATACCGTCGGCCGCGGAAATCAACGTGTCTCACGTCATGAGATATACATGTGTAAAACAACCCAATAGGGCCCACACGTCCATACAACAAAATGCATATTTTATACAAAAATAGTTTAATTACAATTTGTTTTGATTACAAATTATCCAAAACTGGGTCTTTTGCCTAGATTTTTACAAAATACATAATAAGGCCAGTTTGGCCATTTCTTCGTCTCTACGGTCTCAAATGCGTCCCATCCTCGGGTGCACCTTCAGTACCTGAAATAAATATATTCCCTCGACAGGGTGAGCAATGCCCAGTAGTGGAATTTTCTTTAGATTCTTTCATGCAAGTGTTCATTACAATGGCACACACCAAACATTCAACACATGCTAATATATCAATCATGCATATATTAACAAATTTCATACACTAATCCACATGTCATTTATTCATAGCAATAACATAAGGTTAGCTCACATGGGCTAACATACAATCCGACAGTTCATCTTGGAACTGCCCATACAATCACAATTAGCATCTTATTCACTCCTTAGAAATAGTGACATCACCTGAAGGCCACACAAGCGTCAGGTGGGTATCCCGAAACCACCGGGGGATTTCTTGGCTCCGGTTGAATCTTTGGAGCAGAAACCCGCGACCATCAGGCCTTAACAAATCCCACCCATTAAAAATGACCCTTAGCGAAAAGTAAAACAAGTAGGAGAAAACCCTACCTTAGGAGTTTATTGAGCTCGGCGCAGTACCCGCGCGTAGCCCTTGTTTGTGGGAGCAACTTTGCCTCTTGCCTCACGAGAAGCAGAAGCTTGGTCCGTCGTAGGGAATTAGAGAGAGAAGGTAAGAACTATACTCTCCCAAAATCAACTCTTTCTACTCTCTTTTTCCCTTTCTCTCTCTATTTTGCTTCTCCCAAAAATTGGTTGGGAGAGCTTAGGTGAATTGGAATGAGAGCTTTGACCATACTCATCTGCTTGTCCAATTTAAGTGGCGTGGGATTACACGCTATCACTTATCCATCTAGCTGATTTTCCTCACAATGGCATGATGCCATGTGTGCATGTGAGTCCACTTGAGCTCAATGTTTGACTTGCCCACAGTTGTGCGTGGGCCTCTTGAGAAGTAGCTCCTGATGTGCAGTGTCCCTCGCTCCTCTCGTGCCTCGGCATTGAAATCCATTTAATGCCGAGGTCGACGAAGTCTCGACATAGTAGCTAGATTTCGCAAGGCGATTCAACGGTGAGTCCATTCATCATCGAGATCTAGAAAAATTAGGTTTTGGTAAAGTACCATTTATCTTTTTTGAAAATTGGATTTTCTTGGAGTTTCACATTCTCCCCCCCTTAAAAGAATTTCATCTCGAAATTCAGCTTTTATCTGCGTCAATAGTATGCGTATGTAATACTACACAATCCACGCTAAGTGTGCTGCTTGGCCGACCTTCTAAGGTCACAATCATTGGCATGTATAATGGTAGTCAACCAAATCCATGTCATGAATGACATCCATTTAAAGAACCTTGCTTGTCTCGCGACACGAAATGTAATTCCCAATGGGTATCCAATCTCGAGTCACTCCCGACTCTTATCACTAAACTCTAAGTCTACGTGATAACCATGACCGTGTTTTCATCTCGAGTCACTCTCGACTCCTATCACTCAACTCTAAGTCTACGTGATAACCAAGACCGTGTGTTTTCTCTCTCGAGACATGAGAACTTTTCGACTACCTTCTTGAGCCTCTTACATCCACACAGAAATTTTGGATCTCTCCATGGGTCTCTTACACCCACGAAATTTCGGATATCTCCTGGTCTTTTACACCTACAAAAATTTGAGACTGACTCCACTTGGTCTCACTTACACCCACCACAGGCTCAGGGATAGCTCCTGGGTCTCTTACACCGCAGCGAAATTTCGGATTTCCCACGGGTCTCACCACCCACAGAGTCGAGATAGCACCACTAGGTCTCTTACACTACGAAATTGGTTTCCCAATGAGTCTCTTACACCCACGAAGTCGGGATAGCTCCCAGGAGTCTCTTACACACCGAAATTCGGGATACCTCCCCGGTCTCTTACACCCACACAGAAATTTGGGATACCTCCCCGGGTCTCTTACACCCACATAGAAATTCGGGATACCTCCGGGTCTCACCACACCCACAGAAATTGAGATATCTCGAGTCCTCTACACCCGCAGGGACCTTTCGGATACTACCCACGGGTCTCCTTCGCCTAACTCCGAGCTTTTCCACTGCTTGAGGATTAACGGTCCCCTTCTTGCTTTGCCGGCCTACGTTAATTACTCTTCATTTCCTAATTTGAACCATGAGTCTTCATTGGACGTAGTCAGACAAACTCAGCCCACACTCTCGAGAGTGGTGAATGATCATCTTGTGCACCCTTTTGGGCTCGAGCCATGTCACCATGCCACACCCGGAGCTCGATGCGATACCCCACAGGGTCCACCATGACAAAATCTCGGAGGATCTCGGCTCACGATCCCGACTGTCAGTCACTCTCACCACACATCCTAGGAACATCCACACGAAAGCTATACAAAGGCCTCAACCTCCCCAAGCCCAGTGTCACCGCAAGATGCATTAATGAATGTGTATGATGCATCCAATTTAAACTCTACTATAGTCAACAAGTGCAAGAGTAGAAACGTACCCTACATATCCGGCTGCTTTGTGTGCTCAGCCTGTAGTACCATGAGACCTCTGCCTCTTAGGACAATCTCGTCTCATATGCCCAAGCTATTATGAAAATAACTTATATCGTACGCCTGCGACCCCCGGAAGTCCAACCCTATAGGCCCTATACGACCTCGACCCACACCAAACCTCACATTATCGCCATTTAGAGGTGCTTATATAGCACCCAAGGGTGCTTGGTTCCTTTGTATACTAGGGTGTGGGAGATGAACTATATACTCTCTGTATAGCTAGCGGGACGTGTTATCCCAATCCACGGGATCACACACACTGTCTGCGGGGCGATCGAGTCTCACATGCCCAGGTACAATGGCGACAACATATCATCATGCAACTAAATGCCCATCACGTACAGTGAGCACAGTGTGGAAATGAAGTCTTACGCCTTTTCCTCGAACTAGAAGAGAGGTGATCCTCCTCTTCTCGACAACATATGACAGGATGCAGGTGCATCCTCTATCTCTCATTATGGTCAGGTGCGTCCAAGCCATGGAGTCCGTATCTTGTGGCGAGTCTACAGTCTGGCCCCGAATGGACCGCTTGGCCCGTTCGCCGATCTCGGCCTTGGCCATGTCGGGTGGCTTGAGTAGTCATCGACAAAGCCCAGTGGCTCTTGTGAACCTAGCCACATACTCCATCAAAGTCCGCCGTCCACTGCCCGGCTACAGGAATTCTGAGCCTTCGACGTGACGGCGTATTTAGAAATGCGCGCAGAAAGATCATGGAACTCTGCCCGTGTCATTGCCTCTACATCTCAAAGGTCTTTGCCAGTTCACCATACTTGGGCCTCACCTTCTGATGGGCAGACTAATCTAATCCTTAATAGTAGAGGTAATCTTCATAGCCTCCAACGCACCTTCGAAACTTGCGTGAGAATTGATGATGCGCCACCAAGCCGGATCTCCTCCTTAAATGTCGGGATGATGTACCTTGAACCTTTGGAGGTTACTTGGACCTCCCTGGCTACCTGCTGCACTAGCCTGTACAATAGCGGCGGCCCTTGTGCCTACGACCTCAGCAAAGCTGGCGATCAAAGCGTGGCTGAGTCGGCCGCGGTGGTGCCTGACCAGTACCTCGTGGACGACCTCTTCGTCCTCTCCCGCGACTAGCCATCTACACATGTTGCATGGCAAGTTAAATTCTAATGCAGTATCTCTAAGGCATAAACACAGCCTTGAGGCACTATTCACACACCGAAAAAAGTAAAAATTTTCACATAACACGTCAATGCATTTATAAGTGATGTAAGACAAACATTCCATATATCAAATCACACACAAGTAAATTTTTAAAATTTTTGTATTTTTGTATTTTTCCACAGCCAGACCGTGCCATGAACAGTGTCCATGAGCAGTGATCAAGCGTGACCCTAAAGGAGTGCTGCTTGTCTGGCTGAGAGTTGTGTGCACGGTGCACACCTAGAACCAGTCGTCTCTTGGCCTTACATTACTCACGCACATAGCAGTTGGTTGTGCTCTCATGCGGCAATTACATGCCGATCTTTACTTTCACGCGCTTCCCACAGTAAGCAGACAAGGCCAGTCATGACACGAATGACCTAACAGTCTAGGCCAAGTCGTGACCTCAAATCCTAGGTGACCTCGAAACGAGGCAACCCGGTCGCGACCTCAAAGCGGGGCCGGCCAGTGTGACCTCGAGGAAGCCGGGTTGCGACTTAGGTTTCCCACTACGAGACCCGGGCCCGAGTCACGGGCTTCATTTCCAGGTCATGACCTCTGGGCGGCCCAAGCGGTCGCGACGTCAGTCCGTATCGCGAGACTCCTTCCAGCAGCAAGACCGACAGGTCGTGACCTCGGGGCGGTCGCGACCTCCAGAGCTCCAGCGGGTCGGTCACGACCAGCGGGGTCACGAGCACGATGGCGGTGTCCTGCGATGCGAAAGCGGTCGTCCGCCCGGCCAGGTCGTGGCGCGATTGCTGGTCGCAACCTCAAGCGAGCCTATCCGGGCGGCGTAAATTCGCTGGCCACAGGGCCCATGCCGGGACATCAAAACCATGTCGCGCGCTGGCGCCCTCACGGCGAACCAGTCGTGACCTCGAATCGATCATCGCAGCCCGGCCTCCGCCTCCCCGCAGAAAGCGCTCTTGTCGACACAAAACCTTGGTCGCGACGCCAAACCTCCTGTCGCCAATCCAGCCAGGTCGTGACGTCCATGTCTGGTTGCGACTTCAAGCTAACCAGACCAGGTAGAGACCTCAAAGTCATGTCGCGACCTCAAATCGTCTTCCCTAGGTCACAACATGAATTTCATGTCACGACCAAGGACCCTTTAGTCCTAACCTCAGCCAGTCGCGGCGTCGGCCTCTGTCGCGACGCCAAAATGCAGGTCGTGACCCGGCGATGGAAGTGCGTGGCATTCCGATACGCCTTGTATTATTATTATTATTATTATTTTTCAAATTCTTCCAGTAGCTTTCCAGCCACCTCTTGGTTCTCATAGCTAAAAAAGAAACTGCTACTCCTAAGATGCAGTAGCTTACAGTCTAAATCACTAAAAATTCTTAGCGATTTATATTCATCACAATTTAAAGAGTTGAATTACAACCCTTTTTCTTGTGCAAAAACTGGAATAATTTTCTAGAATTCCACAAAACATAACATGTTTTTATTCAAAAACTGGAACGACTGTCCAGAAAAATCTTTTTTTTTTTTTCGTTCAATTCTGGACCATTTTGCCCAAAAATTCTTGAACCAACCTAAAACCTCAAACTTAGGGTTTTGTTTTCTCGACCCTAATGTTCAACACTTTCTCCTATGCTACTCACCAAGCATACAAAGCACACAACACATACAACACACAATTCAATCACACATCACATTTAATTCATCAAAATGCACAATGATGCATGATCTATCCCGTGCCCATCAAGTCCACAGAGTATATCATATACCTAGCGCCTGCAAGGCTCCAAGGTATCGTTTACCTTAGCTCTGATACCAAGCTGTGAAGCCCCAAAACTGGGGTGTCTTATTGACCACCGTCAACCCGCGGAAATCAACGTGTCTCACGTCATGAGACCCATACATGTGTAAAACGACCCAATAGGGCCCACACATCCATACAACAAAATGCATATTTTATACAAAAAGAGTTTAATTACAATTTGTTTTGATTACAAATTATCCAAAACTGAGTCTTTTGCCCAGATTTTTACAAAATACATATAAGGCCAGTTTGACCATTTCTTCATCTCTACGGTCTTAAATGCGTCCCATCCTCGGGTGCACCTTCAATACCTGAAATAAATATATTCCCTCGACAGGGTGAGCAATGCCCAGTAGTGGAATTTTCCTACTTGGGTTACTCCCCACCTAAGTGCTCATGCAATGGCACACCAAACATTCAACACATGCTAATATATCAATCATGCATATATTAACAAATTTCATACACTAATCCACATGTCATTTATTCATAGCAATAACATAAGGTTAGCTCACATGGGCTAACATACAATCCAGCTTGATTCATCTTGGGCGCCATACAATCTGAATTAGCATCTTGTTCACTCATGGAAATAGCGCAACATCACCTGAGCCACCTGACAGTCCGTGGGTGTCGAAACCCACACAGGGATTTCCTTCACTCGGTCCAGATCTTTTGGGGCAAAAACCCGCATCGAGCCTTAACAAATCCCACCCAGCTAAAATGACCCTTAGTCAAAGAGTAAAACAAGTAGGAGAAAACCCCTACCTTCCGGAGTTTGTTGAAACTCCCCAAAACTTGTACTTACAGCGCGCGCTAACGTGGGAGACCTTTGCTTCTTGCCTCACTTAGGAAACCGGCCAGTCCGTCCGCAGGAATTCTAGAGAGAGAAGGTAGAGCTTCTCTCTCTAAAAATCCCAATCTTTCTCTCTCTATTTTGCTTCTCCCAAAATTGGTTGGGAGAGCTTTGGTCAAGATTGGCGACAAGAGACTTATCCTCTCATGCCACATGTCAATTTTTAAGTGGCCCATGGGATTACACCTTATCCCTTATCCATCTACCTTTGATTTTCCTCTAATGGCATGATGCCATGTGTCTCATGTGAGCCCCACTTGAGCTCAATGTTTGACTTGCCCATAGATTGACACGTGGAGCCTCTTGAGCCACTCACAATGTACTTAAGTGTCACGTGCTCTCGTGCCTCGAGCGTGGGGAATTCCGGTGTCTCGGAATTCGACGAAATTCGACATGGTAGCTAGATTTCGCAAGACGATTCCAACGGTGAAGTCCGTTTCGTCATCCAAGATCTAGAAAAAATTTCCGGATTTTGACCGAAATTACCATTTCGCCATTTTTCAGAAAATTGGATTTTCTCGGGGTTTCACAGATGTATTGGCATATCTTTAGGCAAAACATAATAACATGACTCAATCATTTAAATGAAGCACAATCAGTGTCATCGAGGATGTCATAAAACATGTCACATAACATTTTCCACCATGTCATAAAACATGTTCTAATACGGGATGACATGTCATGTGTTTTTATCACATAAGCTTAAAAAAATAGACAATACTTTTGTGACACCCCAAATTCGGGGGTCCTGTTGACAACCCATCAACCCGTGGAATTCTTGTGGATTTCATGTGACTCGATACAACACTTTTGTGTCCCATTTATTGGGATCCATATTTAAAAAAATCGAATGAGTCTCCGCTCTGAAAAAACCTTCATTTAGAGCCAGCCGATTAGTCTCTGTCAGTCTAGAAACGAATTTTAGGCGGATTAAGTAGAGTACCGGTCTTAAAATGTTGGTACATGATTTCTACCCTCTCTAATCCGTCTCTGATTAGAGACGGAATCTTCGTCTCTGTCGAGGCCAGAATAAGATGGATTTGTTCCATCTCGATCGAGACCAGGAATAATCGTTTCTAATGCAGAATTTTGGTCTCAAATTTCGTACGATCAAAAGCCCAGGTTGATTTCGTCTCTGATTAGAGACCGCAACTTTCTTTCTCTGATCAAAGACCGCAACATCCCGTCTCTGATTAGAGACCAAAACATTTTGTCTCTGATTAGATACCAAATTTTTCCGCCTCAGATTAGAGACCGAAATTTTCCGTCTCTGAAGCTATCTCAGATCTGAGACGGAAAAATTTTGTCTCTATTTCTAATCAGAGACGAAATTTTTTTTTTTCTATTCTGTCTATATATACTAATATTTTTGCTAACATGTCTTGACTTTTCATACCGATCTTGTTGTCATTCAAAGCCAATTATATGAAATCATTAATATGTAGTTTTAACTTGATTAAATTATGGAGAAGATATCATTAAATAAGTTGAAATACACAATATTTTTAGTGTAGTAAATCAATAGTATTCTTAAATAACAAAATGGTAATATTAGTGTCAAATATAGCTACTGATCATTGTCACCAGTCGGTTACTAGGGAGTATCGCGAAAAAAAGTGGCCAACTGTGATTTCATCTGCTCTTGCATCTGTCTTTGCATCTCTTGCATTTGTCTATGCATCTCCTCCCACATTTTTTGGTTTTGCTATTGTATTTTTTGGTGCTGGTCTTGCAAATCCTTAAACTGATCACGTAACAGCTTATTCTCTTTATTGCACAGGCTACTTGATTGATCTCTAACTCATGGCTACTTGAGCCTATCCATTGAGGTGAAGTGCCACTAAAAGAAGCAATGCTACAGTATGTTGATATTTCAAAGCCAATGCCATATAGTCTCGATTTCTTCACTCCCCCGACATTTTTAACAAAAATTTCATTGTCATAAGCGGGCGAGGTTAAGGCGGCCCTCTCACAGTTTGGAATCTCCTCCGTGATCGGATGAAATCATCCTGCACTTTCGACAACACATCGCATTAGAATTTATAAATTTAGTAATAGAAAGTAACTATTAATATAATAAAACATTGATTACAATTAAGATGCTAACATTCAAAGCTTTGGCTTTCTCATTGTGAATGAGCCATCACTCCTTTTAGTATGATTGCGAATAAACAGCTTACTTGTAGTATGTAAGAAAACTGCTTTCCCCGAACTTTGTTCCTACGATTTCAAAACAAAATGCTTAAGATAATGTGATCACACAATTAAAATATTATTTGTAACTTGAAATTTTCTTATCGTAAAAACCTAGCAATGCTTTTGGCATGTGAAGAATGTGATAGATCCTCCGAGTATGAGTGGCGGAGTTCAGAGCTTTACTTGGAATTTGGCTTGTTTTGTTGTGCTCTTGCTGCATGCTCAGAACTTTGTGAATTCATCATTCCATGCCTTCAAATATCCATCGAAACATAGGCAAGCTTCTGTTTGGCGTTCAGCAATGGTCCAAAGAAAATCTTGTACCTAATAGCTGCCGTTTCTCCCAAGAAGAATCCACATTATGCCACTTATTTTGGATCCGTCAAAATATTTATAATTTTGAAAAAAAAAAACCAAATAGTTAGTACTAACTCATTTATATTTTAAAAATTACAATATATTTGAAAGAAATATTGCCTTAAAATCCTTAAAATACAAATCCTTAGTGTTCCAAGGAATGTTCTTCCAAGTATACCCATCCTTGTGAAGTCGCTGCTCGAAAGTCTTAGTGATCATCTGTGAGCATTTTTTGTGAGGCAACAACCTATGATGAAAATTACTTTCTTGTTAGTTTCAGTACTGAAAAGAGTTAATAATACTAAACAAATAAAGAAATCATTTTCGCGTAGCCAATATTAATGTCGTGATTAGATTGGATAATTAAATGCAATTGACTTAAAATTCTACTGAAAATGACTTGAACATATACTTTTATCCAGACCTATATACAGTGTGGACAAGTGTTTGTGTTTGAACCTTTTTATGCTGGTTAAGTGATTAGAGTAATTAATGGGATATCTCCAACTCTAGCCAAGTATAAGAAAAATGATGAGGTTGATGGGCTTGACTAGCTGATCTAAAACAAACACCAAAAGAAAAAAATTGTTTCTGCCCAATTATGCTACATTTGATTACTTAAAACTGTGAGTATTCTAGTGTATTGGTACATGTCAATCAATTAAATGTGATCAATTATAACTATCTTTCATTAAAGCACTTGAGTGGTAACTAAATTTCCTAGATTGATGGATAGTAATGCTTTTGGCATGTTAATACAATACCTGCTTCTATTGGCATTATTTGAAGAAAATTAAGTTGATGAAAGCTTAGTCTCTTTTCTCAATAGTGATCACATCTCTGGGGTCAATTATAGAAGCACCATCAGTGTTGGACTCAACATTTATAGATTTAGCAACAGATGTTGATGCAGAGCCAATTTCAAATTGTTCTAATGCTTGTGCTAACGGAGGAGGTGATGGTTGTACTGAAGGAATTTGTGACTGTATCATGGGATCCATGTCTTGGGTCTCTAGTACATGATTTATCTCATCAATAGACTCTCTCCAAGCTCTATTGTTATTATTACCTCTTCCTCCATGGTGTCCTCCTCTTCCTTTACCTCTGCCCGTACGCACATATGATGGTTAATAAACAACCACCAGAGGTTCGTAATGACATAAAGTGTTAATATACAAGCATAAAGTCATACTTAATTCCTGTTAATGAAAACACACGAGGACAATCAAAATTTTATATATTTTTAAATTTCTTAGTCCTTATATAATAAAGAGAAACATATAAGGACTTAAAGATGCCAGAACTTAAAGATGTTTGAAGTCATTGGTATAATTTTTACCAAATGCTCTCTTAATCTCAAATTAGAAAGAATACATTGATAAATATTTCATCTCCATGCTCAAATTGATGCCAAACATACGACACTATGATAACGGCTTGTATTGGCATGTCGGTAGCTAGTGAGCAGGCGGGCGCATACTAACAGCACCAAGATCAAGCATACTCACCCGTTTTTGGGTTTTCGGCTAAACCGCAAGTAGTCTACTCTTCAACTAAACCTCCAACTTCACTTTCAAGAAGCCCTGCTAAACATTTTTTTGAAACAAAAACGGAAAAAACAAAAACAAACAACTACAAAGCATTAAAACAAGGCCTTCAAAAATAGTAAGTATTTACTCCAAATAAGAAATCAAGCAACTTAGCAAGTACTTGTAACATTTATTCTTTATCAATAAAAATGTTTAATAACACATAGATGCAATTAAACAGTGTTGCGACATTTGAAACCATTTTTTTTTACAATTGTTAAAATTTCATTTGAAACCATCACCCGAATAATCAACCACTTGATGGATCTGACTCAACCATCATACAAATCTATTGACATTTTGATTTCCCACAAATGACCATGAATCGATTCAAGAAAACGTTAATTCACAGCCTGAGATGCAACCTTCAAAGCAAAATGTGCAAAATCTACAAGCTCTCCAAGCCAAGCGACACCTGAGCCACATAAAACCAGAATCGATTTGGAGCAAAGACCACTAAGCAATCTCAAAACTCCTTCAAGAAAGCCAAAAAAAAAAAAAAAGAAAAACACAAAAAAAGAGAGATAAAATAGCACCCTCCTGCCGACAACTGGCTTGCCTTGCATACATTTGTGATATCTCCTCGTCGAGATTGCCATGATTATTTAGTAGGGGAATTGGATCGAAGCTCACTTACTTCCCTCCTCTTCGAGATCAAAGTTATCCGAGACCCTCCTTCTAAACCCTAAACTACAAGAGCCCTAGACTACCGCGATAAGCTTTCTCTGTCGTTCAACGTAGTCATCGTCGTCATTGTTGCTCTAGAGAGAGAAAGTAGAGAAGGGGGGAAGAGCAGCGAGCGGTGGTGGTGAACCCGATGAGTGAGAATGGCCTCTCTCGCTTTTTATTTGACACCACTCCCTCATTTTAATTAAAAATGAAAAATTAAATGTTATATACACACAGTATGGGTTAAAATATGATTCGCATAGTTGGAGCAAAACCGTGTGCTCCTTCACATGAGCAAAGCGTGCAATTTGAGCCAATTTTGATTCAAGAGACAAAATTCCAGTGCATGCCAAATGGCTGGGATTTATCAAAATCTCAGATTGATATTGGCAATATATGTATATTGGAAACCGTTTCTGGATGACCTTTCAATTAATGTGCTTTCAACATATATTGCCAATATTAATAATTGATTATTTAACACCATTTGTAATTGTTTGCTCTTTACTACATAAATATCAATTTGCTTGACGATACCTCTCAATAAATGAAGTTGCTAATATTATTAGTATACAAAATATTTGAAAACCAAAATTTATTCTCTATGTTAATAATTTGCATATCCCAATCTAAATAATTGTCTATAAAACAACATAAAAATCATACATTAGATATGCTTTTGATCCGATTATATCATTTGTTTTATTATTGGATCGATGCTATTTACACACACACACACACACACACACACACACACACACACACACACACACACACACACACATATATATATATATATATATATATATATATATATATCTACCCTCTCTTCTACCCACCTATACTTATATATATATATATATATATATATATATATAAGAATTGATAAGGAAAATTTGACATCGATCTTTTAAAAATGAAACAAATTTTAAATTAATAATAGTCAACAATATAGTAGACAAAAAACCAAAGTATTGGTTTTTGAATTAAGAAAGCTTAATTAATTTATTTTTTAAACCTAAAAGGACTAATTTATAATTTATTTATGCATGTGCAAGAGTTTTTCATGTGGATATATGATGTCGGAAAATTTTGGACCCTTTTATAATTTATTGTTATTAGGAGTATGTTTTTGGATTGAGTTAACTAGTATATATTGCGATTTTAGACTTTCTAATTTAAAAACAAATTATTTAGTTCTTTTTATTCATTTTATGTTTTTTTATCAACATTACTTATAAAAAGTAGAAAAAAATACATAGATATTATAGGACCGAAAGATAGATGGACAAATAGGATATTTTTTAAAATGAAACAAATATTAGGGATAAAACCTAGATTGCTTTGAGGTACAAAGATATTTTGAATTTTTTAGTCTCATACTATTTTTTTTTCAAGTGGTCAATAATTAGAGACGGAAATTCCGTCTCAATTTCCGTCTCTAATTTGAGAGGAATGAAGTCCGCCTCTAATTAGAGATAGATTTTATTCCGTCTCTAATCAGAGACGGAAATAATTCCGTATCTATTTAGAGACGAAATTTCCGTCTCTGATATGAGACGGAAATCATTTCGTCTCTATTTAGGGATGGAATTTCCTTCTCTATTTAGAGACGGAAATTCCGTCTCTAATTAATTTGTATGCAATCCGTCTCTATTTAGAGACGGATAAGTGTTCGTCTCTAATTTCCATCTCTAATTCCGATTTTTCTTGTAGTGTCATTTGTTTGGGGAGCTCTATCCAACATACAACCTATATCACAATAATCCATAAGAGTTTATTACAACACTCTTATACAGAACATATATTAAAACTAACTTGTTATAATATAGTTTACTCGGTACCACCTCAATAAATCCTTTGTGGGACATTCATTCATATTTAAATCAAAATATGAAAATGAAGCAGATTAATGATGATCCATAAGAAGTCCGTCGCCTTTCTTACCATAATTACATACCCGACTATTTATACAATAGTCCAAAAAAATTTAATTACAATTCTTTTTACATAAAATACTTTTTACAAAAGTATTGTCAAGGCCACATATTGGTCTTCTTCACAATCACGGCCTCGTTGGAGCGTCGTCTCCCTGTACACTCCCTGTACCTGAAGGGTCCCACAATGGGGTGAACAATGTCCAGTAGAAAAATTCTCCTACAAGGGCTACTCCCCACCTAAAATGCACATGCACTGGAAACTATGAAAATGTCCAATCACATTCCATATAAATAATGCAATCCTATATGGAATAATTCATGTCATGCATGAGATGAGACTCGTCATGCCCATAACCCTAGTCTTGACCGACTCCCTCACACATGCAAATGCCAAGTGTGAAAACCATCACTAGTAGTACCAATTGTTAGAATAATTTCATTATGTGAAAACCATCACACAAACAGGAACATTCATATTGAATCATCAAGAATAAAAATACTGGATTTGCGGAAGCGTACTTGAATCCATAACAAAATATTAAAATATTTGAATCTGAGTCTGAGGCTTTATGATCTTCCAGATCTACACTAGTTTTCTGTCTAATATTTATCTTTGACAATGGGAATCAGAAGAATTGAAAATCATTGTGTGATCTGGGGACCATGACCTCTATTTATAAACAATCGTGTATGTTTATAAACAGTCACATCTGTTAGTAAACAATCGCGTCTATTCGTAATTTCTATTTTAACCCATCATAAAAATAGAAATTATTCTTGTCTCTACACATTAATGCCCACACTTTATAATATATTAATTAAGGCCCCAAAAAATTAATTAATTACTTTAATTAACCTAACTTTATTTGATAGCCTATATAATTCACATTTATTTAATGTATCAGCCCATATATTTAATTTTACTCCAACAATCTCCCACTTGGGCTATGTATGTAACTTTATAAACGTGAATTATACTTTGTGAGCTCATGAGTTTTGCTATCAAAACTTTATATATTTTAACAATCTTGTCCATTAACCACCAATATAGAACCAGCGTCGTTGTTACATATTTCGTAACTAGACCCATCAATGATCACATATATCAATGCAACTAATGACAAAGATCAAGTGTGGATGTGTAGCATGGAAATTTCATGCAATGTGATCTTAGCATGCCTATTTCCAACTGGTCCTCCTTAAACCATAGTGAGATCAAACCATACAAAATCAGAGTGAATGAAAACTGAATACTTTACTGCAGTAAATAACCTTAAAATCCATAATATCCATAACAAATGTATCTATAAACAAAAGCATCTAAAATACAAACTCCCAATAAAATGACAAATCTTGAAGAGAAACCACACCTATATGAGCACTGTGCTCATGAAAGACTGAAGGGCTGAAAGTGAGTGTTTAAAAGTTGGTAAAAATTGCAGACCCGTACAAGCAAGTATACGCGTCGAGTTCACGTAGTGTGACGGCTAGTCAAGTGTCGTTCCCATGAAGAGAAGTGTGTTGAATACTGGCTTAGTGACCTAGACAATATTTGGATCCAGTCTTATAGTGAATTATGACTAATTTAACTGATTTAATGAAAGCCTAATATTAAATTTTTGATTTAAGGTAATGATGAGAAAACTAGGGTTTTGCCTTCGCCTACCACACCTGATGGATTATGACCTAGATAGTGCATTTATTTAATATTTCATATGATTTATGTTAGCGGGTTGATCGTGACTACAAGATATTCTCTCTCGAGATATAGCTGCCTATCTCGCTAGTGGGATGTATTGCATCTCTGCTTCGACCCCTTGACTCCGTGATGCATAAATGTGCAAACCCTCGTGCTACACTTGAAACACGGGATATCTCTATTCCCTGATTTGCAAGTGTTTGCTTTGCAATATCATATGGGTCATCTTCTCTGTTCTCAGACTCACAGCATTAGCATGCCACAATTGGCCAAATAATAACATGTAATTAGATTCAGGAGTAAAGCAAGCATACAAATTCATACCAATATTAAATAAACCACAATTAATGTATTAATCCATAAAGGTGCGGTTAGGGTTCACCAGAAGCTAGAGAGAAAAGATTAAGTTCCATAGTGATTTTCATTCTGAGAATTTGAGAAAGATTTTGACATCAAGCGAATCGGGAAAAGAAATACGAGGAAGTACAGTCTCTTCGTCTCTCGGAATCCATCTCCACCATTCTCTCTCTATCCGTCTCTCCTTGTCTTCAGTCTACCTCTGAATCCCTCCTTCTACCTTGAAATTGCTACTTTTTATACCTCGAGATCTGGGCCCATCAATGACGGAAAATCGGGATTTTAAGCGCTCTGCATGCGAAGAAGACTTCGCTCGCCGTCGTGTAGAAAGATACCCATGAGTACCCAAGACTCACGAAATCCGCCTGACCATTTCTGATGAGTGCCTAAAACACTCAGATTATACCCGCGTCCGCTTTATGTTTTAGTTGATTTTTCATTTAAATAAGCGCATTATAGCCCAAGATTTGATTTACGGAGGAAAGTCAACAAGTAACCCACCGTCGCGACGTCACCACGATTTCTGCGCCAGCATCATTAAAAGCAAGGGGAGACCTAATTTCAAGGGTGTCGAGGAACGTGCGGATTTGAGGGCGGAAAACAGAGCAGCAGTGACCCGGATTATTGGAGAATACACTTCTTTTTGTATTTTCCTCTTTTCTGATAAACTACGGATTATTGTTAGATTGATTATGTTTATATTCAGTTCCAACATGTTCTAGATTTCTATCTAGGGTTTTTGTTGACCCTGTCACAATTGAATGGATTAAAGTTTAAACATATATTATTTAGTTATTTATGATTGTGGTGTCTCTATATCTATGATTTAAATACATGGTAATGTTTGGCCAACATTGGCATGATCACATTGAGTATACGATTCGTGCCACGATGGAGTGTCGATCATAATTTATATCCTAAATCCTCTTTGCGTGGCAGAAATACTACTTGATGATAGTATCTAAGTCGAACACGGGGATGAGGTTTTCTTCGATACAAATGATTCCTGAGTGAAATGAAAATGGTGAATTCAATTTAGATTTTGGGATTTTGTAAAAATAGGGGGGTGTAATGGTTGGAAAACTGAAATTTAAATAAAATAAAATGTAAAAGAAGTCTCCTTGAAGTGTCAGGCTATTGGATTTGGGTTCTAAAGTTCATTGAGGGGTTCTCGGGTCCATTTCCTCGCGTTGGGGAGGATGACCTATAGTCATTTCCCGAACCGGATCTTCATTTAGCTTTAATAACTAAACCTATAATTTTCCCTTGCAGCTTGGCTGTTGTGAGCATTAATGCTCCCGAGACCGGTGGCAGTGCCTCCACTGATCTACCTCATAGTAATGAATAGAAAGCAACTAATGAATCTCGATGGATATAGCAATAAGCATCTATTGAACCCTAAAGATTGCCAAATACACTGATCAATGAGCACATGAGAGTTAACCTAGTGAGAAATAGGAACCTGCGAAAAAACTTGCGTTAAAAGCAGAGAACCAAGTTACGCCGGATCCACACTTTTGACCGCTACTTTAAGAGGAGGAAGAGGGGTTTAGCCACTCATCCTCCAAGTTGTCATCCTTGGGGTGTTTGGTACGCGAGAAAGTGCGAAAGGCCAGGAAAGGAGGCAGTGAGGAGAAGAAAAAATGGGAGGCGAAGCTTCTCAGAATTGTGCGAAGTGATTGATCTTCTTTCTGAGACCTTGACTCAACATATACGACTTCAGGCAAGAGAATTACAAAAAACTAAAACCAAAAGCTATTACAGGGATGGAAGGAAACAAAAATTGGAAACAGAAACGGGGCACATCGTCAAAAGCGGATGAACGGTGGTGATTTGGGCATGAATAGTGCTTGTAGGATGCAAATTTCGCAACTTCCATTTTCTTTGTATTTTCTGCTCTTCTTTCCTTCTGGTCTCTGATCTACAATGCTGAGTTTGACTCGAATTCTTCGTGCTTGGATCGACTCAACAATTTTGGCATAAATAGCTTGCAAAAACTATAAAATTAGCCACAAAATGTATCGGTAGAATAGTAGGAACCTTAATGTAAATTGGGTTAATTACAGTTAGTACACCATACTCAAAACCTTAAATAAACGAGGGTTGAAATAGCACTTTTGGCTAAATCAGTATTCGGAAAATCGAGATAAGGACTCGAAAGGATGCAGATAGAAGGCGACTCTCGGTTCATCGGTAAATAAAAGATATCCCGATCCAGGAGTGGCATAGGGTTTAGCTGTTTAAGCGTCTTGGAGTATTGGGTCGGGCGGTGCCCAGCCCCTGCGGCAAGATAGGCGGATATACCTCGAGAGGGGCATCTGGTGACACAGTGCTTTAGTCATAGAGAAGTGTTAACTAAGACGGTAGTAATTCCTATAGGTAATGATCCATGTCAAAGTATTGAGGGGAGACAAATCTGATACCACAGCGAGTAATTTTACACTTCATTTGCTTTAGTTTTAATCACATACGTTAGTTAGATAGAAGCTTCGAATTTAAGTCAGGATAATATTGTAAGAACAATTTAGTGGTCTGACGCACTTCTTCCCGTTGGCGATATCAATTGTAGGTACTATATTAGCGAGGCGGCGCATGCACTTGCGCACATAGCGTACACATTATATCAGCTTTATTCTATCAAGTTTTTGGCACTAGAGTGGTTTAGGTTGATATTGAAAATTACCATATATTACTCACGGCATTTTCTTTATTTTATTTTGCTTTTACAAGTGCTTGTAATTTGGACTTTGCGTTTTGTGTGTGATTGCAGTTAAGGTTATTGTGAATGTATGCAAAGTCGGGGTCAAGTTGAACTACGTCAGTTTGATCCTGAACCGGAAAGAACTTTACACCGTTTACGCAAGGCAGAAGAGAAGCCTGACTTCGAATTTAGCAATCATACGGGGACATTGAAACGAATCCTTGGCCCAAGGGCAAAGCAACAGCTATGAAAGGGGTCATAATGGGAATAATGGAAGGAATCAGGCGCCCAGACTGTTTATACAGCCTGATGATCCATTTGCTAGAAGAGTTTGCCTTACCACCCACAGTTGTTCAGAAGGCTATCTGAAGACCACCTATCGGTAGCTGACTTTGGCGAAGTCGGTGACCTTACGGGATGCTCAGAACGTGCATTCCTGGTGCGAATGAGTCGATATGTATGACCAACTTCGTAAAGTATGTGATGGTCAGTATAATGGGGTAGTGAAGAGGCACTGGGGTGAGATTGTTCCACGCTCACTAGGTGATAATGCAAAGCCTTTGGTTGACAAATCGACCACCTGATTCTATTACTTCATGGAGCGACTGAGTACGAGAAGTTTCGACCAGGGTTTCTTCCGCTGAAAATTACTGGAGTGAATGAGATCAATGCCCGGACAACTAGAGGGAGAGAGCTTAGTAGAGGCATGGGATAGATTTCATGAATGTGGGTACTTACCTGCAATTTAACTAGATGGATCTGCGAGTCCATGCTTCTATAATGGTGAGGTCACGACTAGAGGCAGTGATTGATGCCTCGGCGGGAGGTACTAATGAAGACCGACCCAAGCATATAAATCCTAGAAGATCTGCTACTAATACCAATGTCGATGCTTTAGAATGGGATACATGAAAGTGTGGTAAATCTACAGTCATGAGGTTCTAAACTATCCCCATGGTAACTCATGTCCTTACGACTTACTAGGCAGCAAGGTACCACGAATGCCATTCAGACCAACCCATGGGAGTTATGTGAATCATGTGGAGGGGTGACCTGTGATGCGGAATGTTAGTTAGGACCCGATAAGCAGGTGACATGCGATTATGTGTGGGGTTTAATGTCGAATCAGTCACAACAACGGGGTCGGTGTATGGGAGCAACACCTACTCGAATCGGAATCAAGTGGGGTGGCGTGTCGGAATGGTCGGAAGCGATCGGGGTTATGGATGGAACAATCAAAGCAACATGCATACTAGGGTAGACGAGGAACCACCTCTGAAAAATGTAGACGGAACAAGCCACTTGCATGATCTTACCTCACATACCGCCTTTATGAATGAGACAAGGCGAATATGCAGCACCGAACCTGATTGAACAATCCAGCGGCTGATTGAGAAATTGAGGTGCAATGGGCGAATGGCTAATCTATTAATGAAAGGCGATTATTAGGTTCCTTACCAAGCAACTCAGTGAGCTGAGGCAGGAAGGGAATGAACATGGGGTCCCACGAAGTGGTGAAGAATTGACTGTCTGAGGGCAACAGTGATAGGGAGGTAGAGCCGAGGGAAGTCATCCGGTAGTCGGAAGCGATAATCTGAAGACAGCCCCAACTAAAAAAAAAAAAGTTTGAGGAGAAGAAAGCCGGCGAGGATCACCAAACCATAGCCCCAATTCGATTATCCCAATATTTGAAAATAAAGCTGGATAAACGATTCACCAAGTTCAAATTGTTCAAGCGCGCATCAACATTCGTTTGGTGGTGCTCAAGATAATAACAGTTATATCATCAATTGATGGACATCTCTTGTCACGAGAAGAAGACTATTGTGGATTCGAGACGGTCAATCTCATTGAAGAATGGTGCCATCAGCAAGGGGAAGCTGCATAAAAGCTAAAGGACCCGGGGGTTTCTTCTCCCTTACATCATCAGAGCATCGCGAGAGCTTTGTGCGACTTAGGAGCTGAGTAATCTCATGCCTTTATCCATGGCGGCTTAGGATTAGGTGAAGCTCGATCTGACCACGGTCACTCAGTTGGCTTATAGGTCCTTAAAGCATCCAGAAGTGATGAGGCAGTTCTAGTAAAAGTCGACAAATTCATCTTCCGGCGGATTTCATTGTATTAGATATGGAAGAAGATAAAGAAATACCTATAATATTAGGTAAGCCCTTTCTTGTGACTGGAAGGGCGATGATTCACGTACAGAGGGGAGAGCTGAAATTTAGAGTGTAGGAAGATGAAGTTAAGTTTAATGTCGGGGTGTGGGACACAAAAGTGATACGCTTCATAGTAGGTATGGGGCTATAGTGTCTAGCCAAGTGGTCTCAGCAGTCCTTTGGGGCTAAAAACCGGGTGCGAGTGATTCGGAAAATTGGGGAGAGGGTGAGAAGATATGTAAAATGGATGGTTCGTTGAGACCTAATAGAAGGGAAATATTTTGGAATCTGAGCGAAAGTACTAAAACGCCCGATTATCGTTGAGCATGCAGGAGATGGAGCAAAAGCCACTACAACCGATATGCCTATCTTTAGGAATTCCTCCACCTTACAGGTGATTATTTCAACGTCCGGCGACAATAGAAGATAAGATTATTAGAAATTTACTTAGAGATCATAAGAATGCACTTGGATGGTGGCTGATTTAAAGGGTTCGCCTTCTATGTGCATGCATGAATTTTTGCAAGTGGTCATGGCATAGGTGAGCACGAGGAGACTAGTCAACTATGAAAGGAGTGGTCGCGAGAGTCTTAAAGTGGCTGATAACCGAGGTTATTTGTCACTATTTCGATAGTGCATGGTGAAGTCAAGATTGGGTGAACCACCTAAAGGAAGACAACCATCATAAACGAAAGAATAATACATTCTTGCCTTCTGACGGTCAGACTGGAAATTTGTGATGACTCTTTAGGCCCAGATAAAGCTACTCGAAAAGACCATTTTCCATTCTGCAGTTGGATCGGATGTTGGATAGATTAAGCGGGACACGAATACTATTTCTTTTGGATGGGTATTTATTCTGATGGATTGTACAGCCCCTGAGATCGAGGAGAAGGCGACATTCACATGCCTCTATGGGTACATTCGCATTCGGGCGGATGCCCTTGAATTTGTCTGCGATGCACAGGAGCACATTCAGTGTGGTGGTATATTCTGTGTGGTGAAAAGACAATTGGGGCCTTCATGGATGATTTTACGTCTTGAAGGAACTCTTTTGATAATTACTGGAGAATTTGAGATCGGTGTTGGCAGTTAGATCGAGGAAACTAATCTTGGCCACTTAGTGGAAGAGTGCCATTTCATGAGTGAGGGCATTAATACTTGGGCCTTGGGTTATACTAGAGGAATAGAGGTAGACAAAAGAAAAATTGAAGCAATGAAACTTTCTCCTCATCTCGTAAAGGCATAAAAGGCTTTGTGGGCCACGTAAGTTATAGACCTTTCATAAAAGACATCTCAGATTACAACGCGATTGTCTAATTCTTGGTGAGGACACCATTTGAGTTTGTCATGGTATGTGGCATTTCTTTGGTCTTGAAGATAAATTGGTATCGGCTCCTGTGTGCACCCAGATTGGGACTTTCCATTTGAGCTAATGTGTGGCGCCAGTGACTAACCAATTTGAGACGAGTGCTAGAAGCTGAAAGAAGAATATTTCGAGTTACTCTACTATCTTCTTGGACATAGATGATACCCAGTGAACTATACCACACGAAAAGAGACTATTATTGTCTTTGCCTTTGACAATTTGTTTATTGATTGGGGAATAAGGTAGTAGTTCTATGACCTCAACCATAAAGTACCTAATGACCAAAGGACCTTGAACCAAGACTAATATGATGGGTGTAGTCTTGTTGCAAAGTCGACTTAAAGATTAAAATTACGAAGAGCAGATAACCTAGTCGCGGTATACATCACAATTAGAAGGAACCAAGAGATGATGTCCATGTGAATGATGATTTCCTAGATGAGCAGCTCTTAGCTAAATCAAGACATTCATGGTTTAGCGACTATGTAGATGTTCAGTGACAGGTGATCCCTCAAAGTGCTATCAACGGAAGAAGAGGTTCTTCGCACACTTGAAACACACTACTCTTTGGGAGAATCTATTCTACTCTACGGGCATTGTCTTGGAAGACCGTTGTAAGGCGATGTGTACTAGAAGATGAAATGGTGAGTGCTAGAACCATTTACCACCTTTACCATGAGGTATTTCGAGTGACTAGAAGACAGTGGCCAAGGTATGATCAGGTTTGACTATATAAGAAGCGGATCTTGTTGTGATTATATAGTAGTTGGAAGAAGCGGATGCTACTACTTGATGAATTGGATGATTAGTAGTCTGAGAGGCAGGTAACAGAATATATAAGGAAAGATGAAGGCGACATGACATATCACGGAAAGAGTTTAGGGGGCGGGTCGGAGGTCCTTCTATTCAATTCGACAAGCTTTCTGGAAATTAAAGTTTTGATGCCGGGCATTCTACGGTGACCGGGTCTTTTTCCACATGGAGGCGAGGTGTGATTAAGTGCAAAAGTGCTATTTTGGGACCTATTTGTTATGGTTTGGTGCTTTGTGTATAGTCGTCTAATTAACCCGATTTGCACATTAAGGTCTCTATTCAGTCGCATTTTGTGTGGTACTGCGGTTTTGCGAGCTAATTATGCCAAAATTGTTAGTCGATCCAGAAAGCACGAAGAATTCGAGTCCAAGCTCGACGTACCAAATCAAGATTAGAGAAGGAAGAAGGCAAAATGTGAAGAAGAAAAATGGGACCTTTACCAGGAGTGCTTTTGCCTTTATGCTTGTGCATCCTACGAGCCGCATTCCTGCGACCCCTGTTTCTCCACGCATTTCACGCATTGTTGTTTTTGCTACAATTTTTGGTTTCTTCCTATTTTAACCCTTGTAATAGCTTTAGTTTTAGTTTTTTTTGTAATTTCATATACACTGAGCACCTATATAAGCCTCGGTGCATCTGAGCTTCGAATCAACTCCTTCCCAGCTTCAGCTGCGTCGGCAATCTGAGAGACGGGGCGCGGTTCGGCTGCTTTGCTTCCTTTTATCCTTTTCTTTCATTTTATTTTCCACTTTCTCGGCTGCCAAGCATTCGCCCCAGAGGATGACAACTTGGGGATGGTTGGCTAGACCTCTCCTCCTTGAAGAGGGCGGTACATTGCTAGGTGCGGGTAACTCACGGTTCCCACATTTTGCATGCATTTATGGTTGTTTCGTTCCTGCTTTTCTATAGGTTAAAATCTCTTGCCAGATATCTTTGCGTGTATTTGGCAAGCTTTTGGGTTCGGTGGATACTTTCACTAGATCCAACGAGGCCCGGGATAGTTGTCTCCTATTAGTTATCGTAGGGTAGTGTTTTTGAGATGTGTTTTCCTTTGTTAGGGACATTTATGCCCATTCAGTACTCTATGTTTCAAAAGGAAAATGTGGGTTTAGTTTTAAAGCTAAATGAAGATCCGGTTTGAAATGACTATATGTCATCCTCCCAATGTGAGGAAAAAAAATCTGGGACATGTTGGTTGCCTTAAAACTGGCTGTTAGCCCATGCTAAGGGGTTCTATTTTACATTTTTTCTTATTTTAGTTTCGGTTGCAAACAGTCAACTCCCTGTTTTAGCAAACCTTAAAAATCAAATTGAATTCACCGGAGTTTTAATCTCACGATAAATCTTTGTCTGAAGAAAACCCATCCACGAGTTCGACCACAGAACCAGCATCTTTGCGGTAAAGCAATCTGGTGGAAGGGAGTGAGTTTATAAATTTTGTTGATTCAGGATCACTCGTAGCGCAGATCAAATGGGCGCCGTTAACAGGGATGGTGCCTAAGTGCATTTGGCAGAGTTTGTGGAACAGCGATCCTCATCACAAGTATTGGTGAATTTCTTTTTATATTACGATCCACTGAAAAAAATTCTTTGCGGGATTGTTTTTGTGTGTGCCCTGTTCTTGTGGGGGTGCATTTGGCTTGAGTTGTGGTCGATGGAGTACCTAGAGGAGAGCAACACTGCTCGGTACTGTGGAGAGAAACCACAGAACATACGTATCCGCGAGGGACTATAGAAATCATCCATGGGTGAGTGCACCCTCACATGGTGCCTTCACGATGCACCCCTCATCCAGTCAACCTCTCGATGGAAGAAATCCCGAGGCTCACCAAGCTGAGTGGGTAGCTTTGTGGAAGCCTTGAAGACAATCAATGCGATTAAATTCGAGAAAATTGACACTATGGAAAACTTTGTAGACGAGAGGGTGGTGAACCAAGGTGAAATGGAACAGTGGACAATCGTAGTACTCCATTTCAATGCTCACTAATCGCGGCATGTTCACCAAGAAGTGAACCCCGAAGAAAATGCTGATTGACACCACGGTGGAGAACAATAACGACGAAAGAAGAAACCTCCCAATCTTGGCGAGGAGGTGGTGGGAAAGGAAAAATAGAAGCCCTAAAGTCCCTTTATGAACAAATAGCCTTTACTTGAAGCACCCTCTCCTGACCTAGTGTATACCACACCTATAACACACTTAAACCCTAAAGCACCCACCATAAAGGCCACCCAATCCTTGCACACCTGAAACCAGGCTGTTATGGCGTGATTCGAGCTTTTGCCACTACATCAAAAACATTGGCAGCCACTCACATCGCATGGCATAGTGGTTGGTTCAGATTTGGAGCACCCGAACCTCGGCATTTTTAAGCTCCACGGGTTAAACCACGAGAGCGAGGAGCGGGTTTGAGCTGATCTCAACTTTTGTTTTCATTTGGCTTGTCTTATTTTATTTTATTTTGTTTTGATTTCTTTAATTTTCTTCTTAGATTTCCTATATTTATAATGGTTAATCTTTGCTTTATATTAATTTTCATTTTAACGCAAATTTTCTTAATTTTTACGTATTTTATTTTGCGGTTTTTTATCAAATTTTGATCACGATAGGATAAACCAAAGAATTTGAAACACACGAAAATTTCGCGGGTTGCAAATTCGCAACTGCGAAATTTATAAACTTAATTTATGGTGGCAATTTTAGAATCAATTCGCATTAGCTCATCTTCTCCCCATTGTGCGCTATTTCGTCCTGTAGTGAAATATATATTATTATTATTATTAGTATTATTATTATTATTATTATTATTATTATTATATATATAGTAAAAAAAGTTTATTATAAAAAATAAAAAAAAAAAATTCGCAAGTTTGCGAAAATTTCATGAGTTAATTTGGCAACCTGCTCATATTTTATGACCCCATTTTGTTTTCATAATATCTTTTCATTGAGACTCTCAGTTTTAGGCCTTTTTGGTACCGTTGGAGCTTAGAGTGTAGAATATAAATATGGTGAGAAAGACACACAGAGTATTATGAATGTGTAATTTTAAAAATGCTCCAACTGGTCACTTTTTCTCTCTCTTTTATTCTCCTAACTTGTTTATATAGGCCCAAATGGAGTGAATAAGATTGTCGATGGAAAGCTTCTTGAGTCTCTATCCAAAAGCAGGCACATCTCATCAAGGAGGGTAGCACTTCTCTAACTTTCAATCAGGCCCCATTGCGGGGACAATGTGACATTTGGTTGGGGAAAGTTAGCGAGAAGGAAAGTGGCATTTATGTTTTGTTTTTATTTGCAGACAGAAGCCCATTTTGTGATGTTCGGTGGCCTTCTTGGATTTGTTCTTTTGTGAAGATTTGTTATACTTACCTGACTTTCTTTTCAAAAATTGCACAGGTACATGTGTTTACCTAACATAGTTTAAGAAGAATTAAACCTTGTCATTCTATTGATGTTAGAGTAATGCCATACCTAGTTGAGTGGATGATCAGTTGAACTCTTGTGCTTTCGACCATACATTCACCTTTAGCTAACCACACGATTAGCATCGATTTTTGTAATAAGTGAAAAAGCTGCCCCTCTAAACATTGTAAGCCCTACCTAGTTTGTTATTTTACTTGTAATAGGTTAAGATGCCCATGAATAAAAGGCCAATGTGTCTTCCAAAGAAAGAAAAGAAAGGAAAAAGAAAAGAAAAGAAAAAGAAGAAAAATTGCACAGCGCTTGAGAGCTGACATGGATCCGGGTCTACATGAAATCCTTTAAAACTGGTGCCACTAAGCATTTGTTTAAGTCACGGAGCTTTGTGTTCGCTACAGTTGGATGGGTGAAGTTTAAGCGAGTTGTAAGTCTTTGGAGTTTGAATTCATTGAATAGGAGTGGCTTGATGAGTCCAAAAACTCATTAGATTTTAATTCCATTTTTAAAGTTTATAGTAGGAATAATGATGAATTGTGCGAGAAGCGATGGTGGCTGAATTCAATTTACGGGAAAATCTGAAAATCAATTTAGCAAAATCATGAAATCGACTGTGGTAAATTGAAATTAAGCGGAATTTATATATATTAAGGCTTAGTTTCCGACAATTTCAGAATCACGACATCAACAAATTTGGCTTTGAAGAAGAAATGAAGAATGAACAAGTGAGTCGTGACTTGAAGAAAGAGGTTAGAACTGAAGAATGACTTAGTCGAGATTAAAGAAAGCGATCAAATAAAAGAAGTTTCATGTCAGCGACATCATTCTGATCTCGCGACACAAGAGATAAATGATGTTGTAAGAGCCACCATGAGGTCATGACGAGGGTACATCTAGAAGCCACAGAATAGCCTTCCAGTAAAGTCGCGACTAATTTTGAAAAGAAAGGACTTGATGTCGCGACCTTGTGATAATGAAGAATAACACGAATTACATGTGAAACTCAAATCAGGAACTGACAATTAATGAAGAGTAGACATGATGTAGCGACCTGCACTTTTTGAGGTGCAGCGAGTGAAAGCAGGTAGACATGGAATTAAGTGACATAGAATAGGGTGCGACAAAGACTTTCAAAGGAGGCGAGACATGATGCGGCTTGATTCGACGAGATAGAGACATCAAACCTTTGAATCGAGGAGATGTCGCGGCGTCAGCCGATTAATTCGCGACGCCGATTTACAAGAGGTCGCGGCGTCCTTCGGTGGTCGCGACACTCCCGGTTACAAGAATAGAATTGCGACATCGTTTAAATCCGCGACCTTGTAGGATCGAGGTGTTAAGGCATGTCGACCGGATAAAGTTTCTACTATAGGCAGGCGGGGAAAAGCGAAGTGCATGACGTATGATTAAAAGCGTGACCTCAAAGAGCTCACAATGCGAGGAAAGGTGAAGTCGCGGCTGATATGATTGAAGTCGACATTAAAGCGTCATAAAAGCGAAACGGTGAAGTCGCGGCGTGAAGAGATCATGACATCAAGTCAAGGTTCAAACCATGAAGTAAGATCATGACATGAACAAACAAAATGGGCGGTATTTTAGAAACCCACAGGAAGTGCATCAGTTAGGGCCCGACTCGGGCAGACCATAAATAAGCGGCTTGCTATAGAAGGAAAGCGTCTTAGGCGACTCGAGCGAGAAGTGCGGGTGGCTAGAAACTGGTTCTTTCATTTTTCTTTTTCTTGTTTTGCTGTTATTTTAGATTAGATTAGAGTAGATTGTTATTTCATTTGAATTTCTGGATCTGGATGTTAGTTGTTGAAGTTAAAGCTGAATGCAGAATGTTATTTTCTTAATTACTTGCTGGTTCATTTGAAGTCGAACAAATACGGAATTCGAACTTCCAGGTTTCGGATTCTGATCGTTCTTTTGATTAAGAGCTATAGTTAGTGTAATGAAGTAATTTAGAGCCCAGCTTCAAGTTGGGGTACTCAAATGTTAGAATTTATCTTTTAACGTAGGAATTGTGAGGTCTCTCTTTTGAACTTAGGTCTAGAATGCGCTTCTTTGGTTTTGTTAATTGTTGTATCTAATCCAAATATTAGTGTCCTATACCTGTAAGAGGATTGTTTCATGCTCTACGATTTCGAGACAGAGAGAGGAAGAGAGAGAGGGCCCTCTAGACACGAGAGAGAGGCATTCACGAGAGTATTGAACAATCTCTCAAGGGTTTATCAGAACTAATATTGGGATCACAATGGGCTTTGTGAGATTCTAATCAATAAAATCTTCTTCTCACTTGAAGCAGAATGAGTTGAATGACTTATCAATTAAAATGGCTTGGAGAGTTACGCCTCGATTTCGAGCAGTAAGTTCAATCCGTGTTAAGCGAGGATCTAATCAAAGGAAAGAATGAAGCTGATTCCAATTTTGAGATGAGAAACGGTATATGTAGTGCAAAACCTGTGTAGCACATGTCTTAGGAGCTAAGGTTCACAGTCCATGTTACAGGTATGAAGTGAAAAGAAAAATACGAACAAGGTAACTGGTCCAGTAGTTATCTAATCCCCTCTGTGTGAAAGAAGCAGGGGAAGATTAGATGAGGAAATGTGTCATTAAGGGAGGAGAGATCCACATGGCATTACCTTCTTCCTTGGGCGGATTCATCCCGAGGTTCATAGGCGCAAAGGGTGCGAGAGTTGTTTTACGGGAATTGATGTTTCACAACGATTGTATTTTCAATGCTCCCTTTAAAAACTAACTGACCAGTCTATTTCTTTAATTTTTTTATTTTAGTGTAAGCATTATTTCATTTTGTTCTTAGTTTGCATATCTTTATTCTTTCATTATTTTAAAGGTTGCTAGGGATATATCAATTGAAAATCATAGTCCAAATAGTATAGAATTTGAGTAGTCAGGGTAGTTGATTGAGAATTCTTGAGATCTCTGTGGGATCGATATCTGGACTCAAATTCACTTTATTACTTGTTAGAGCTGTACACTTGCGAATCATGGATCAAACCCGAGAAGAAAATTTATCTACTCTTAAAATAGTTTTTTAATCGATTATAATTCGCGAAAATATAACAAACAAGTTTCATGGCATTATTGCTGGGGATTAGATAATAGTCCTTGGGTAATAACGCTATAAATTTGTGTTGATGTTTTGATCCATCACTCACACTTACATAGTGGGAAAGAGAGTGTCCTAAACAAGTTTTTGGCGCCTTTGCCGGGGATCGAAAGAATTAATTAGATCAATATTCTAACGAAAGAAGGAAATACTAATTTGGACATTTTTAAGAAAAGAATAAAAATAGCTTTCCAAGCAGTGACTACATTAGTCAACTAATTTTTAACAAACCGTGTTGAAAATATTTGTTAGGTTTAACTAATCCTATTAACATGGTATGCTTTATTTCGGGAGAACCTTTAATGCATAGGAAACGGGGATCGGCCACGGTCAGCGAGACAGATTAGAAGAGCAGCTCGGGGAGCTTAAGAAAAGACAAAAAGCTGACGCAGCTATGGCGAAGAGAGACATGACCAAACGGAGGAGCAGGAGGACCGCGGCCAGAATACCCCCATTATTGACCTGATAGGAGGAGATTTACAGGCTATATTCAAGAAGAGTATTACGCAATCAGGACTGACCTACGATTGGATGCAAACAATTTTGAACTAAAACCCATTGCTTAATTACAATGGTTGACAACATCGGTTCTTGGTCTATCCGAAGACCAAGTAGGCACTGGGAAGATTTCTCGGGGATGGCTGTACGAGTGAAGGTGAGCATTTGTGAGACCCGGAGGTGATAAAACTACATCTCTTATTTTCTTTGGGAGACATAGCAGCCACATGGTATGAATCATTTACCATATGGTTACGATGCTTGGGAAGAGTTGGTAGGAAACACTTAGGCGATTCTTTCCCCATCTCTTACGCCCCCGGAGAGACGAAGAGGAGATAGTTGTATTCCAACAAGGGAAGATGGGAGGCACGTATGTAAACTTGGGAAGATTCAGATTGCTGAAGAGAGGGTGCTTGATGCATGGGAATAGACTTGAAGACCCGGATGGATATAGTGTATCACGCTCTGAGATGATACATCCAGGGGTATCATCGATGCTTCATCTTTGTCGAGCATTAGTGAAAAATCTTTGAAGAGGCAAAGAGATGATAAGAGGACTTGGCAAAATGCAATATGAAAGCTCCATCTGAGTTTTCAAGAGGTAGTAGCAGAGGAAAATGGGTCATAGAGGAAATTTGAGAACAAGATGACAGCCCTTAAGAGCTAAAGTTGGATACTATAATGCATAGGATGAATGAACAAGAGGAGGGAAGATGCACCTTTGCTCATGAAATAGAAGCCGTTAGAGGAGAGAATGATGAGAAAGTAGCTGATGTGCCAGCGGAGAAGATTCTTATGGTCTTTGAGGAGGTTAAGTACGTGAGCGAGCAAAAGTTATCATTTAAAACCAAATCCTAACTTGCCCATACTGCTGATCGACATTGAGGAACCATGAGAATTTCTCATATGGTGGAGGCATTATGGCGAGCGGGGACAACATCCTCAACAAGGGATATCAGCGACCACAAGGTTCTTATTGTGACAAGGAGGGTGAGAAGTAAATGAATACTAGGTGAGAGGAGAACCCTGACCATTTGAGGAACAAATGCATTTCTGAAGTAACAAGAGGCTGTATTACAATTTACAGACGAAACTATCGACTTGGAAACTTTCAAGTCGATGCAGGATGTTTGAGGAAGAATGCTGGTACTTCAACGAAAATCTAGAGACACAAGTAGGGCAATTATTTTGAATATGCCAAATCGAGACAGAGACATTCCCAGTGACACAGGAAGAACCCCAAAAGTGCGTAGCGATTCGATTGAGAGTGGAGATTTGGCGGCAGCAGGAAGAAGACGGATAGAAGAAGAGGCGACGGAGAGAAAGAGAGGCCGAAAGAGAAAGGAAGAGCAGGCTGATTGAACAAATGAAAGGAAGAAATGACCCGAGAAAGAAGGAGTACCGGCCTCTCCTGGTGCCATTCCAGCGAGAGGCTTGAGTCGAAAAGGAAGAACAATTTTCTAAATTCTTAGTCTTTTCAAGAAAATGGAAATAAATATCCCGTTCGCGGAGGTGATTAATTCGAATGCCTCTTTGTAAAAATTCTGAAGGAGGTGCTGAAGCGAGAAAGAAAGATAGCTGAGGAGGGTATAGTTAGCAGATGCTTCATGCGGTGCACCATTTATCAACGAAGCTCCAGCGAGATGAAAGACCCTGGCGGTTTCACTATTCCACATTCTATAGGGAAATGTGAGTTAACTTTATGTGACTGGAGCAAGTATAAATTTGATGCCTCTATCAGTTGTGCAAAGACTTAGTTTGGGAGACTAGCAATGGCAATTACATTACAGGATGGGTGATGGTCAATCGCCGCGAGCCCGAGGAGGGGCATTCTGAAGTGTACTCGTGAGGTTGGAAAATTATTTTTCAGTAGATTTTGTTATCATGCAGATGGAGAAGATCCTCAAGTTCCTCTATTGCTGGAAGACCTTAGCAACGGGGCTGCCTTGATTGGCATGCGAGAAAGGTGGCCCGACACTTTCGAGTTGGGAATGAAGCGGTGCGTTTTAATATTAATGGGAGTCGAAACATCCTAATGTAGAGGAGAAGGCAGGTTGTATATTTGTAAGAAACTTGATAGCCTTCTCGATGATGAGTGAATTCTAATTGTATCATTCAAAACTCTATCAATGAAATTGAGATGAATTTTCAGTACAGCAAGGCTTTGATTGTGAAGTTATGCCTTCAAATTTGTTAATAATGAAGCAGTCTCAGTATAAATGAAACGGTCAGATGAAACGTGACGGACCACGACAAACTCATGGAGAGGCGGGGAAACTAGTGCGAAGGGTTAACATTGAAGGAGTTGCCCAGGTCATTTGAAATACTCGAATTTTAGAGCCAGAAAAGAAAAACCAGTTATCATATAAATTTGCGTGTTGTTGAAGAAAAGGATTCTTTATTAATTTTGAGAAAATGTGAGGAAGCGGTGCTTGAGTCGATTGAAGATTCGAAGATTATCAGTCCCTCTGTTGTATGCCTGAGAAATATTAGCTGAAGATAATGTAATATACATTGAGCATCAAAGGAGGCTGAACCTAGTCATGAAAGAAGTTGTCGGAAAAGTTACGAAATGGTTAAATGCGGGTTTTATATATGCTATATCGAACCCAGGTTCTTAGGTGACCAGATTACATGTGGTTCCCAGAGGGTGGATTCAACATGTCAGTAAGAAAAGAATGAACTTATTCCTACAAGAACTGTGACAGGATGGAGGGTTTTGTATGGTATAGAAAATTGAATCTGCAGCCGAGAAGGGATCGTTTTACCTTTCATCCGTCGAATCTTTGGATAGGTTAGAGGACACCCTCATTTTGTTTTTCTTGATGGATACTCTTGATATAACAAAATAGCTATTGCACTGAAGATGGAGAAGACCACTTTACATGCCCATTTTAATTTTTGCTTTTAGAAGAATGCCGTTTAGTTTATAATGCTCCACAGTACCTTCCAGTGCATGATGTCTATATTTTCGTCTAGCGAGGAAAGTTATGGAATCTTCATGGATGATTTCCCAGGTGTATGGATCCGATTTTGAACAATGCACACGCAACACAGGAATGGAGTACTTGAGAGGTACGAACAAAATCAAGCTCTGAGATTGGGAAAAATGCCATTTTATGGTTACGGAAGGATTGTCTTGGGGCCGCATGGTTTATACGAGCGGGCTTGAAGTAGACCGAGCAAGGTTTCAATTATAAGAGACCCTAATGCCACCACTTCTGAGTCAAAGGGAATCGAAGTTTCTTGGACATCTTGGTTTATAGAAGATTTATCGAGATTTCTCGAATTGCTAGACCCATTATCACGGATCTTGGAGAAAGATAGTAAGTTTATTTTGATGAATCACCGCGAGAAAGCATTTGAAGAAATCAAATCCCGGACTAGTGGAAGCTCCCATCATGGCAAACCCAGTTGGAATAGAAATTTGAGATCATGTGTGATGCAGTGATTTTGCAATAGGAGTACATGTGGGATGAAAGATGAAAAAGTGTTCAGGCCATCTTATGCTAGCAAAACCTTTAATGAAGCCTGAGAAAATTACTCTACACTGCGAAAAGGAGATGTTGGCAATAGATGTTTGCATGTGAAAAATTAGATATATATTTTGGGGTCCATGTTGTTATACACATGATCATGCAGCTGATTAAATATTTAATGGCAAAGAGAAGGAAGCAAAGCAGGTCAATTTGGGTATTATTGTTGCGAGGTGATTTAGAAATTAAAAACGAAAGGCGAATTATGATGTGATGTGATGGCAATCGAGTAGAAGGAACCCCACTTTACAAGAAAGGAAGAGAGAGGCAGCATAAAATTTTCCGGATGGCGGAGTTATTTCAGGCATCACTTGATCACAGTATCGCGATATTGTGAATTTCTTAGCTTGTAGATTATGTCACGGAGTCCATTTCTGGCTGAGAAAAAAAGTTAGAATGACAAACGGAGTCTTATATGCAGGATGATCCGTATTTGGTATTTAAAAGAGGAGCTGATCGAGTTATAAAAAGGAGATGTAATGTGCCTCCGAGTGAAAGCGAAAGCAAGATTTTACAAGAATGTCATGCATCACCTTATGGGATACTGGGGAGATAAAGCATTACAAGATTCTCGGTCGAGTTTTCTTGGCCCTCTGATTTTTAAGGGCCCATTTGAATGGGTGAGTTGTGTGATCGATGCCGAAAGAATAGGAAAAATGTCAGTAGGCATGAGATGCCCTACAGAGGTATCTGGTGGTGCAATTGTTTGATGTATGGGGAATGGATTTTATGGGGCCTTTTCAATTTCATTTGGAATATATACATACTCTAGGCTTGTGGATTATCTATCGAAAATGGAGTAGAAACTGACTTGTCCTAAGAATGATGCGTCACAGGTTGTAGGGTTTACTGAAATATTCTTACTTGATTTGGGACACAGGAACTATAATTAGTGATGGGAAGCCATTTTGCAAATAAGGTGTTTGACAAACTCATGAGCGAGATATGGTATCAAACACATTATGAGCAACTTATCATCCTGAAACAAATCGTATTTGAAATTTCCAATAGAGAAATAAAGAAAGTCACGGAAAAGGCGAGTTAGCAGGAAAGATTGGTCTTTGAAGCTTGATGATGCATTATAGGCATACGGGCGCTTTTAAAACCAGTGGAATGTCCCCATACGGACTTGTCTTTGGAAAACCATGTCACCTCCCTGCGAATTTGGAATACAAAGCCATGCAGGCCGTGGCAATTTGAACCCATTCAAAGTGCAGGAAGGGCTTCTCAGTAGATGACTTGGAAGCGAAATGGAAGCCTATGACAATGCTAGAATATATAAGGAATGAGAATAAAGAAATGGCATGATCAAAGGTTACGAGGAAAGAGTTCGGAGCGGGGGGGATCGGGTCTTACTTGTTTAACTCCAGTTAAGATTATTTCGGGAATGCGAAATCAAAATGGAGTGGACATGTACGGTGGTGTCAAGTACTATCTTTTGGAGCGAGTAACACTCGGGACGATCTTTGGGAAGAATTCAAAGTTAATGGGCAAAGGCCAAAAACACTATCATTGGGGAGAAAGAAACTGTAGGGAAGAACTCAGGAATTGGTGAATTGAAGAGATAAACCTTAAAACAACTAGTCCGACTAAAGACTCAAAAGCAGGCGGCTCATGGGAGGCAACCATATAGATTTTTAGTTTCTTTATATAGACTTGAATTTTTTATTATTCACAGTTTTGAAAATGTTTATTTCTAGTCATGATTTGTTAGAAATTGCTAGGTTAATACTAGAACAATTTAATCGTTTTTGGAATTGTTACAATATGCAGATGAATAATCAAATGGCTCAGGCAAGAAGGAACAAACTCCAGGACTACTCCGGCCGCTACGGGACGGAAGCATTCGAAAAGAGTACTTTTCTCCTATAAGTCTGTGAAAATTGAATAGAATACATTTTTGAATTACTTTGTGTGGAATGATTAAATGATTCACTCAGAATGTGCGAGTGTAAAGAATTGAAAAGGCATCACGATCATCAAATTTAGGGCATGTGCGGATAGTCGCGACACGATTTTATGTCGCGACAAAGTTGAGTCCTTGACTTAGTAACTGAAGGAAGAACAAGGGCACAAATTAACTGAAGCAGATTTTATGTCGCGACAGAAATTGAGGTCGCGACAGAACATTTGGGTCTCGACAAGAACAATTTCTTTAAAAGAGTGGTGAGGGTGAAGACAGCTTCATTATATCTAAAATACACGATGTCACAACGTGCTTGTCCTCGGTTTACTTATGTCGCGACCGAACAAAGAATAAGTCGCGACATAAGAAAAATATACCATTTAAATTTGTTTTTTAATTTTTCCACCAAATTTAATGACCGGCCTTCTGATTAAACTAAAATTAAAGTCGCGCATTCTGAATAAATGAAGTAATAAAGAGCCTGATAATAATTGAATTGCAAGCTTGTTGAGAGGAAACTCCCTCCACTATCATCTCCTTCCTTGGAAGCAAGTACAATAGCACAAATGTATATATTCTCTGGTTCTGATTCTTGCAAACCACAAATCAGTTTCTTCTAAAACCTTGGATTTCTCAGTGACGAGCCTTCCAGCCCCTCGTCCAAATGCGAGCGAAATCATAGAGAAGTACACTCGGCCCAGAGAAGGGGAAGTTCATCACGGAACTGAAAGGGAGAATGGCGGTCGGAACAACTGAGAAGTTCAAGCAGGTTAAAAGCGAGAAGAGGAAAAGGGAAGAAAAGCGGCGAGGGAGAAAGGAAAGGCGAGTTGCCGTCCTCGAGAGAGAAGCTTTCTCCATCTAGAAAAACTATTATCTTTGGAAAGGGTTTGTGTAGGAGAAGAGGTTTCAGCTAGAGCTCATCTCTCACTCAAAGAAATTAACTAGAGCAAGAGGTTGGGGAGAATTATACAGGCATCGATACGGATATGCAGCGATCGTTGAAATTTTACTCGATATGGTTGGAAGGAAGGAGAACTTTGTTTATGTCAGAGGAGTTTGGGTGCCCATGGATGAAGCTTGACCCAGTGAAGTGTATGGAATCCCCAGGGGAGGAGGAAGAGGAAAAGGAAGGAAGGAAGGAGGAGGAATGGATCAAATTCAAGAAGTTGATGAACAACCCTAACCGTGAGAAGATGGCGAAAATTGACCAGGACCGGTCGAGGAGTGGAAGAAAGGAAGGAGAGAGCAAAGACCACCGAAGCCGGAGGAGATTTGGCGAAGGCAAAGGCCATGGTTTACTTCTTGGCTACATTATGGTCCCTACCAAGCATGTATGTACAGTAAGAACAAGAAACGATCACTTCTACATGCTGTCCCGAAATTCTGAGATTGATCTTTGAGCAGTTATTGAAAATTCTATAATGAAGGGTACCATGAAGGTAATAAAGGGGTTTGATCCCTCACTGACAATATCACAAGGCTATGTATTAAATTTAGTGTGAAGGAACTTGGGAAGAAGAAGTGCCCCCGAGGTTTCTACTCCTCTGACGGGGAGTAAGCAAGGGTGCAGGAATCGAAGAAAAAGGGTATTGATGAGCTTAAAGTCATCTATTTTAGTCCATTTTACGAATGATTTTTTATATAAAAGGCTGATTTATATGCAAGAATATGGAATAAACTTCTGTGATATTGTAGCGAGGAATTGAAAAGCGAATTTAGGTAAGGGAATGATGTGGCGAAGCGATCACGATATAATTGTTTGAAGGATTTTGCGGCGGAAGCGCGAGACTTAAAGGTACCTGATGTTGTGAAGCTTTACAATCAAATGCATATTCGAGTTGCAACTACAAAGCTCCGATGCGCGATGACGTAGTGGAATAAAGCAATTAGGCGTAGAAAGAAACTCAAAGTAAACTGACCGAGGAATTGATGAAGAAGAAGACATGATGTCGCGACATCAACGACCCGATGCGAGTGGATAATGAAATTCGCGACACGAAAGTCGTGACGAGAAGATAACAATGGCCCGAGCGATTAAGGTCCGCGACATGCGGAAGCGTCGCGACATCAATAACTGAATCAAAGCGATCCACGACATCGACGAAGGAAGCCCAAGGTCGCGTGAATTTAAGAGGATGGTCTTGACATCGGCGTAGTGAAGGTGAAGTAACGAGATCTACTTGTCATGACACAAGTTGTGAGAAATGAAGGTCGCGACAACACACGGTTGTGTGACATCAATGTAAAGACGGTCGCGACATGAGAGAGGAATTCGCGACATCATTTGCGAAGGCAATCAGGGTGGTGACAGCGTCAGGAGGTCGCGACGATAGCTACGAGAGAGGGAAGGGTGGCGGCAGCATTTGGTTGTCGCGACATCAGTGCACACGATTAAGGTCACGGCGTCCTTAAGGCATGCGACATCGGCTACCGAGACGTGTTTGCCAAGCGAGACTGTGACGTGGCGAGAGAGCCAGAGGGTCGCGACGAGAATTGATGTCGCGACATCAGCAACCAATGGGCCATTTTAAGCTGATTCGAAAAGTGCATCGAAGTGTAAGCTGACTTAAGAACTCACATAAATATGTAGGCGCTACTAAATAAGGAAAGCGCATTTCCGGAGCGACGAAGAAATGCGGGTTCTTTGAGAAACACGGCGTATTTAATTTTCTTTTAATTTTTCTTTTAGATTAGTTAATTATTTTTGTTTTAAATTTGGATACGAACGTTAAGTATTAAAGTTTAGGCCAGATGAATTTTATATTTCTTCAAATTACTTTATGCAGTTCTTTGAATTCTAGACTAATTTTGGATTTTGAACTACCGGTTTCCTCATTCATAGTGGTTTCTCTTGATCGGCGACCAACTTGTATGGTGTAATCGATAATTTAGAAACCCGACTTCCATTAGAAATGACTCTATGAAGTAGGAAATTATCTCTGCAGAATTTTATTCTTAGATGGTGAACTTTAGTTTATGAAATCTACTTGCTGGTTTTGTTTGTTTCGTGGAATTAATCCCGATATCGATTATTCGCCTACCCTGACGGTTATCTCGAGCTCTGATTTCGAGAGGAAGCCCTCTACAGGTGACACGAGGGAAGGCATTCACAGGAAGTAATGAGAAATTCTGGACGGTATACAAACCTGCTATTGTTTGATTTAATGCTCACAGTGAATAAATTGATAAATCCCTCTTTTCACTTGGAAGCGAGAATGAGTTGAGCATTTATCAATTTAAACATGCGAGAGAGTTAAGCCTCGATTCGAGATAGTAAAATTCAAACATCAGTGTTAACAAGGATCTAATCAAGAAGAAAAGTACATTTTAATTTGAGGCAGAAAGAGGCAGGTATAGTGTAAATTTGTGCAATGAAGCTAAAGGTTATGAGCTGGTTTCTGGAGTCCAGGTTGTGGGTATAGTATTGAAAGAAAAATACCAGAGCAGGCGACCAGTTAAAGGTAGTTATCTAGCCTTTGTCTTGAAAGCAGTGAGGTTAGATATTGAATAGTGGAATTTGGAGAGATCAGGTTGCACTTTCATATTCCTTGGACTAGTTTTAAATGCGTGATTTCATGAAGCAAAATTCTGATGAAATACGAAGGAATTGATGTTTTCACAATAGTTTTATTTTTCAAGTGGCTTCTTCTATGGAATGGCCATTAGATCTAAATTTATTATTTCAGCATTCAATTCATTTGTTTTTAATTCAATTCTTTTTAATTTTTTTTATTACTTTAAGGCTTTCAAAACAAATTCAAATTGTCTATCATTGTCCAAATAGTATAGAGCTTGATTAGTTAGAGTAGTTGATTGAAAATTCTTGAGATCTCTGTGGGATCGATATCTGGACTAAAATCCACTTTATTACTTGTTTGACCTGTGCACTTGCAGAATCATGGATCAAAACCAGGAAGAAATTTATCCAGCATTAAGGAACCCATTTTTAATCAGTATACTTGTAAAGAAAAATCCACGAACAAGTTTTTGGCGCCGTTGCCGGGGATTAGACAATAGTCCTTTGGTGATAGTGTCATAAATTTGTATACATATATCTTTTGGTCCACGAACAAGTTTTTGGCGCCGTTGCCGGGGATTAGACAATAGTCCTTTGGTGATAGTGTCATAAATTTGTATACATATATCTTTTGGTCCACGAACAAGTTTTTGACGCCGTTGCCGGGGATCGAAAGAGTTTAGTAGATCAATATTCTGACGAAAGAAGGAAATACTAATTTGGACATTTAAAAGAAAAGGAACAAAAATAGTTTTTCAATCAGTGGTTAAATTTAGCCACTAATCTTTAACAAGCATTGTAGAAAATATTTGTTGGCTTGACTAATTCTATTAATGTGAGTATGATTTTATTTCAGGGAAAACTTTAATGCCTCAGGAAGCAGAGCAGCCGATCACGATTCCGGCGAGATCTTGAATTAAGAGAGAACACTCAGAAGCTTGAGAAAGGCGAAAAGATCGAAAACTCGACTATAGCGGATGAAGGCAGGACCATGCTGAAGGACAGCGAACGGCGACCGGAGAGGCCTCCCGATCAACGATACAATGGAGGGACTTTTGGAGACCTGTGTCGGGATAGATACTCACACTTGTGTCAGACTGACCTGGAGTTGATCACGAAAATAATTTTGAACTAAAACCAGCACTTATTACAATGGTTCGACAACACTTAGAGTTCAACTGGTCGCCACAGGAAGACTGAATGAGCATGCAGGAGGTTTTCTCAGGAATGGAAAACACGGTGAAGTTGAATGGGGTGAGACCCGGAGGTCCTTAAAATTGCACTTATTCCATTTTCTCTAAGAATACAGGAAACCACATGGTATGAATCTTTGCAAGCCACTAGTTAATACTTAGGAGGAGCTTGTAAAAACCTATTTGGGTAGATTCGCACCCCATCCACTCACTTGAGAGAGAAGGAGGGGAAATAATTGTGTTCAATCGGGGGGGAAGATGAGCCTTCATGTAGAATGGGAAAGATTCGAGTTCTTTGAAAGAGATGTCAGATCGTGGGATAGACTTGAAGACCGGATGGACATAGTGTATCATGCCTTGAATGATACATCTAAGAGACGTGTGATGCCCGTCTTTGTGGAGCATTCAAGCGTAAGAGTCTTGAAGAGGCGAGATCGATTAAGGACTTGGCTAAATGTAATATGAGCTCCATGAGTTTTCAAGAGTAGTGGCAGAGGAAGAGGAGTCATGGAGGTGAGCAAGATGACGACCATGGAGAGCAAAGCTAGATGCCATCATGCATAGAATGGACAAGCAGAGAGGAAGATACACCACGGTTCATTAAATAGGAGCGGTTAAAGAGGCGCCAGGAGGAAGTGCGAGGTACCCGTTGAAGCATTTGCCAATCTTTGAGGAGTTAAGTACATGGGGAGCCTAGAAGCTATCATTTCAAACCCAAATCTAACCTACCAAGCCCTACTTATCATCCGACACTAAGGAACCATGAAAATTTTCATATGGTGGAGCCTCCACGAGTGGTATGGACAGAGAATCCTGTGAGGTCTCGGTAACCACAGGTTCACTGCGCGTGGGAGGTGAAAATAGAAATGAGTACTAGAGTGAGGAGGGAGAGCTCGACCATTTGAAGATCACATCTTTTGCACCAATTCATGGGGACAACAAGAAGGCATTAGAAGCCTGTGAACAAAAGTTTGCGGAGTGGAATCCTCAGTGATTCAGATTTCAGACAATGCTTCTCGAGAACACAGGGACTTCGAGATAGGACAGCGCCACAAACTTGCAAAATCGGATGAAGATGCCTTTCCCGGTGACACGAAAGAAGAATCCAAAAGACTGCATGGCGGTGCAGCTCAGAAGTGGGAAAGACTTGGAGAGAAGACGAGAAAAAGATGAAGCGGCAAGGGAGATAAAGGCCAGGACAATGTTGAAACTTGGAAAGGAAAGAAGAAGGAGCATTTATTAGGAAGAAGGAAGCAAGAAGAAAACCCATAACAATGCTGCGGAGTCCCATTTCCACCAGCGTTTGCGAAATCAAAGATAGAGGAACAGGTTGCAAGGTTTTGAAAACCTTTTTGGAAGAAGCTAGAATCGGCGTACCTTCGAAGTGGTTACTCGGATGCCACTTTATGCAAAATTTTGAAAAGACATATTGAGCAAAAAGGAAAATTCTTGAAGAAGGAATTGTGAACTTGGCGCAACTTAACGATTACGTGATGAAGATTTACGAGAAAAGATGAAGGATCCGAGGAGCTTCACCATTCCACTGCACCATTGGAGAGTTTGAGTTTGAGCTCTACGCGAGCTCGGAGTTCAGTATCAATTTAATGCCTGATACATTTGCCAAGAAGTTAAGTTTTCAGGGGCTGCTCCACTCTTTTGTTACCCTCGAATGGCGGATAGAACCTGGCTAAGCACAGGGAATCGTGAGAGATGTGCTAGTAAAGGTGGAGAGCTTTATTTTCAGTAGACTTCATTGTCTTGGATATGGAGGAAGATTCACAAGTCCTCTCCCCTTCTTTGGGAGGCCATTCCTTACAATGGAGGCGTTGTAATCGATATGCGGAGAGGGAATTCTCACTCTCGGGATGGAAAGAGACAAGCGACTTCAATTTAATCGAAGTTTGAGGGTTTAGAGCGTAGAGAGGAAGATGTAAGTTCAATAGAAGATGTATATGTCCATGACTACGAATTTTACTATGATTATGTGCCAATTTTCAATCAATGAAAAGGAGTAATTCGATTATCTTGAAGATTTTTGATTGATTTTACTTTTATCGAGTTTACATTCTACGAAAGTGATGAGTCTTGAACAAGCGAGGTGAAAAAAAAAAAGGAGACCAAGAATTAGAAGAAAGAGAGGAATTTCCTTCGAAACCGAGTGAAGAATTGCTAGTTTTAAAAGGTGTTGCCAAGTCATTTTAAAAAGTATGCTTGCTTTGAAGGTACACTTGAAAGTAAACAGTATGTTTAACGCTAGACTTAGTGATCTTGGGAGCGGAGGTTCTTTTGGAATTTTTGAGAAATCATAAGAGAGTCCTATAGCTTGGTCTATTGGAGTTAAAAGGTATCGATCCATCAATATGCATACACAAAATACTTCTAGAAAGAAAATGCAAGACCAATTGTTGAGAACATCAAAGGAGACTTAATCCATTAATAGAGAAAAGTAGTCGGGGAAGGAGGGGTACTTTCGAATGGTTAAATACTTTGGTTTTATCTATGCAATTTCGAGGATAGTCCTTAGGTTATGATCCATTATGGTTCAAAAGAAGGGTGCGTTCACGTAATCCATAATGAAGAAATGAATTAATTCAGCCAGAGCGGTGGCAAGGGATGGAGAGTATGCATTGTTTGCGGGAAGCAACACAGCGACTAGGAAAGATCATTTCCACTTTGCCCTTCATTGCTCGGATGTTGGACCAGGACTAGCCGGGATACCCTCATTTCCTATTTTGGGCGGGTATTAGGATACAATCGGATTGCAATTGCACACGAGGACCCGAGGAGAAGACACGTTCATGCCCACCCCAAATGGCACCTTTGCCTTGAGGAAGGATGCGTTGGGAGGGCTGTCTGTCTCTGCTACTTTTCAGGAGATGTATGATGTTAATGTTCTCGGACTTGGTAGAAGAGTTATGGAAATTTTTATGGATGACTTCACGGTGTATAGGTCAGTTTTTGAACAATGTTTGAACAACACGGAAACGGGGTACTTCAAAGAGATCACGAGAATGACGGCTAGCGAATTGGGAAAAATGCCATTCATGAAGTAGCAGGAAGGTATTGTTCTTGGTGTCAAAATTTTTTTGCTCACAGTCTTCTAGAAGTGGACGATCAAGATTTCATTAATCAAAACTCTAGCACCTCCTGACGATAAAGGGATAGGAGTTTCTTGGGGCATCTTTGGATTTATAGGAGATTCATCAAAACTTCTCAAAAATAGCAGGAATGTATGCGGACTCTTGGAGAAAGAGCCAGTTTAATTTTGATGATTCATGGCGCCTTTGAAGAAATCAAGATTGAGTGGTTCAAACACACCTATCATGATGCACGAGAATGGGATCGGGGTGAGTAATGTGTGATGCAGGTGAATTTTATGGAAATTTGTTTGGGAGGCGAAAGAGAAGATATTCGAATACATATACTATGCTAAGCGAGGAGACCTTGATGAAGCCTGAACTATTCCACAGCTAGAAAGAGATTCTAGCAATAGTGTTTGCTTTTGAAAATTGAGCCATACATTACGGGATCCCGTGGTATAGTTCCACCACAGGACCGTACGACCATCAAATATCATGTCAAAAGGAGCTAATGAGGCGATAAAAGGTGGGTGCTACTACCAAGAGTTTGATACGGAAATTAGAGATAAAGGGATGTGACAATGTAATAGCTGATCCTTGTCGGGGTGAAAGAAATCAAGCGGAAGAGAGGGAGGAGATAAGATTAGAGAGAACTTCGGATGAAGCTGTTCTTCAATTGTCATTCAAATGCCATGGTATACGGATATTGTGAATTACTTAGCTTGTGGAGTAATTCCTTGAATTGACCCTGTGAAGAAAGCTCGGGACAGTGACGGTGTTATATGCGGGATGATCCTTATTATTTAAGGAGCTGATATGATTATAAGAAGATGTATTACCCCGAGGGAGAGTGAACAAGCGAATTATGAATGAAGATGCCATGCATGCCATATGGGGGCGTTTTACGGAGAAAGAGCGACTCATAAGATACTCAGTCGAGTTTTGTTATTGTTTTCGGGGAGCGCTGCTTGAATGGGTGAGTATGATAGATGCCAAAGATTGGAAATATCTGTGGCCAAATGAAATGCCCCTCTGAGGCATATTGGTGGTGCAAATTTTTGATGTATTAGGATGAGATTTTATGGACCCTTTCCACAGTCATTAGAAATACGTATATCTTGGTAGCGGAGTGGATTATGTTTCTAAATGAGTGATAATAAGCACGGAATGATGTTATGCGAGTTGTGAGTTTCACATAAAGACATATTGAAGCGGATTTGGAACACCCGGAGACTATTATCGGTGATGGGGAAGTCATTTTATAAACAAAATGTTGCAAAGCTAATGAGGGATGTAGGATGAGCATATAATGAGCTGCTTATCATGTTGATTCAATGGGCAATGATTTCCAACGGAAGTTAAAAGGATCTGGAAAGGCTGTAGTTCAAGCGAGAAGGATTGGTCTTCGAGCTTGATGATGCACTTTGGGCTTCTGAGGCGCATTGAGAAACTCCATTGGAATGTGTCCCATAGAGTTGTTTTAGCGAGCCATGTCACCCTCCCCTCTTGAATTGGAATACAAGGCCTGTGTGGGCCCATCAAGAAGCTGAATTTCGATTTCAAAATGGCAAAGGAAGAGATTGCTTCAATGAATAGTGGAAGGCGAGAAATGAAGCCTATGATAATGCTAAGATATCTGAGCAAGAGACAAAGAAATGGCATGATCAGATTCTTAGGAAAGAATTCGAGGAGAAGGGGATCGAGTTACGTTGTTAACCAGTTAAGATTGTTCCAGGGAAGAGTGAAATCAAGGTGGAGTGGACCATATCTTAGTAGTGTCGAAACTGCTTGCATTTGGAGTAGTGACTCTTAGGAAACGATCTTGGGGAATAATTTAAAGTCAATGGACAAGATTGCGACATTATCAAAGCGCGGGGAGGAAAGAAAGGAAGAGCTCAAGCTTGGTTCATTAAGAAGAAGAATCAAAGCTTGACAAGTCCGACTAAGGACTCAAAGCGAAGCGGTGATGGGAGGCAACCCATAGAGATTTTAGTTTCTGAATTTAATTTCTATTTTTAGACTTTGATTTTATATAATTCACGTTGATTTTTTTTTTAGTTTTCATAATGATTAGTTAGTACTTGATGAGTTAATTTTTGTTTAATTAAATTCTTTCTAGAAATGTTGCAGAGTGATTATGCAGAAATGGCTGGAGACGAAGGAATAGCTCAGCCTGACTCAGGCCAACACTTGCGAAGAGCAGCCAGGGGAAAAAGGGAAGCATTCCCTTTTTCCACTATATAATTATATTGTGGAAATTGAATAGAATACATTCTTGATTCTTTGTGTGATATTAGTTTGTTTGATGATGAGAATTTTGATGATAAATAGTGAAAGTACATTTGTTCATTAAATTTAAGGCAAAATTGCAGACTAGGTTGCGACAAAAACTTATGTCGTGACATAAACTGATGTCACAACAAAAGTTGATGTCGTGACTTAGTCAATGTTGAAGGAATAACAAAGCTGAAGTCGCGACAAAAGTTCTGTTTTGAAAGAAATTGAGGTCTTGACAGAAATTTTGGGTCGCGACAACTTAACAATGTCCTGTGATGCCTAATGTCGCAACCTTAGGAGGACTTGTCCTCCCACGGCTAATTTGTGTCGCGTGAGCAAATATGTAAATAGAGGGTAAATTACCCGGTGGGCGGGTTTAATTTTGCCCTAAATTTAATGACAGCGCACATTCTCAGCCTGAAGTTATGACGAGACGAGCGAAATCAAACAGAATAATAAATAGTGATTAATGCAGAAACAGAAATTTTAATTCTAATTGAATCAATGTGTTTAATACACTCAGTTTCGAGGAATAATCGGGAAATTAATAAGTTCGAAAACTTTCAAAATTCTCTATCAAAACCACAGAACCTCTGTTGGAATTGCAGGAAGAGCGAGGTTCGGAATCTCATAATCCATTCATTGTAAATAAAAAAGGAATAAATGGTTGTTCCCACGAGAAAGCAGCACTATAAAAGGATGGAAGAGCAATGACTGTGTAAAAGCAAGCAAAGAAAATGGAGATAGGAGAATGAGAAAAGAGAGCTCAAGGTTTAGGCAGGTTTTATGGAATGAATGGAGTCGGAAAGCAAAATAAATTCCATTCTATATTCCATAAAGCTATTTGTGTAATAAAGAAGAATGGTTGATGGAAGGGAATATGGATTAGTTAGAATCAAGTAAATGGCTTCCAAGAAAGGGAGAGCGGTCGATTTGTTGCCTTGGCCTTTGTTAAGTAGATCGCTCTTAAAGGAGCTCAAGGTCTGTGAGCCCCAATTTTTGAAGCGGGGTCTTTGCAACTACGAAGAAGATATAAGGGATTTAGATCGAGAAATAAGGGTTCTTCTCGAACTTAGATACGATTGTACACAGTAAACAATTATGTGGTGTTTTATTTTGAATAGATTTCCTTGATTTGCAGAATTCGTTGTTCATGATATGAGTTTTATTTACGTTTCATTTTAGTTACGATTTGGGAATCAATTTAATAATTACGTACGGGTATATAGAATAGAATTTCAATTATTGACGATTTAATTGAAACATCGATTACGATTTAGTTTGAATTTCTTGATAAGTCGGGATAAGGAAAGGTTATACTATTGAGGAGACAAACAATCTTCTTGAGATTGTTGTATGAACAGTGAGTCAAGGAACCTGTTGAAAATAACATCATCTAAATTCTCAAATCAACGTATAGTCGAAAATCCTCGAGGTTAGTCACGGTTAATCAACGATTTAGAACTTGTTAGATTAGTGATCGAGGCGAAATCTAGGTGATACAATCAGCGAGGAAATGATCTGAACCATCCTTGGAAAGTTTGAAGACCACATTCTATCATCCACTGTATATGCTAGTACCATAAACTTTAGTTCGAAATTGAGCAGAAACAAGCCTTCTTTTCAAAAATAAACGATGGAACTACAGCCATCCTAAAAGAATCAATCCTCCGAAAGACCACAGCGATTGCAAAGAATTCAAAGAGAGAGGAAGAAATGAAGTTGGGGAGTATAAATTTTAAAAGAACTCAGAGAAAATCTGAGAAAAGGAATGAAAGAAAAAAAAAAGATCTACATCGAAGAAATACAGTGGAAAAGAAATTTCCAAGGAATAGGTTTTGTCTCTTGTGGCCCGACTCTCTTGAACAATTAAGTTCTTAGGGAACATTTCAGCACCTAGTACCTGTGCCATACGTATGGGAGTTACTAACCCAAAGTTCGATAAGAGTGTTAGAAAGCCTAATAAGACAAAACATTGCACTATTCCTGAATGGTGACAGAAAAAAGAAAATCCCCAAGTTTGAATTACGAATGAGAAATGGGAGCATCTGAGTTAAATAGAGAGAAAATCAATGCTTGATATCGAGCAGTTTAGGGGAGTTTATTAAAGAAATTACAAGGAGAAAAGGGGACGACGGATGAGTAGAAAGGAAAAAGGGTATTGGTAATCTTAACCTGAAAATTCTCCATCCTACCCCTTACCCAGAAGCCTAACATTCTGAGCCCAAAAAAGACTGTTTGATCTTGAAGGTTGTAATCACCTACATTAGTGGAGATCCAATATGAGCAGCTTAAGCTTTATGGAATTTGGGGAAACTATTAAAAGGATCAACTTGTGAAGAGTCTCGAGGGTTAAGCCGACTCATTAAGAAAGCAGAGAGAAGAAAACCAACTTACATTTCGACGGGAATCGGTCATATCTGTTTGTAAAACAGAATTCAACAATTTAGTTATGTACACACGATTGAGTAAAATAACCTTGTCTGGACTTGAAATTTGAATACACGAAGCGAATCACGATTTAGTTTTCAATTAAATTGGTTGCAGTGTAAAAAGCGAGCAGAAAAATATCCTTTTGTTTGAGGACAAACAAATCTTTCTTTTCTTTGCTTGGGGACAAGCAAAATTTTAAATTTGGGGGAGTTTGATGAGCTTAAAAAGTCATCTATTTTCAGTCCATTTTACGAATGATTTTTTTATATAAAGGCTGATTTATATGCAGAATATGGAATAAACTTCACCAAAGCTGGCAATGCGTAGGGAATTCAAAGAAAGCGAGAATTTGCGGTAAAGAGGAGCGAGAATGTGGGTGAGGCGATGCGATATAATTGGTTGAAGGATTTTGCGACGGAGCGTGAAAGGCTTAAAGAATTTGATATCGTGAAGCTTTCACAATCAAAATGCATATTGAGTTGCAACTCTGAGCTCCGATGTAATGAAGGCGTAATTGGAGACAAAATGAAATTTGGCGTGAAAGAAACTCAAAATTCGAGCAGCGAGGAAGTGATGAAAGAAGAAGACATGATGTCATGACATCCTTAGGTCGCGACGAATGCAGCCGATACGGTGGATAATGAGATTAGCGACACGAAAAGTCATGACGAAGATAACGTGGGCGAGCGATTAAAGATTGCGCGCGACATGCAGGCTGTCGCGACGCCGACGCAGATGGCAGTCCACGACGCCGGCGAAAGGAAACTAAGATTAAAGCGGCAATGTTAAGAGGATAGTGCCGGCATCAAAAGCTGCGTTGAAAGGAGGTGTAACAAGATCAAACTATCGCGAAACACAAGTTGGCGAGAAATGGTCGTAATGACACGGTTGTCGCGACATCAATTGCCAAGACTTAGGTTGCGACATCGAAAGTGCGCGACATCAGCCCCAAAGACAATAAGGTCGACAACATCAGGTCGCGGCGATATACGGAGAAGGAGGTTGGCAGCATTTAGTTGTCGCGACATCAAGCTCTGCCTTGATTAAGGTGGCGATCCTTAAGGTACATTGCGACATCGGCTACCCAGACATGTCGCGACCAAACAAAGACTACCTTGACGTAGTGAAGACTGACGGTCGTGGCGAAATTTGATGTTGCGACATCGACAACCAATGGGCCATTTTAAAGCTCTTTGTCGAAAAGAAGTGCATAGTAGGGCCGACTTGAGAACCCATATAAATATGTAAGCCCACTCTTTTGAAGAAGCGGCTGGAGAAACGAAGAGGAAATGCAGGTTAGCGAAGGCTCACATTATTTTAATTTTCTTTTAATTTTTCTTTTAGATTAGTTCGTATTTTTGTTTTAAATTTGGATCTGAACGTTAGCTGTTAAAGTTTAGCTGAATGCAATTTTATATTTCTTCAAATTACTGTCTGGTTCTTTGAATTCTAGACTAATTTTGGATTTCGAACTACCAGTTTCCTCATTCACAGGTGGTTTCTTGTTCAGTGACCAGCGTAGCATGGTGTAATCGATAATTTAGAAACCCAGCTTCCATTGAAATGACTCTATCGTCATAAATTATCTTTCCTGCATAATTTTATTCTTCAATGGTGAACTTTAGTTTGTAAATCTACTTGCTGGTTTTGTTTGTTTCGTGGAATTAATCCCAATATCAGTGTCGCCTACCTAAAAACGGATTATCTCGAGCTCTGATTTCCAGGAGGCCCTCTGAGTGACACAGGGAAGGCATTCCTGAGAGTAATGAGAAATTCGTGGACGGTATGCGAACCTGCTATTGGTGATTTAATGTGCTCTGAGTGAATAAATTGATAAATCCTCTTTTCAATTGGAGACGAGAATGAGTTGAACGATTTATCAATTTAAACATGCAGAGAGTTCGCCTCGATTCGAATAGTAAATTCAATCCCGTGTTAGCAAGGATCTAATCAAGGACAGAATAAGATGTTCTAATTTTTGAGGACGTCCGCATAGTGTAAATCTGCAATGACCAAAGGTATGCCCGTGTCAGGTATGAAGTATCAAAAAGAAAAATACTCCGTAACAAGTGCGCACTCAGATAAAGGTAGTTATCTAACTAATCGCTCTTCGAAAGCAAAACAAGAAAGGTTAGATAATGAATAGTGGAATTTGAGAGATCCACGAAACTTTCACATTCCTTGACCAGTTTTAAATCTGCGGGTTCATGAAGCAAAAATGCGTTGAAATCAAGGAACTGATGTTTCACAATAGTTTTATTTTCAAGGGCTTCTCAAAACAATCGCTCGATCTTAAATTTATTATTTCAGCATTCAATTTTATTTGTTTTAATTCAATTCTTTAATTTTATTACTTTAAGGCTTTCAAAACAAAATCAAAATTGTCTATCATTGTCCAAAATAGTATAGAGTTTCGATTAGTTAGAGTAGCGATTGAAAATTCCTAGATCTCGCTGGGATCGATATCTGACTAAAAATCCAATTTATTACTTGTTCGACCAGGTACTCCCAGGTAATCATGGATCAAAACCAGAAGAAATTTATCCATTAAGGAACCCATTTTTAATCGCATACTCTGTAAAGAAAACTACGAACAAAGCTGGGCGCCTGCGGATTAGACAATAGTCTTGAGCGAGGCAGTGTTTATAATTTGTATACATATATCTTTTGGTCCTAATAATGTTTTTGGCTATGCACTTGGGATTAGACAATAGTCCTTAGTGATAGTGTCATAAATTTGTATACATATATCTTGGTCCACCTAACAGGTATATGAAGGCATTCGATATAAGAAATGATAATGTAAGGCAAGAAAGGGACACAATTTCCTCGGGTTGTGTGATCGGGAAGAAGAAGATCCGTAAGCGCATCCGTGGCGAGAATACCTTTCACATTTGCCGGCGACAGAGAACAAGGTTATGGAAGTCCTATAGATTTTCTTTCAACTCGATCGGCGCCTCCTTATATGAAACTGATTTTTGTGAGAATCCTGGGTGAAAGCCTGTGGGCCTGCAGGTAATAATCAAATAATGGATGCTCGGGCCTACTCCAAGAGTATGGAAGAAAGAGAAGGGCAAATGAACCTCCAAAGAAAATTAAGAGAAGAGGTTTATGAAAAGAATTGAAGAGAAGTGGATCAACAATGGGAAGAAGAGATGAATAAGTATACAAAGCATATGAAACTCTAGATGGTGCCAACAGATCAACAATGGAAGAAGAGATGAGTGCATAAGAGCAGATGAAAAAAAAGATTCCTGGAGCATGAAGAGGAAAATTTAAGAAGGAAAATGGAGGAGAGATCAAGATTCATCAAGAAAGCAAAGCTATGAATCATTCCCACAACAATCGCATGATCAGGATTCTCAAACTCCTAAAACTGCAAAGGAAAGGATCTGATCAAGAAGCCAAGACTAAGGAGCAGATCATGATTCAAGTCTTATACATGTCAATGTTCAAGGATTTGAGAAAAGGATGAAGGATGCAGATCAAGAGCTTGATGATAAAGATGCCGTGGTTAGAAAAACCGCTTGAAAATTTGGATTTGGATCAACAATAATCTTCCAAATTTTTAGAAGTCATAACTGAATGGAACGACAATGAAAACATCACACCGGGGCACGAGACAAGATGATTCAACAAAAAGGCTGATCTCACAAATGAATTGATCCAAAGAATAGATCGAAAGGGGAGAACGCTAAGAAGAAGAATGAGAACCAAATGAAAATTTCCCAAATTCAATCCCACTCAAGGCTCCCGATCTGGATCCCTCCCAACATCTTTGTTCTCCCTCAAAAAGAAAAAATAGACATTCCCATTGATTTATCCTTCAATTTCCTCTCTTCCCGATTTTTGTTCTCAACTTTGCATCGGCATCATGAAAATAAAACAAGAAAATTCTGTGAAAAAGGAAATGTTTGCTTGCTTGCAGCTAGATTTTTTTTTTTCGCTTTGACTTGTTAGGAAAATAACAGATTAGATTTAGTTCAAGAATGAAAATGCTGAAATATCATAACTGAACTAGTTGGCGAGTTTGACTAGGAGATAAACTTGAACACAACACCGTAAAATCAGGCATGAATAAAGAAACCGGAATTAGAGTATTTACTGCTTCATGAATTCATTTAGTTGCAAAATTGGAAAATTGTTATTGCTTGATGGAACAAAATACTGTTAAAATAATGGGCAGACAGTGAATGGGGCACAAGTCTTGAAGAAATAATACACATTGGTCAACAAACTTATGAAACTTTGACAGAATTAGGAACATCTTCCGAGAATTCGTGGATTTAGAGTCCATGCCCTAGAACTTGTTTGATTATTGATTGAGAGAACCTAGGGTGAAAACAACCAACATGAAATGATAGAGGCCATCCTTGCGCCTTGAGCCTTTTAAGCCTACCCTCAAAATATGCTTACATATTCTAGTTCCCGATTCGGAGCCAACAAGCCTAATTTCTTCAATAAACAAAGAATTGAAAACCGAAATTCCTCCCTTGCAATAAACCCGCAAAGAAGAACCCAAATTATCCAGCTTTCTAGTTCGTAAAAGTTTAGTATAAAGGAAGAAACAGTTTTGGGGAATAATATTTCCAAATTTTGACAAGTGTTGAAGAAGTAAATATAGCTTAAGCTAGTGAATAAGGAATAAGTTTTGTCTTGTGGCCTATTTCCCTTGAACAATTAAGCTCGTAGGGGTGTTTTAACACCTAGCACCCTAATGCCAACTGGTATGGGAGTTGTTAGCCCAAAGTTCTCTAAGAGTAATAGAAAGCCTAAGAAGACAAAACATTGCACTATTCCAAATCTTAGAGAAATAAAGCAAAGGAGTTAAAGAACAAAGGAATTGGTCAATCAAGTACATATGGAAGCTGAAATTCCATAAAAAGCAGAATTCAAAAAGAGGAATCAGGCCAAGATCATGAGAATCGTAAAGGAACAAAGAAGAAAAATGAAGAAAATTGGAGCAACAATGTGAGACAAGATGGAAACTGCATGATAACTCAAATTTTCCATTATCTACCCAATTACCAAGCCCAAAATTAAGGCATTCGAAAGACCTCTTTGATTTTAAGGTCGAATTTAATTACATTAGTGGAGATCAATATGAAAAATACATGTATGACTTGATAAATTACCTAAGAAAACTCCTAGAAGATTAACTTAATTCAACATGAAGATGAAAAGGATTGATGACCTGCACACACACACAGAACATGACTTGTTAAATAAACTGTTTAAATACATTAGTTTATCAAGAAATTTTGTAATTGAAGTACACCATGCCTTGTTTTTGCATTAAAAAATAAACTGAAATTTGAAATAATAGTGATATCTCTTAATCGCATCGGCGTGAAATGAGAAAGACTGTGGGAATAAATCGTAAAATGTCCTTAAAAATTTTCTGCTTATTCGTTTGAGGACAAACGATTTCTTCTTTTCTTTGCTTGGGGACAAGCAAAATTTTAAGTTTGGGGAAATTTGATGAGTCCAAAAACTCATTAGATTTTTAATCCATTTTTCTGAGTTTATAATGAGAATAATGATGAATTGTCTACAGAAAACTGATAATTGACTCAAATTCCACTCATAGAAAATACAAATCGTAAAATCAAATTTTAGCAAAAATCATAAGAAATCAGCCTACAGCAAAATTGAAGTCAAAACTGGAATTTAAGTCACAATAGGAAGCGCTAGCTTCCAAAGAATTTCAAGTCACTATGATCAACAAATTTTGGCTTAAGAAGAAATCAAGAATGAACAATAAGTCGTGACTTGAATGTTAGGTTGAGACAAAGAATGACCTGGTCGTAGATTAAAAGAAGCAAATTAAACGAAGATTCATGTCAGCGACATCATTGCGATAGTTTTGACACCAAAAGCGAGATAAATGATGTCGTGATACCACCATGAGGTCGCGACACAAGAGGCTATCTACAGCCACAAGAACAACCTTTCTCAAGTAAAAGAAGTCGCAACTAATTTTGAAGAATGGATCATGTCACACCTTGACAAGAATGAAGAATAACAATTGTCGCAACACAAACTCCAAATCGATTTACCAAGAATTAATGAAGAAGCGGCATATGATGAAGACACCAATTTCGAGGTCGCGGATGTAATCAAAGCTTAGCAAAGAGACATAGAGGTCGTGACACATAATAGAAGTTGCGACAAAAGATTTTCAAAGAGATTGAACATAGAGGTCCCGACAGTTAGAACAGATAGAGACATAAAACACTGAATCAGAAGATGTCACTACCGCCCTGGTCGCTATTATCGCTACAAAGAAAGAAGGTCGCGACGTTCTTCGGTCGCAAGACCGCTACAAAGAATAGAGGTCGCACATCATTTAGTTGTCGCGGACATCGATCCAAGAGATGTCAAGACAAGTCACGATAAAATAAAAGTCAATGTATCAAAAGAGCCTATAAGCATAACACGCCGCGATTTATGACGGGAAGTCGCGACCAAAAAGAGCCAATGCGTAAAGGTGAAGTCGCGACGCTGGTCTGGTCGCGACATCAATTGCAAGTTATTATGGTCGCGACGTCATTTAGCGGTCGCGACATCAGATCCAAAGGGTGTTGAAGGCAAGTCGCGACCAGATAAAAGTTTCTACTATAGACAAACAGAAAAACGAAGTCACAACGTATGATTGAAGTCGCGACCTCAAAAGAGCTCACAATGCAGAAAGGTGAAGTCGCGACGTATGATTGAAGTCACGACATCAAAACAGCTCATAAGCAGAACAGTGAAGTCGCGACGTGAAAGAGAGGTCGCGACATCAAGTCAAGGTCGCGACATAGAAATGGAGTCGCGACATGAACAAACAAATGGGCGCTTATTCGAAACCCACAAGGAAGTACCGTTGTGGCCCAACTCGTAACCCTATAAATAAGCAACCGCTACAAGGAAAGCAAATTCTTGGCGCCGTAACGAGAAGTCCGTAGCCGGGCGCTCGCTTTTTTTCATTTTTTTCTTTTTCTTGTTTTGTCGTTATTTTAGATTAGATTACAAAGATTGTTATTTCATTTGAATTTCCGATCTCGATGTTAGTCATAGTTGCCGAATGCGTAATGTTATTTTCTTCACCATCGTCAAGTTGGTTTGAAGTCCAAACAAATTTTGAATTCAACTTCCAGCTTTCTGGATTTACGTGAGTTCTTTTGATCGTAGAGCTACCGTTAGTGTAATTTACAATTTAGAAACCCAAATTACCGTTGAAATTACTCTATGTTAGAATTTATCTTTCTCGCATAAATTCTATCGTAGCCCACCGAACTTTGTCTCGACCGCTTGGCCGGGTTTTGTTAATTGTTGTATTCGATCCAAATATTAGTGTCCTGAGTACCCGTAAGAGGATTGCTCTCATGCTCGATTTCGTGAGGCCCTCCTCGAGCGACTACGTAGAAGGCATCTCCGAGAGTATCGAACAATCTCTCAAGGGTATGCAAACCTAATATTGGGGATCTAATGGGTTTGTTAATTTAATCGAGCAAATCTTCTTCTCACTTGAAACCGAGAATGAGTTGAATGACTTATCACTCAAAATGAGCAGAGTTTCGCCGATTCGAACAAGTAGTTCAATCCCGTGTTAGCAAGGATCTAATCAAGGAAAGAATGAACTGCTCCACTTTGAGGATGAGAAACCAAAGATATTGTAAACCCATGCTTAGCCTATGTCTTAGGAGCTAAGGTTTATAGTCCATGTTCCGTATGAAGTATTGAAAAGAAAATACCTGCATCAAGGTAACTCAAATTAAAAAGTAGTTATCTAACTCCGGTCGAAAGAAACAGGGAAGATTAGATGATGAAATGTGTCATTAAGGAGAGATCCACATGGCATTACCTTCTTCCTTGGACGGATTCTAAATCCGAGGTTCATGAAGAAAAGTTACAGAGTTCTCTGCAGGAATTGATGTTTCACAACAGTTGTATTTTCAATGCTCCCTTTAAAAACTAACTGACCAGTCTATTTCTTTAATTTTTTTATTTTAGTGTAAGCATTATTTCATTTTGTTCTTAGTTTGCATATCTTTATTCTTTCATTATTTTAAAGGTTGCTAGGGATATATCAATTCGAAAATCATAGTCCAAATAGTATAGAATTTGAGTAGTCGTAAGAAGTTGATTGAGAATTTCGAGATTCTCTGATCGAGCACCGACTTAAATCCACTTTATTACTTGTTCTTGACCCGTGACACTTGCAGAATCATGATCAAAAACCAGAAAGAAATTTATCTACTCTAAGAAAACCGCTTTTAATCAAGATAATTGCAAAGAAAGAGTAAATAAAACAGTTTCATGGCATTATTGCTGGGGATTAGATAATAGTCCTTGGGTAATAACGCTATAAATTTGTGTTGATGTTTTGATCCATCACTCACACTTACATAGTGGGAAAGAGAGTGTCCTAAACAGAAACCTGAAGAGTTAGTGGTTGAAAGACCCTTATGACTTGATGCCCTAAGCCTTAATTGGTTGGGAGTGATCGGATCCCTGCTATATGGACTTTGTGAGGGTCGATTCTCAGCATTGCACCCTACAAATACAAAAAAGAGTTATGGAATAAGAGTGGGTCCCGATCTATTTAGGTTGGTTAGCATGCTAGGTTGTATGTGATAGGTCAGTGTAGAGTGTAGTCTCGACAGTTTTCATTGTCGGTGAACTAATCAAATAAACACTTAGATTTTGGTGGAAGTTTCTGGTTGAGTCACCAAGAAGGAGGCTCTTTTGATACTCAATTTTGTATGGCATTCTCTCTCTAGAGATAGTTATTAGACTAAGTTTCGGTAATTCTCATTGAGGGTTAGGCATTACTTCTTCACAACCTTTTTGTAACATAATTTTGTCATTTTTCAGATGCTCTCTTTCTTTCTTTCTTTCTTTCATTGCTATGTATCAGTAATGTAGGTTAGGGTGTGATTAGTGCCCAAAAAGTTCTATTTTGAACCCTATTTATTATAGGTTTTGAGTGCTTTTTTGTGTACTAATCATTCTAATTAACCCGATTTTCACATTAAGGTCCCTACTATTCTAATTTACCCAGATTTTGTGGAAAATTCAAGTAGCTTTTGCGAGCTAATTATGCCAAAATCAAGGAGTCGATCCAAGCACGGCAACTGAAATCAACCAAAGATTGCAAATCAAAGATTAGAAGGAAAGAAGAGCAAATGTGAAGAAAATGGAGCAAATCGTAGAGTGCTTTTTCCATCGCGCACGCTGCATCCTCATGAAAGACTGCCTCACAGCCTGCTTTCAGATTTCACGATTGTCATTTTTTTGCCATAATTTTTGGTTTCTTCCGATTTTTACCCTTGTAATAGCTTTAGTTTTAGTTTTTGTAATTTCATACATCGTAACACCTATATAAGCCTTAGTCTCAGATAAACTCAAATCAACTCACTCACTTCCTCCACGTTTAATACAGACAAAGATCGGCGCCGCCGCTGCTTCCCTTTCTCCTTTCTTCATTTTCTTTTCCACTTTCTCGGTCGCTAAACACTTCTCCGAGGATGACAACCTCAGGATGGCTTGGCCAGTACCTCTTCCTCCTCAAGAGGACTACCGCCGCCAGGTGGAGGTAACTCACTCGCCTCCGCTTAACGCATGCATTTATGGTTGTTTACGCCCTCGCTTTCACCATAGGTTAAAAAATCTCTTAAGCATGCTCTCTTTAACGGTATTTGACAAGTTTTTGGGTTCGTGATACGCACTAGATCCACCGAGGCCCGCTTAGTTGTCTCCTTATTAGTTATCAGACTGCAGTGTTTTCGAGATGTGTTTTCACTGCGCTGATATTTATGCCATTTAAATGCTATGTTTCAAAAGGGAAAATCATAGGCTTAGTTTTTAAAGCTAATGAAGATCCGGTCTGAAATGACTATATGTCATCCTCCCAACGCAGAAAATACCCGGGACATGTTGGTTGCCTTAAATCCTAAACCAGTGGGCCCGCCACTCAAGGGTCCCATTTTACATTTTTTTCTTATTTTAGTTTCAGTTTGCAAACCATCAACTCCCCTGTTTTTAGCAAACCTTAAAAATCCAAATTGAATTCACCAGTTTTAATCTCACAGTAAATCTTTTGTACGAAGAAAACTCATCCCCAGTTTCACTTGGGGAACCACTATAATTGCAGTGAGCTCGACTACTAAGTAAAGTAGGAGGAATTTAGGTTTATAAATTTTTTTGATTCCGGATCACCCTACTGTGGAACGAATCAATTATGCAACCTGAGAAAGGCACATTCAAGGTTAACATACAAAGATTGAAGCCATACTTCGGGGGCGAGATCCATGCGAATAAGCAAACCATTCCGCGTGCGTACTGCAGGTGTCTAGGGAATCAAATGGGTCTAGCCTTCCAACTACATCATTGAGATGCAGGGCGGTCGAGCTAACGACATTAAACAAAGCGCTACTTGGGAGGCAACCCAAGCTTTTTGCACTCTTTATTTCCGTAGTCTAACTCCGTGTGTTTTCGGTTTTTCACATTTTTTTCAATCTCTTTCTGTCATCGGGCATTTATTTTGATTGTTTATTTTCAGATCTGAGAGAACCCCCTGTAGTTTAGGAGATGGCCTCGTGAAGATCATTTCCTGACGTGCATAAGGGTCGTACTTCATTCAGGGGTTTTTCAACACTAGAAAATTTTGGAAAACAAAGGACTGAAATTTTCTCTTCACGTCAGCGACGTTGGTTCGCAACGCCGCTGACGCCGGGTCTTCGCAACGCCGCGACGCCAGCCGCACTCACCACGTAACGCCGGACATTGATTTTTAATGTCGCGGACGCTGAATTTATACCTCCGGGCACGCCTAATGCTATTCAACGTCGACGCCGATTTATCGCCTTTCGTCTCTCGTCGCGACGTTGGGTCTCCACGCCGCGACGCCGTCAATAAGCCTACGCCGCGACGCGTTCCTCGGTTTTATGAACACCACTCTTCAGTCTTCTTTCCCACAGAAACCCTAAGTTTGAGCTCCACCACCCTTTCGCTTATGTCCACCCCTCGTGCGCTCCTCTCCCCCTGTCACACCCTGCTCTAGGCACCTCCCACGTCCCTGCGCTCATCTCGAGGACCTTCGTCTCCTATTGTCCTTCCTGGTTTGGTGCCCTCCTCTAAGTCTTTCACTGTTCCCCGTAGGTGCAAATTCCGTCCATTGGCGCCAATCATCTGTGCTATGGGTCTTGTTAGGGTTAGGTCGGAACCCTAGGGCCTATTTAGGGTTCTAAGCAATCTCCGAGGAGTGCCACCAAAACCTTCCCCACCGTGCCCCTTAGGTGTTCGCCAATTTGCCCTAGTGAGCTTTAGGCGGCTGCAAGTGAGCCCTTTTTCCCACCGTTTCACTTGGGTGTTAGAGGTGTCGAGACCACACTTTGGTCACCATCCTCGCCCATCCATTCGCGCCTATGTCAAGTAAGCGCCAAAAGATGACCGCCAAGCGGTGGCGGGTTAGTGACGAGCCCTCCCGTACATATGACCATGACAAATTTGTCAATGAAGGTGCGGCTGAGAAGTTCAGCCTCATTTGCAAAAACCGATCCTTCATTAAGGAGAAGGCGTTTCACCACCCGGAGGACTTCTTCCGCAAAACTATTGCGGCTAAGGGATGGCAAGCCCTGTGCCAACCGCCTCGTCCAGCTGCGACGAGCGTGGTACGAGAATTCTACACCAATCTCGCCTCCCATGTCGTGAAAAAAGTTCGGGTGCATGGCGTGTTGGTAGACTTCAGCGCAAGGTATATCAACCAATATTATCACTCGAATCTCTGGCCCTCCCGAGTCTCTTTCGATAGGCTCCATGCGCGGCCCAACTACCCTGAGGTCATTCGGGTGTTGACCAACGAGCAAGGGCATTGGAAACTGAATAGTGACAAGCTTGCGGGGCACTTCCAGACCAAACATTTGGCCTACATCCCCAAGGTCTGGCATCACTTCATCACTTCGCGTCTCATTTCGACGTCGAACGTGTGTGAAGTGACGGCCAAACGCGCCCTGCTTAATTATGCCATCCTCCAAGACATCCTTTTCGATGTCGGGCAGGTTATCGAGGATGCCATCCTCCATAAACGGGATGCGAAAATGAACCTCGGGCACCCTTTCTCATTTATGGCCTATGCAAGCAAGCTGGGTGCCCTTAGAAGACAATGAGGCGTGGATACACCCCATTAAGGCCATTATGGTTAAGCGTGACAAGACGAGTGTACCACGACCCAACACAACGTATGACTCGGGCAATGAACCCTCGGATGAGGATGAGCTTCGAGAGTATCATGCTCGGTTTGGCCTCCCGGCCGACCCCTAGGATGCCACTGGCCAAACCTCCTCCCATCCACCACCGCCATAAGACTTCCTCCTCTCCACCACCACCACAGTCGCCCTAGGAGGAGGATCCGACCAGTCCTACCACTATCATCGAGGACTCGGTTCTTGACCTCACAACCCTTTTCGAGGCCTACTGGGATGAGACCCAGGAGCACCGCGTCCTCATTAGCCAGGATTTGTTTGCCCTCTAGGCCAACATGCGCAAAGTCCTTGCCAACTAAGCCGCCATCCTTCGTAATCGCCACAGCACTTTGTGACCAAATTTTGCCCAACCTGTCACTTCCACACGGCCGCGCCGCCACTAGCACCGCCGATCACGTGAAGTTTCCCTACACCCGCTGTTCTTTCATAGCCATTAGACAATGTCCTCACTTGTTTCAAGAGTGGAGCAAAGGGTGATCAGTGGCTCGTGATGTTAGGTTATTTTGATCTGTGTGTGTGTTTTGTTTTTTTTTTTAGTTCTATTGGTTTTTTTCTGCTTTAGTATGTTCTAGGTTATATTTAGTTATATGTGTCTTGTTTAGTTATATTTGTTTTCCAGTTTTAGGATTGTTTTAGGTAAAGGCAGGATGCCATGATCAAGTAATCGAGGATCACTTCACCACTTCGAATCTTGTTGGAAAAACATAGTTTAATCAAGAAAGGATCCGTAGGGTGTTAGATGCTCAGGAATTTCATGTTCGATAGGTAGGAAGACATCGTGAATCACCTTTGGGAGATTCAAGAACCAATTCTCTAACTGAAATTCTATCGCCCTGCCACACGTATGAATGCTAGTGTACGCCAGCTCGAACTCGCCTACTAGGGTCCAACCAACCTTTGGGGATTCTAACCACCTAAGTGATGGGACACCTAATCAAAAAGAGGATTGCCATCGAGCCCTAAAAAAAAATAAAAATAAATAAATAAATAATATATATATATATATATATATATATATATATATATATATATATATATGAATAGAATAAGTGAGATCTTCTAATCGGAATCTCGAGCATAGTCCGAGAGGCCTTTCAAAGCCTAATGCCCTGAGCCAACTGGCCGAGAGCCATTGACTTCACTGCCCGCTACATGGGACAAAAGATGGAAGTTTCCCATAGCTTAGGGCCCTTAGGTTTAGTTGAGTGTTCGGGGTGAAGTTCGAGGGGAACTAAATGCCCGGTGCCCTTAACCAACTGGTGGGGAGCCACCAACGAATCCCCGCTACAAGAACACTCAACATAAACTTACGGGCACTAGTTTTTCTTTTAGGATTAGGTATGTTAAAGAATACAAATGCAGCCTCATTCTCTGAACACGCCCAAATAAAGGCCGAATCAGTCAGGTATCGGATCGATTTGTACGCTAGGGATCACGTATCAAATGCATAAATGCACATATGCTCCTTGGGAATGGCTATTGAAGATTTAGGAGGTTGAGACACTTGTCAATTGAATCATGTTCAGCTAAGTTCCTCTGAAAGTCGAACATCCTTATGGATCCTCTGAAATTCAAGTGAAACGACATGATTTATAAGTCAATCCATTTTGATCCGTATTCTAGCAGCATGGGCATCGCATTCATGACATCGAGTTTAGTATGTTAGGATATTCTGTGCTGAGTTTAGAGTCGGTTTCTTGCTTGGGGACAAGCAAGAGGCCAAGTTAGATTATACTCGCGTCTGCTTTATGTTTTTAGTTGATTTTCTCATTTAAATAAGTGCATTATACCAAGATCCGATTTCCGAGTTTCTTGTGAATCAGAGGTCAAGCAGGGTGGTTTTAGGGCGAGCCTGAGCTAAATGTATAGCGGGAAATATCGGTTGCCACGTCGCGACGTCACAACGTCGTGACGCCTCGTCAACTGAGGAAAGTCAATAAGTGACCCAACGTCGCGACGTCACCACGATTTCTGCGCCAACATCATTAAAAGCAAGGGGAGACCTAATTTCAAGGGTATCGAGGAACGTGCAGATTTGAGGGCAAAATGTGAAAGTGCCAGTTGACTTGACATCGGAGAAGACACTTCTTTTTGTATTTTCCTCTTTTCTGATAAACTACAGATGATTATTATATTGATTATGTTTATATTCGCCTCCAAAGAGATGTTCTAGGATTCAGATTCGGTGGTTTTGTTCAACCTCGCACAATCAATGGATTAAAGTTTAAACATATATTATTCGGCCATTTATGATTTGCATCGATCGGCCTCTATATATGTGATTTAAATACATGGTAATGTCTTGCCAATATTGGCATGATCCTCCTGGGTATCCGAGATCGAGAGATAAGGACTCCCAGGACTGAATAGAAATGAATTCTGCTAAATTCCAGAATGGGGAGTTATCCTCGATCCTTTGGTGTGGTACTCCTAGTGGTTTGCTCATTTAAGTGTCTTGGAGTATTGGGTCGAGGCAGAGATGCACCTAACCCTACTAGCAAGATAGGCGAATATACCTCGAGAGGGGGTATCTCATAGGCACGATCACCCCGTCATCGAGAGTCACACGATCGAGCAGTAATTCCTATAGGTAATGATCCATCAAAAGTGGCAAGGGGAGACAAATCCCTAGTCTTTACATGCAAAGTAATTTTACACGTTAATTTAGATTTAGTTTTAATCACGCATAGTTGGGGATGTAAATTCAAAATAAGTTCAGATAATATTGGGTAAGAACAATTTCAAGATCAACGATCCTCCCCATGGATCGATATCCGCATTTTAGGTACACTATATTACTTGAGGCAACACGCACTCACACAAGCATTACAGGCGACACACATTTTACATATCACGCCTGCCCATCGCCGCTTGACAAATAAGTAGGCCTCCATGTTGCCGCTGCCGGTCTGAGCTCGGAGTGCCTCGCCGCCGCGCACCGATACTCCCGCCGCACTTCCTATCAGGTTCTCTCGCTTTGGGTATTTTCCTATATTATTTAGCTTCATTTTTTATTCCAATAGCTTCGTGTCCTATAAAACATTATAGTATGGGGGATTAGCGCAATATTAGTGAATATGAATGTGAATCATGCAATTGAGCTATAAAAAGACATAGAAATTTTACTGAAATGCATGCATAATTTACTCCGATCAACACCCCCAAACTTAGCTTCTTCCTTGTCCCCAAGCAAGAACAGACTCTAACCAGGGCACGCAAGAATAAAGCGTAACTAACACCGACGATATGGGTTTAGTACACATGATACCAGCAAGAAGGGGTCAACATGAACTAGTTCAATAGATCCAAGGACTACCTAGGTTTGTTCAACTTTCAAGAACTCAGACTGGTTAGTCTTTGGCTGACCAAGCAGTTAACCCCTTTAGCGCTTTAATAACCTTCCTAAGGAGTCTATGCGCTTAGAGGATTCCAATGTATAGTCCACTTCGCGATCCCCAAACTTTAATTCTAACTTTACCTATTTGGAATAAATTTTTAACACGTAAGGGATGAGGATTGCACCAATTTATTCACTTCAACTAATCCTAAGAGGATTAACTCTAAGACAAACTTGGAAGAGTACTAGTGCCTAGAAGTTTTAGGTGAGGGTTCCTGTAGCGGGGATCCATTAGTGACTCCCCACCAGTTGGTTAAGGGCACCGGCATCTCGCCCTCGAACTTCACCTAACACTAACCAAACTCTCGAGTCCCTAGACTTTGGAAATCATCCAAATTCTGGTCCCATGTAGCTGGAATGAAGTCAATGGCTCTGGCCATTGGCTAGGGTATTGTGGCCTTGAAAAAGCCCCTCAAATTGTGCCCGTGATTCCGATTGGATGATCCACTTATTCCAAACCATAAGTTTCTTTTTTTTATTTTTTTTATTATATATATATATATATATATATATATATATATATATATATATATATATATATATATATATATATATATATATATATTTTGGGGCTCAAAGGCGATCCTCTTTTTCTAAGGTGTCCCATCACTTAAGTGTTTTAACTTTCCAAGGTTCGTAGAACTCTTACATGGTGAGTCCAAAGTCAAGGCATACCCCGAAGATCACGTGTGTGTGTGCTTATATCTTACTAGAAATGATTTCGAGATCTAAAAGGGGTGTCCAGACATGTTATTCTCAACTTTATATTAATGTGCCTAATCAAGCCAAAAACCTAGGAGTTCCTTATATTTCATCGAAACACAAAAGGTTTTCTCATGATTACTATGACCCTTTTTGCAATCATGGTTGCAACCATAATGAGAACAATTAATACTAACTCGAAACTACTATATCATAATATTGCCAAATGCAAACATGTCGGTACATAAGTGAACAAAGCTCTACTTAAACATGTCGAAAAAAACAAAACAAACTAAAACTAATGAAAATTAGACCTAAAACACGCCTAAAACATGCAAAGATAAAAATAAATAAAAATAACACTTAGCCAACCCGCACACCCACACATACATACACCCCGAAACTTAAAAATGACAGTGTCCTCAATGAAAAAAAGGAAATAAAGGCATAGAGATACATCCCAGAGAATCACTGCGGTGGTGGCAGCGGTGGCGGTGTGTGAAAAGAGAGGAGCTGAGCCAACTGCTGCATGATATGGTCTTGGTTAGAGTGAATGATGGCCATCGCAGCCCTGATGGCATCCATGTCCTGACTTAGGGCAACACGGTGCTCCTAAGACTCATCCCAATATGCGTCAAACCGTGTGGTGAGCACATGAATCCGTATGCCGTGGACTGAGTCAATCGAGGCCTCAAGGTCGCGCCCTGGTCGCCCGCACTAGAGGCATGCGGGCTACTACAAAGATCACCGGGCTTGGCCTCCTCATCCGAATCGTCATTCTAACTTCTCTCGGGCGCTGGTATGGGTAGGCGCCGCTACACCTCGCTTCCCTCGCTCACATCGGGACCTCACTACCTAAGATAACCGAGTAGCAATGAGCTTATGTGGTGCATCAGTGGTCTCCTGCATCTCCCTTGGGTCGACTTAATCAACCCCCTCTCGATGACGGATCCGATGTCAAACTAGAAACCCTTGGTCATGGCATATAGGAGGATCATCCCATCTTTCGTAGCTGTGCTAAGGTGCATGGTAGGCTTGATTTGTACACATAAAAAATTATACTGCACCTAGCCGTGGCGCGAGGGAGCGATCTAAAATCGTGAAATAACCGCGATGGTCATGCTTCCACACGCCGTCTTAAGTGAGCCCCGTGATCAAGTGCTCATAACTGCGGTAAGTAAATAATGCTCGACATCAAAGACTGGCTATCATCCACCGGCAGAACTGCTGATAGCTCGGGGCACCAAACTCGACTCACTACTCTGACTAAAACAAAGGGTGCCGACTTCTTGAAAGGTAGATTGAGCGGAACTCCCGCACAACCGTGGCTACCCGAGATTGGGGCACATAGTGTCCGCACGTGTTCCCGGATAGTAAAGTTGAAGAACACATTGGAGGTGGGAAAACCTTGTTTTGGGACAAACGAGCGGTTGAACAGGGACTCGTGATAGATCCGCTCGGCCTCTCGGGAAATGAACTTTTGTGGATCTTCTGGAGAGGGTGGTGTCGCCCTCGAGGTGGAGCCGTATAGCTTTCTTTACGGATCACTGCGGGAGCCATGGTTTATTTAGGTTAGGATCCGCAAACACAAACAAAACGAGCAGGAGTAGGAATCCTGAGACCGAAATTTCGTGGAGGGGAAAATGAAAATCCATTCAGATATTTAAATACTAAAAATTTGTGCTCACTACGCCGCGGCGTAGGGCCCTACGTAGCGGCGTAGGGCTCTACGCTACTGTGTACCCGAGAGTTGGATAAGGCCACACAATGGCAGTAGGGCTCTATGTCATACGCACTGGTTAGAAACAAATTTTTTTTTCTACGCAATGGGCGCAAAGATCTACGACGCACTGCAAGTATGGAACCACTTTTCTTTTCTTTTAAAACAAGAATTCGGGGCCCTCTCAATAATCAGAATGAACATGCAAATCCCTTAGTGACAGTGCTTGCACCCTTCAGTAGCCCTAAAAACTCACAAACACATAAAAAAAACAAAAGTAGGAAGTCCAAAAGCAAAAATTGTACCGAAAAGCAATTAAAAAGACAAAAAATAATGCAAGTTCAAAGGAGGAGGGGATCTCACAGTAATTAGGTTTCCTCCCAAGAAGAGCTATGTTTAATGTCGTTAGCTCGACATTCCTGCAACTTACAAATACCCTAGATCGAAAAATAACCGAACTACTAGTGCGACCTTCACACTTTACCGCCCTACCGTGTGTATGAATGTCGTCCCGTTTTCCGTGGAATTTCCTCCAAAATACGATTTCACCTCTCGGGCATTGACTTTGAACCGCCCTTCTCTCGGATGCATTATCCCAACCTCCATGGGGAATACTGAACCACTCGTGAACTGACCGCACCATTTTGACTTCAATCTCCACAGTGGGAAGAGTTTCAGCCTAGAATTGAACAACAAGACTTGCTAACCCGACTCAAACTCTTTCCTTACAATATGTTTATCATGCCAAGCTTTTGTATTTTCCTTATAGATTCGAGAATTCTCATAAGCCTCATTGCGGAATTCATCTAATTAACTAAGTTGTAGCATCCGCTCTCTCCTGGCCACTTTACTATCCATGTTCAGGTTTTCCAGTCAGCTTCAAGATGCTCTATGTTCTAATTCCACTAGCAAATGACATGCTTTCCCATAGACTAGTCGGAGTGGCGACATACCCAATGGGGTTTTAAATGATGTCCTGTATGCCCAAAGTGCATCATCAATCTTCTTTGACCAGTCTTTCCTTGAACATTTAACTGTTTTCTCCATAATGGACTTATCTCCCGATTTGACATCTCGGCTTGTCCATTTGCCTGTGGGTGGTAAGCGAGTGAAGTGCGATACCTCACACCATATTTTTGCAAGACCTTATCAACCAGCTTGTTGCAGAAATGAGTACCACCATTTGTGGTTAATGCTTGTGGAGTGCCAAACCCTGTAAATATGTGGTTGCGAAGGAACTTGACTACCACACTGGCATCATTAGTGCTTGTCGGTATTGCTTCTACCCAATTGGAAACGTAGTCCACGACAAGGAGAATATACAAGTTACTGAAGGAAGAGGGAAACGGATCCATGAAGTCCATCCCCCACAAGTCAAATAGCTGCAACTCTAGAATCAGGCGCACGCGGTTCATCCCGTTCGGGAATGTCACCCATTCTTCGCACTTATCATAGGTAGATACAACCGTGAGCATATCTCGGTCAAGCTGCTTATAAACCCGATTATATCTTTCCAATGTCCTCTCGGTTCCAAAGTGTCCCCATATGGTAAGGTGTGGGCAAAGATTTAGAATACTACCCATTTCCCATCTTCCGGGTACATCGCCTTATCACTTTATCCACACAATGTTTGTGGCTGCACAGTCTTCCTCGCGAGAGTGCTTCAAATGTGCAAAGAACCTCTTCTTTTGTTGGTAGTTAAAATCAGGAGGGATAACCTTGGCCACTAAGTAATTCACATAGTCTGCAAACCATGGAACGGGCTTTGTGTCTTCAATTACTAAGAGTTGCTCATCTGGGAAACTATCATTAACATATACCTCTTCTCTAGGCCCTTCCAACCGTGACAGGTGGTCCGCGACTAGGTTCTCTGTTCCCTTCTTATCCTTGATTTCTAGGTCAAATTCTTACAATAGGAGTACCCAATCGTATTAGTCTTTGCCAGATCCTTTAATACCATTAGGTACTTAATGGCCGAGTGGTCAAGTGTGCACTATTACCATAATCATAGGCCTAAATTTATCAAAGGGGCGAAAAACAATAATAATAGCTCTTTTCAGTGGTGGCATAGTTTAGATGGGCATCATTCAAAGTCCGACTAGCATAGTGGATAACCTGAAATATCCTTTCTCTTTTCTGCCCCAACACTGCCCCGATCGCATAGTCACTGGCGTCGCACATCAGCTCAAACGCTAGGTCCCAATCTGGTGTGACAACTATGGGGGCCGATATCAATCTATCTTTCAAGATTGAAAAAGCTTGCACACACTGCTCATCAAAGTCAAATGGTGTTCCTTAAACTAGCAAACTGGACAATGGCTTTGCAATCTAAGAAAAATCTTTTATGAACCGCCATAACCTCAAGGTCCTAGAAAGCTTCTTATGCCCTTTATTGACGTATGCAGGAGGTAGTTTCATTACCTCACCTTTGCTCAAGCCGACCTATATTCCTCTTTGCAATCCTGTGCAAGTACTATGCCTTCTGTACCATAAAGTGGCACTTCTCCCAATTCAGCACAAAATTTGGTTTCTTCACATCTAATCCAAGATCACCTCGTGCTTTCCGTATAATCGTTAAAAGAGTTTCCTAACACCGAAAAGTCATCCATGAACACCTCAATTGTCTTTTTCAACCATATCCAGAATATACATCATACAAAGGTCGAATGTGCCTGGTGCATTGCACAACCCAAAGGGCATTCGCCTAAATGCAAATGTACCATAAGGGCAAGTGAAGGTCGTCTTCTCTTAATCCTCTGGGGCTATAGCGATCTGATTGTACCCGGAGTACTCGTCTAAAAAGTAGTAGTATTCATGCCCTGCCAACCTATCTAACATCTTATCCATAAATGGCAATGGGAAATGGTCTTTTCGGGTAGCCTTATTCAATTTTCGATAGTCAATGCAAATTCTCCAACCTGTGATTGTTCTAGAAGGCAGCAATATATTATTCTCTGTCTATATCACTGTTGTTCCTCCCTTTTTAGGAACAACCTGTACCGGACTCACCCCACGCACTGTCAGAAATAGGATAAATAACCCCGACATCTAGCCACTTTTTTCATGGTTGGATTCAGTCTCCTTTGCGCTTCCATTGAAGGCTTATGACCATCTTCTAGCAGAATTCAATGCATACACATAGAAGGACGAATCCACTTTAAATAAGCCAGAGACCATCCAAGTGCATCCTTGTGATCCCTGAGTACTCTCAATAACTTATCTTCTTCTTTTGTTGTCAGGGAAGCTGAAATAATCACTGTAAGATGGAGGCGTCCTGAAGATAAGCATACCTCAAATAGTTGGGTAGTGTCTTTTGCTCCATCTTGGGTGGTTGTTCGAAGGATCGCACTAACGTTTAAGTAATTTCTCCTTGGGGTTTGTAGTATTTCCTTCTATTAGGTTGAAAGGAGTCCATCCATTTCACATACTCTTCGACCTCTTCTCCCAATTCATCTGATTCACTCTGTACCAGGCTAGTCCCCAAAGGGTCAGTGAGACCACTTTGGCTAGACACTATAGCCTCTACGGTCTCTATCATGAAGCATGTATCACTCTTTGCCGAGTGTCTCACAACCTTAAACACATTGAACTTGACCTCGCTATCCTGCACTCTCAATTTCAACTCTCCTCGCTGCACATCAATCATTGCCCTGCCAGTGGCGAGAAATAGTCTACCCAATATTATGGGTATTTTTTTATCTTCTTCCATGTCCAGAACGATGAAATATGCCGGGAAGATTGATTAATGCCCAAAAAGTGCAATTTTGAACCCTATATTAGATAGGTTTTGAGTGCTTTTTGCACATTAATCATGTCATATATACCAATTGAAAAGTTCTAGCCTTCTTAGTAGTACTTATGCCATTTGGGAGAGTATTTTCGTCAAGCTTACAGTTTCATAGCACTTCGAGTTCAATAGATGAATGATGAATCATGAAGTTTGAACTCAGTCTCAGCCATCAATCTACCCAAGAATCAATGAGAAAACCAAGGCAAAATGAAGAAAATGTGATGCGTATGAAGACAGGAGTAATGCAAATATGATCAACAGCTCGGACTTGCTTAAGCTTTGCGAAAATTTTCGGCTAGATTGAGAAAATTTCAACCTTAGCTAAATTTTCGCACCTAGCGAAACACCCAAATTCGCTAGACCATCCCACCCTCAGCACTGCTCCTAGCGGTTTCATGTTTTCGCTTAGACTGTTGATTTCGCTTAAGTTACGAAATTCCTCACTCAGCGAAAATCGATGCCTCAGCCATGCTTCAGAATTAATGCCAAACCGCTCCAAACTTGGTGTATTACTTAATTGTCCAATAACTTAGCCAATTTCATAGGTTATTGGTATTTTCATACCTTGAGGAGGCCTATATAAGCCCCTCTTGTTTTGTAACCAAAGTGAACAATTGGTGAACAATCTGTGGAGAAGATATTTCAGTTTTTATTTTTGTAAATAAAGTCTTTATTTTAGGTTTTGCTTTTATTTCTTTTCTTCTCTTTCTCTTTCTTTCTTTCTCTCCTTTTCCTGCCGGCAAACACACCTCTCGAGGATGACAACTAAGAGATGTCACATTTCTTTGGAAGAAAGTAAGGAAGCTAGCTCGGGTGGGGCATATGCATGTTGTCCTCTTGTATTAAAAGCTACTAGTAGTGTATTTATGGCTCTTATTCTCAAACTTAGTCGTGATAACATGGATGTTATTGATTTGGCCACTTCCATGCTTTAGACCGTTGTTCCCAGATGGTTTTTACGAGCCTCCGAGATAATATTTACATGCCAGGTTCTCAAATTGTATTAAATAACATTTATCGTTATTATTTTGGCCAATACTTCCATGCTTAGGATGCGCGTTCGGTGAGAGATGCGCCGTTGTTCTTAGATGGTCTTTACGAGCCTCTCAAATGATAATTTAATGTTAGGTTTTAAACTAAAAGTGGGCCATAATCGCATGCTACCTGCTTTTGACTCAAATAGAGATGTTTCATGGGTGAGGTTTGCTAGTTAAATATAGATCCTAAGTATGCCATGGACTATATAAGCTGTATGTCATAACGAGGATAAAACCCGAGGACACTTGTTTGCCCTAACTTGCCAAGTTAGTGACCTAATTTTTCAGTTAACTTTTTCACTTTAACTTTCAATTTTTACAATTTTCGCTAAATCATTCCCACCGCTTTTTGAAACCCAAATCCAAAGAGTCCAAATAGAAAGCCTACCTCATGCAATTGATGCAAACCCATTTTTGTGGATGAAAACCCATCCTTGTTCGATCCTAGACTACTATATCATCGCAGTAGGTTGACTACGCAAGAGAGGGAACTTAGGTGTATATAAATTTTGTTGATTTTAGCTCACCACTCGTGGCACTAATCAAATGCATGCCGTTAGTCGGATGGTGCCAAACTACAAATGGTAAGTTGAAGAGTACTTGTGATCCATCACAAGTGAAGGTAACCTTTTACTCCTTTGCAACTCAAGTAAGTGTGAACCGCGCTTGTTTCACTTAGCAGAATCGTGACCGTTTTAGCTTCGCTTTTCATTCAATACTTTTTATTTTTAGTTAATTTTAATCTTTTTGCAGGTTGTTTGTTGCTCTTTGTTGTCTCTTTAATTGTGTAACAACTGTGTATGCAACAGTGGGATAGAGGCACTTCAGGTAGATTGAATAGGATAGGTACACAAATTGAACCAACTAGTGAAGTTAGTGTACCAACTGATACCATGGATCCCATACCTGAGGAACAACAGAGCCAACCAGGAACCCCCATGAATCCAAATGCCTATAGAACCATGAGGGATCACATCCACCCTCCTAGAGTTAGTGCCCCATCCTCAGACATCTCTCCCGTCGAAGATAGCAAGAGGCCATATTTGGTACCCCTACCCCCACATATCATGGTATGGAAATGAAAATCCATACACCATATTAGGGATTTTGGAGGAGGTTTGCACTACCTTTAAGGAAGGCATGGATGGACATGGATTTGCTGAAGCTAAAGGCATTTCCATTGACTCTAAGGACAAGGCAAGATATGGCTCAACTCATCGAGGCCTAGAACTATTAGGAATTACCGAAGCAAAGTGTAATTCCCGAAGAAGTTTTTCAAAGACTCACAAGACCAATAATTTGAAAGACAAATCTATACTTTTGCAGCTCATGATGGTGAGAGATTTTACCAATGGTCGGGAAAGATTTATGGAAACCATCGCTCGCCACATCATGGGTTTGATACTTGGATGTTATGAACCATTTCTATGGTGGTATGTCTCGCTATGAAACAATTTGTCAGAAACTATGTGTGGGGTAACTTCGAGTAAACATCCCGATGAGGCTTTGGATTTTGAACTATGTAGCTGGAAACCTCCAAAGCTCGATGAACCTAGTCCTAGGAGTTGAAAGACCTGGGGCCATTGAATCACCAAGGAGGAGACAAGTACATATTTTCCTCAAGACATAGGGATAAATGAAAATTGACGCTTTAACTCAAAGAACGGATGATCCGGAAATGAAAAATCAGCACAAATACAAACAGCTTAATGAGTTATCTTCATCCTAATTCTCTTGCTTCAATTTTCAATCAAATACCATCCCGAGGAGCACTGCCAAAACCATGCCCATGCCATAAGTCAAAATAAACCACCCATAGATGTTTCATATGGTGACACTAATAACCCTAATTGGAGAAATTGTCCAAATTTGTCATGGAAATCCAAACCCCTTGTATACGCCCCTTCAAGAGCACAGCAGCATTCTGATTTCACTTCAATACAACAACAGATGCCTCCGATATCTTCCCCTGTTGAACAGGCAATCCTGAATTTAAGTAAGGTGGTGGGCATATTTGTAGAAGAACAGAAGGTGCTGAATATCCAAACTAGTCGTAAAATCAAGCAGAGAAAGTTCACTAAACAGAAATTGACAATATGCATTTGAGATTTCAAAACTCGTTTAATCAAGAAGCTGCGTAGTGCTCCTTTAAAAGGGAAGGTCTTTCCCGCATTACCACAGTCGTAGTGGTAATGAAATGTGGATCGACGAGGACTTAAAGGCAAAAACTGACAGTTAAGGCGCTTGTGACTTTAATGGCGTGGAAAGGAATTAAAGCCAACAGGATCAAAGCCACTGTCGCCCATTAGGTGATCGAGCCACTTCAGAAGAACACTGCTGGATAGGGAAGAGATAAAAGATTAGAATACCCTCCATTTCCGCAGATTCTCCGAATAAAGAAACACTGCTCACCAAACATAAATGTCGGGAAGTATCATGCAAGTGAAAGTCAATATCTCTCTCCTCGATATGATTAAACAAGTTCCTACTTACGCAAAATTTTAAAGGATTTGTGCACGGTAAAAAAGGGAGTCTCAATAAATAAAAAGGCCTTTTAATCGAGCGTTAAGGCTATTGAGTAGAGAGCAAGACTCCAGTTGAAGTATAAGGATCTGTGATGTCCTACGATCTCTGAATATCGAGGCATCAGCCGTGGAGAAAAGCACCGCAGACCCGGGAGCTAGTGTGAATCGCTGTCGTATTCAATGTACAAGCAATTGGGTTTAGGTGAACTTAAACCCACATCCATCTACACTTTCGCCGTCGACAGTCTATTAAAATACCAAAAGTGAAAACCATTGAGGACGTTTCATAAGTGATGATTTAATATCCAAGATTTTGTTGTAATTCTTGATACAACTGGGCTTGCAATAGACCTAATCAAAGCCCATCATATTAGGGAGACCATTTTTGGCTACTTCCAAATGCAATCATCAATTGCCTAATGGAGTCATGCAACTCACATTTGAAATATGACCTTGGAAACCAATATTTTTCTATACGGGTAAAAGGCATATGCACTTCTGAGAGAGGATGACTTTCTTTGGAGAAGTCTCAGATTTTAGATACCATTCTCGAAGAACAAAGAATCAATGTAAAGAAGTGCAAGATATATTAACTTCGTAGTTATCCGATCGCTCTGAGCAACAAAAAATTTCACGAACGAGCTAAGACAGTAAGTGCAATCGAGAAAAGAATAGAAATTTTACTCTATCGACCGGTAATGAACCCAAGGAACCTCAATAAATTTAGAACTCAAACCCCTCCTCGATTTAAAGTATGCATTTTTGAAGTAAATGAGCAAGGCCTGGGCCAGGATTTCTTCACCGCTTAACCACGCACAAGAGCATAATTTCCCGCATCTTCTCAAAAAGAATAAGCAAGCATCGATGGAAAATTTTCCGATCCGAAAGGCATAAACCCATCCATTTGCACTCATCATATCTATTTAGAAGAGGAGTCTACAGCTGTTAGGCAGCCCCAACGGAGGTTGAATCCCCATCTACAGGAAGTAGTTCGTATAGAGGTCTTGAAATCGCCTAAGTCGGTATCATTTATCCCATTTCGATAGCATGGGTTAGTCCAACCCGATGAAGTCATGAAATCAGGAGGCCAACCGGAAAACGAAGGGTGAAGAATTGTTCACCCGACTCACAAATCCGCTTGAGAGTGTATAGATTGGTGAAGGCTCAATGAGGTGACACGAAAGACCACTTTCCATCGCGCTCATCGATCACTGGCCGAAAGAGTTTCCTCGACACCCTTCCATTGCTTTTCGATGGGTATCTGTGGTACTTCCGCATAGAAATCGCCCCGTAAGATCAGAAAAGACTACCTTTACTTGGTCCATTGGCACGTATGCCATAGAGGATGCCTTTTGGGCTTTGTAACGCCCCAACCACTTTTCAGCGATGTATGCTCAAGATGTTCAAGACATGGTAGAACGTATAATGAGGTATATGGATGATATCAAGATATGGGGGTGATTTTGAAAATGCTTAACCAATTTAAAGCCATCTCGCAGAGGTGCATAGAGAAGAATTTGGTGCTTAACCTGGGAGAAATGCCATTTACGGTAAACCAAGGAATTGTATCGGGGCACATTATTTGGGGTTAGGGGAATTGAAGTTGATAAAGCAAAGGCCGACATTATTTCCAAATTAAGCGCCTCTAACAAATGTGAGAACAATTAGACAATTCCTTGGTCATGTGCTTCTACCGACTCCGCTCATTAAAGATTTTTCCAAAATTGCCAAACCCCGTACAAGCTTCGAGAAGGATGCCAAATCTTGCTCGGGAGAAAGATCGCGAAGAGTTTCCTTTAAGAACTGAATTTTCATTTGACCACGCCCAATAGTTCGAGCACCTAATTGGCGCTACTGCCAGGTGATGCGATGCGAGCGATCTTGCTATAGGAGCGGTACCGTCAAAGAAGACGGAAACCTCATGTGGTGTATTATGCAAGCAAAACCCTGAATGAAGCACAGAGGAATTATACCACTACAGAGAAAGAGTTGCTGGCAGTGGTATATGCCTTAGATAAATTCCGAGCGTATTTGGTTGGGGCTGATATAGTCATTTTTACAGATCATTCTGCTTTGAAATATCTCTTAACCAAACAAAATGCTAAAGCAAGACTCATCCGTTGGCTTCACATTCGTGAGTTCAACTTGCAAATTAGAGATAAGAAAGGGGTGGAAATGTGGTGGCGTAACTGGCCAAGGTTAACTATAGCCCACGACACTCACAAATTCACTCCATTAATGATGACCCCAAGAATCCCTAATGCAGTTGGAGAAAGCTCCTAGCATGCTCACATCGCCAATTTCCTCACCACAGAGAAATCCCACCGAGCTGGAAAGGACAGATAGGAAATATTTCTTTGCTAAAATCCATTCCTATTATCGGGAAGAGTTTTCTTATTCAAATACCGTAAGGCATCAAATCATCAGAAACGTGCACCTATGAGAACAAAGAAGGAATTTAAACCATCGCTACGAGTGCTTCTCAGGGTGGTCATTTTGCTTCCCGTGAAACAAGAATGAAGGTAAGCATAAATGCAAGTTTCTACCACCTTCCTTATTCAAGGAAGCACACCAAATGTGCCGCATGCGACAAATGCCAAAGGCTCGGGAAGCCAGCTCGCCGTCATATGATTGAACCCAATTTAGTCATGGAATTATTCGATGTTCAGCATCGATTTTAGCGGGCCTCTTTCTTCGTCATATGGTAATACGATATTTTGGTGGGAGTAGACTATGTCTCCAAATGGGTCAAGTACTCCCCCGCAAAACCAATGACAAGTAGGAGCGGTAATTAAATTCTTTGAAAGCAAACCATTATTAGTGATGGAGGTTCTCATTTTACGTAATAAACGTTTGAAAGCCTCATGGTTAAAATACTGGTGTGAAACACAAAGTGGCGCGCACCATCTCAGCGATGGTCAGTAGAACTTACCGACGGAAATCAGACCATTCTAATGAAGGTGGTAAGCGAACGGAAAAAGATTGACAATTATAGAACTACTTGATTAGCTATGGAACTACCGGAATGACTTTGAGACAATCTGGGAATGTCCCCTTATCGGTGAATTACATGGTAAGGCGTGTCACCTTCCGATGGAGATCGAGTACAAAACGTGGTGGGCAATTAAGTGAATATATGGATCTAAGTAAAGCCGGGATCAAGAGGTTCCTTGATCTTAATGAATTGGAAGAAATACGGAATGATGCCTATTTGGAATTGAAAATTTACAAGGAAAGATGAAAGATGGCATGATCAAATGATAACGAAAGAATTTTAAGAGAAGGCCGAGTTCTTTTGTACTGTAGACTCCATCTATTTAAGGCTGACTCAAGTCACGATGGACCGAGGTCCATTCGTAGTCCAACGGGCGTATCGGCGGTTCGGTAGATTTAATCATCCGGATGATAACGGGGTGTTTAAAGTCGATGGACGAGAGAGTGAAACCTTATGTGGTCAGATGAGGCGGTATTAAAGAAATTCTCTATTGGATCCTCCACGAACCCTCTGATCTCACCATACTTGGGGACTGGTTAAAAGGTAATTTATGCATGCTCATGTTTTGTACTCTTATGTTTAAATGTGTTTTTCTTTTCAATTGAACAATTGAATTGCTACAATTGGACAATTGAATTGCTTCATGGTAGAAATTGAATCACTATTTGTCCACTTATATCTTCCAGGATAAATTCCATGTGAAACAATTTTGTTAGGCAGTTCACACGCATCTTTCGACTTGAAATTTCTCATATGTTAAATTCACTGCGCACTCTGATTGTTCAAATAGGTGTAAATTATTGCCTTCTTTCGCTTTACCATGGCCTTAGGTATGTTGGCTACTAGGATGGTTTGAGTTACACATTTGAGACCCATTTGTCTTCGAGAAAGAAAAGCGAAAGAAAAAGAAAAAGAAAAGAAAAAGAAAAATAGTGGTGAATCTTGGCACAGGCAGGAGCACGGTCAGGGGGTGTATGGAGAAAGCCTTTGAGGCAGTTACTTTCAGCGCCAGTGTTTAGAATATTCAGTTTTATTGTTCGTTACATGGGTGGATAGGTGAAGTTAATGACTTGTGGGTGCCCATTTTGAGTGTTGGTCAGGTGACCACTTTAGAGTTAGTGGTCATTTTGAATCTTTTAGTGATGTATAAACATATTGGTTGGGAGTCATCGGTGGACCCCGATTACGGACTTTAGTGAGTGGTTTAAGCATTGCACCTACGATGTAGATGAATAAAGAGAAAGAAAAGTGTAACTAGCCTATGCAGGTTGTTCCATGACGCAAGGCGTGTCGGTGCTAGGTTGGGGGGAGGTGGCAATTTTGCAGTTTATTGGCTTAATGAAAGTTCTAAAAAGAACCATTAGACAGGTGGAAATTCAAGTTGAAATTATACTGGATCCAATATTGACCTCAATTGTTCTTGTATGGTTTGATTCTTTCATATGGTTTGCTTTTGATTCATTCTCGAAGTTAAGGTATGTTTATATGTATATAAACCCTTTTGAGATCTGCTTCTTTACCAAATCCCTGTGCATCTCCTTTTCTTTGTACACATGCCAGGACTAATAAGCGTTTCGGTTGGGGTTGCTGATTAATGCCCAGTGCAATTTTGAACCCTATATTAGATGAGGTTTTTGAGTGCTTTGCACATTAATCAAGTGTCTCTGATTGAAGTGTTCTAGTCTTCAACAGTAGTACTTATCGCCATTTAGAGTATTTTTTTGGGTACATTTTGCGAGCTTTTGCGCACTTTTGGGTTCAATCGAGATGAATGATGAATCATGAAGTTTGAACTCAAGTCTACGATATCAGTCAAGGCCCAAGAATCAATGAAAGCCAAGGCAAAATGAAGAAAAATGTGATCACGGTTGAAGGCAAGGAGAGCAATGCGGTGAAGGATCAACAGCGGAATTTTAAACAAAGCTTGTGAAAATTTTCGCTAGGATGCGAAAATTGCCAGCCTCATGAAATTTTGCCAACCTCGCTAAAACACCAAGTTCGTAGACCCGTCCCAATTTACCGCTACTTTGTTCCTTGAAAAACCGGATTCGCTACTCACGAGAATTTAAGCTAGCTTGGCGAAATTTCGCTAGCTAAGCGAGTACACCCGCAGAAATTTCATGTTTTAAATCAGACACTGATGATTTAATGATTGTGAGTTACCAAGACCCTAAGCGGTGGTGCTCGTCATGCTTTTTGTAATTAATGCGAGCCGCCTCAGGCGGGTGTATTACTTGAATTGTCGATAGCAGCGATTTCATAGGTTTTTGGTATTTTCATACCTTGAGGGGAGGCTATCTCGCCTGCTTGTTTTGTAACCAAAGTGAACAATTGGTGAACAATGCATTGGAGAAAGATATTTTGTAAGTTTTTATTTTTGTAAATAAAGTCTTTTATTTTAGAGTTTTTCTTTTGTTTCTTTTCTCTACTCTTCTCTCTCTTCTTTCTCTCCCTTTCCATTTTGCCGAACCACCTCTTGAGGATGACCATTCGAGATCTTGTCGCCTCTTCTTGAGGAAGGCCCCAAGCTTAGTGGTGGGAGCATATGCATGTTGTCCTCTTGTATTAAAAATTTCACGGGTAGTGTATTTATGGCTCTTATTCTCAAAACTTGGTTGCATAACAGCTGGGATGTTATTGATTTGTGATATACTCCATGCTTTGAATTTATTCTTTAGATATTTCTGAGCCTGGGGTGTCTTTACATATTAGGGTTCTTCAAATTAGGGTTAAATAACATTCTTTATTATTATTTTGGCTAGTACTCTCCATACTTTAGGATGCGATTAACGGTAAGGGAGATCTTGACATTGTTCTTTAGATAGTCTTTACGAGCCATACGAAATGATAATTTAATGTTAGGGTTTTAAAGCTAAGTATTGCATGTACTGTTTTGTTCAAGTGGAATGTTTATGGGTGAGTTTGCTAGTTAAATATAGATCCGGTTATACCATGGACTATATGTTTGCATATCATGCTTGAGGATAAGCAGAGACACTGTTTTAACTTTGCAGAAGTTAGTGACCTAATTCTTCAAAGTTAACTTTTTCACACTTTAACTTTGGTTTTCACAATTTTCGATTTTCAAATCATTCCCACTATTTTGAAACCCAAATCCAAGAGTCCAAATAAGCCTTACCTTCATGCCTTGATGCAAACCATTTTTAGGATGACCATCTGTGTTCGATCTGAACCCTTTATCTTTGCAATATGTGGCTACAGGCGGTGGTAGAACAGGTGTATATAAATTTGTTGATTTTAGGCTCCATTTCTTGTGGCACGAATCAAGATAAACTTGTCTACCTTCACGAAACGTCTTCTATCCCCAGATGTTTTAGTGACCCGATGCTTCAAGCTGGGTCTGTATTTACCTTAGTTAGGCGAGCTTCACAATCCTGGTTAGTCTTAATATGGATAACGACGAGTTAATACTGGTCCTAGTGCTAGACCATCTCAGATGGGTTCGATGGTCTGAGGAATAGTAAAGCGCACCGGGTCTTTTGGCTTTGTGGCGGTTTCATCGGGAATGACCTTCGTTCATGGTGAGATTCAAATCTGAGAAGTCAGACAATCTTCTTTTCTTGACAATTTTGCATCTTCATGAATTTGACATAATTAGGCATCTGTTCTAATGCATCATTAAATGGAATGTTTATATGTAGTTTCTTGAACACTTCCTTAAACTTTATGAATTGCTTGTCCAATTTATTCTTTTTCGAGCGTTGAGGGTACGGAATTGGGACAGTGGGCTTAGTCGTGGTTGGTCGATCTTTAGCCTCAGTTTCTTATTTCAAAGACTTTTTCTCCTGGGGTTGTTCCCTTTCTATCTTGTCATTAAGTAAGGTGCGGATTACTTTAATTTCTACCTCTCATCAGCGAATTGCCATTTATATGTGCTTGCTAATTCTGCCACTTCTCAATGTGACAGCTTTTACATGTTCATTACTTTCTCGTCTCGAGTTCACCTATGAGTTGCTAGGTAATGATCTATGCTGCCTCTCAGTCAATAATGTGGCCATTTAGCCTATTTGCACTTCTAGGTTTCTAAGTTAGGCCCGCAGTTCGATGGTTGGGTGGGTAGGTTTTGTAGGCGCACGACTTGATTTTGGAATGTGGCCTTCGTCTCATTGTAAATCACTATGAAGATCATCGTATGAGCTGGGCTTCTTCCAAATCCACTTTTTTCTCAGGTGGCGACTTGCTCGCTTGAAGTGGTGGCATACTATTATGGTTTTTCCTCCAACCATAGTTTTGATTGCTCTGATTAATGCAGTTTACCTCTCGACCTTGGCCTTGATTCTGGTCGATTCTAGTATACGTTACGATCATGTGCATATATTGTCCGACATTTGTTGATTCTCTTGATTCATCTTATTGTTTTATAATGCATATAAATTGTGTTGATAATCCATGAATCTTGTGTTATCCTCATAAAGACTCGCGAATCGGGTTATTCTGAATCGCATTCATTATACCTTGCTACTTTTGTAGCTTTTTAGTTAACTGTGCAACATGGTTTACCAGGTTACTGAGAACTTTTGTGTCTCCTCCCGCTAAGGACTTCCTAGGTGTTGATCTATCTCGAGGCCACTGATTAGTATTAGTGGTTTGTGGCCTCGATATCTCATAAACGATCGTAGTCTTTTCATAAGGGCACCTCCTACTGAGGCATCAATGATTATTCTAGCCGAATCGCTTAAAACGTTATAGAACGTGTGCACCTGCATCCACCTAGTTAACCTATGATGTGGGTATCTCCTCAATAGCTCATGAAATCTCTCCCAGGCCTTGGCCAAGTTCTCCCCCTCGAATTGTCTGAATGTGTTAATCTCTTGCACCAATTGTGCGATCTTTGTGGGTGGGAAAAATTTGGTCATAAATTTCTGTACTAAGTCATTCCATGAGGTGGAATCCGGTGGCTGGCTAGTTAACCAATGCTTAGCTAGGTCACTAAGTGACAGTGGGAATAGATGCAATCTGAGAGCTTCTTTTGTTACTCCATTATACTTTACTGTGTCATAGACTTCAATAAAACTTGTCAGATGTGCATTTGGATTTTCACTAGGCAACCCATGAAACTGTATATTGTGGAGCATTTGCAGAGTTACTCTTTTTAGCTTAAAATTGTTCGCTTGAATGGGTGGTCGTCGTATAGTTGGTGAACAGCTATCAGGTGGCAAGAGGCGAACTCCTCGAGTAGCATATCTTGGATTATCGAATTTGCCTAAAACAATCTGGTGGCGATCTCTGATTGCTCCATTAAGACCACTTGTGGTTCATTCCTTTCTTGGAACTTCCCTTCATCCTCTTGATTATGCATGATTTTAAATTGGGTTGTGTGTGCTTCTCTGCGTAATCAATGTAATGCCCATTCTGGTTCAGGATCAAATGGAAGTAATTCCCTGCAATCTTGTCTTTGCATGCACACTAATTGCTTTCCTGAAATCACAAGTATGAAGTCGAGACCAAATTATACTGAGGATGAAATAAGGCGAAATACCTAAACGAATAATAAAAAATGATTAATAAGTAAAGGCAAATAAAATGAATTTGATCCAAAAATGCACGATCTATAGCACTATTGTCAATATCAACACTAAACTTCTCCTCGGCAACGACGCCAAAAACTTGATGGGCTGAAAGTGAGTGTTTAAAAGTTGGTAAAAATTGCAGACCCGTACGTGCAAGTATACGCGTCGAGTTCACGTAGTGTAACGACTAGTCAAGTGTCGTTCCACCTGAGAAGCGTCTTGAATGCGGCAAGTGACTTGAAATGATATTTGGATCCTGTCTTATAGTGAATTATGACTAATTTCATTGATTTAATGAAAGCCTAATATTAAAATTTTGATTTAAGGTAATGATGAGAAAACTAGGGTTTTGCCTTTGCCTACCACACCTGATGGATTCTGACCTAGATAGTGCATTTATTTAATATTTCATATGATTTATGTTAGCGGGTTGATCGCGGCTTCAAGATATTCTCTGGAACCATATAGTACGCCTATCTTGCTAGTGGGATGGCCCCATCTCGCCCGACCCCTTGACTCAGAGATATAATGTTGCAGCCAGTGCTGCGGAATGCGGGATATCTGATGCGATTGACCAAGTGTTGCTTTGCAATGTCCTGCGACTCGTCTTCTCTCGATATCGGACTCACAGCATTAGCATGCCTGAATTGGCCAATAATAACATGTAATTCGGGGAGTAAGCAAGCATACAAATTCATACCAATATTAAATAAACCCACAAATTAATGTATTATTATTAATCCGCCGAGGTGCGGTTAGTGTTGACAAAACCCTAGAGAGAAAAGTTAGTGCATAGTTGACAGACCCCCTTCCTAGTAGCGAGAATCAGGCAACTCCTGATAACCTCCGAAGTGACTCGCTCGTGACAAATTACCATGAAGCTAAGCGGGTTAAAGCGCTGTGTATTTGGAAGCGTGGGTTATAAAATTTTTCACTTTTAATCAAATGCACCTTTAGATTTAACGAAAATCCGGCATAGCAGTGCCACGGTGGTGAAACCAATACAAATCACAGCTAGCAAAAAAAATACTCCCATTAAAATCCAACTACAATCATAAAGGACCTCGATCCTCATGAAATACTTAAGATAAGTATCAATCGACATAATTTTATATGCTGTTTTCTCAAACCATGCATGCATATTTCTAGATATTTACATATACAAGTACCACATTTTAACTTTTTCAGTTTTAATTACACCTTATCTTATATATAATCACAACACGACGTCTAGGACTAAGGATCTGTAAATCTTTCGGCTTGACTGCACCTGAAAAATTATTTTAAAGCGAACTTGTATTGACGAAGCGGGCTCGATGAGAGTCTTATAAGTTCATCTTAACTGTCTGTGTTTGTACCTCCCATATGAAAATCTGTCTGAAGCGTTTGTACTTGTTTATAGGAAAGCGAGTTTTGCTATGAAAACCATTTTTAGCTTGTTCCCGAAAACTATTCTAACATTGGCGTTTTATAGTGTAGCCACATTAAAAGCTTGTTATCTTTAGCGAAATACATTACGAAAACTATTTATAACTCTTGAAAAGCGTTTCGATGGTGGTTAATATTTGAAAGTGCTTATCTTTGTCGTAAAGTACCAACCTTTGTGGCCCGATACTACAGCGAAATACCCTAGAAGTGATACTCGGAACCTCGGAACTGGCATCGGTAGTGAACCTCGGAACACTACGAAGCTAGAATGGTAGGAGCCAGACACGGCGGGATACATATAGCATAATGAGACACCAGGAACCAAAATGCTCGGTGGGGAACCTCGAACCAACACCTCATCGCTATGTACTAAGTCGTGCTAGCTATCATACTCGAATGTGCGGGAGGGGCGACTCATTATATAAATACCATACTGAATCTAACCCCAGTGCCGACCCGAGGGCCAATATAGTTGATCATAATATCCCATAACCTTGCCATGCACAATCAGAAATACATCGTAGGAATGAGGCTATGCCATCTAGGGTTTTGCTTCATTGAATACATGTTTCTTAAATCTTTGACAGAACTTACTGGCAAGGGTATAACAATTGGGGTAATAAAAATGCTTTATAAATCTATATTTTCAAAGCACTTTACAGCTTTTGTAATTTAAACACTTTCATTTTAGAAAATGATTTTGAGTACTCACCTTTCTCGACTAATTTCTTTCAAATCTTGTCAAGCACTCTAGATTCTCGTCGGATGCTCAAATCGCCTACAATTCATTTCATTCTGAAAGTACCCTCGGTTCAACGTTTTAACCATAAAACATATACGGGGCTTTAATGTATCGAGCGAACTTCGATTCTAACAAAACTTTACGTCTTTAGTCTGACCGGTATGGACATCGATAATATGATGTGAAATTGACCAAAATGTCCATACATTAAATGCCCTATAAAAACTATCTGTTTTAGTCAACTTTTGACTTAAGAGACTTTCCATATAGTCTAAAAATACCCGAAACATTTATGAAAATTCCGTCCGACTTGTCCGACTACACTCCTGAAATTTGACCCAGACTTGTCAGAAAGCAGATCCAGAAATTCAGCCACATTTCAGAACACAGTCGAATTCCTAAAATTCTAAACTCAGTCCTAAAAATTTTGGGATTTGAAGTTCTGACACTTTACAGTCTCTAAGAAAATTTCAAGCCATTATATAACCTTTAGGCTTGAAAATAACACAATTAAATGAGAATTTTCTACCTTTTAAGTTTGTGAAAGAGGCTAAGATATTAGTACTATCGTAGCTCTCGCCCGCACGATATATAATTTTGCCTTACCTGTGACCGAAAGCCTAGTCCGATTTACGTAGATCTGAGAAAACGAAAGAAGAAATGGTAAAATCGTCTCAGTTCACCTCCCTTCTAGTTCGTCCACCGCCTTTCTTTATTCAATTTTGATTTTTCGTTTTTTTTTTTAAATCTTTTCTTTAATTATTATTATTATTATTTGGATAAACTATTTCTATTGTTCCATTGGTTTCATTTCTATCGAAAAATTTTATTTATCATAATTGAATATTCTTTAAATATTTGCAATTTTTCGAATTTTCTAAAATCCCAGTTTAGGGTTTTTCACTCTGGCTTATGCATTGTAAAAATATTCATTGTCTATAGAATTTGCGAAACTTTGCAGGTTACTAGTTTATGAAACTTGAACTTATGACCGCGATCAGTTTGTCATCGAGATCTGAAATTTTCAGAACTTCCACTGAACTATTTTGGCAATTTATTATTATTATTTTGCATTTAACTTCCATTAAATATACTTTCACCCCTCCACTTTCCTTAATTGCAAAGTGCCACAATTCTTTAGAAAACTTTAAAATTTCACCCACAAAACAACTTTCAAAATTCTGTTATGGCACTAAATTAATTAAAGGGAAGCTACTTGGTGCACATACGGTTACACATACCAGTGCGCCTCTTGGAATTTAGATTATTCTGAATCCTCCCTCCTTAGAACATTTCGTCCTCGAAATGAACAAAACTAATATAAGAGGATACCTTAATCTAAAGCAATTTGGGATATTTACTACGCCCGAGCCTCGACTCCCGTGTAGCCTCTTTAATCCCGTGATTCCCCAGCCAAAACTTTGACTAATGGATTGACCTTATTAGTAAAATATGCTCTGCGATCTACTATTTGCATTATTTGCTCATATAGGTCAAATTATCCTTTAGTTCGGTTGTCTCAGAATTACATGGGAGGGATCTGGAATGTACTTGCGGAGCATGGATACATGAAAAACGTTATGAACCTTGAAACTGACTACGGAGGAAGGTCTAATCATATCTTCTTGGTCAGCTCTAGCGGTAATATCATATGGCCACATGTATCGGGCCTTAGCTTTCAGCGTCTTCAAATATGAGGACACGCTTTCGAGGAAACTTTGAGGAAGACCATCGCCCTACAGCAAAGCTGTAGATCCTATGGCGTTTGTCGCGCCTTTTACGTAAATCTTTGGCTATCTTGAGTACGTCTCGAGACCCGATCTTGGATCTTCTCCCCAAGGTATCTATTACTAACTCTGGGCCCCTATCGGTCTCACTCTCTCTTACTTCATCAGCATCTGAGTCTGACACTTAGGCCTTTGTAGCTAAATGCTAGTCTTTATCTTTGGATTGATAAGCGTTGTTGTAAAGCGGGCCATTAGAGATAAATCACGTATCGACTTCCCTTAAAACTCATCGCTCTCTAAGCATATCCTCCTAGCATGCAGACCAGTTTCTCTACGGCGACCATCGGTCGAGGATGGAAGAGCTGTGCTAAAGTCTGATATAATTTATGGCATCTTGTAAACTAGACGAAAATCTGGATGTGAATGCGGGGTCTCGATGCAGGAGTATCGATATAGGAACACCATGTAATCTAATATCTCCTCCATATGAAATTGGTGACTTCCATGGATCATGGGTTACTCTTGGGAAAATACGATTTCGTGGTCTATCCCTATCTTGTAATACGATGTTGTCTCAGGGTTCTTGAGCTTCCGATCAGCGAATCTGTATTAATCTTATCCCCGGCTTCATGAAGATGGAAGAGCATTATCTTTCTGCTGACTTGATTACTCGCCTTTATCTTTGACAAGGTTAGAGGCATTTGGATCTAATCTGCAATTTCCTTTTTAATGCCGCTGCAATATCCTCGAGTATGGTACATCTTAGTCTTTACGGGGTGCATGGCATATCTTGAAGTGAGCCTGTGATTTCCGTTTTGGTTCACCTATATTGCGGTACACACATTCGACTCCCTGCAACTGTGCGCCATCGTCTACGATCTGGAACTGCGGTTTCCTACCACCCACTCCCGATCTACGCCACCGACAGTCATCTCACGAAACGCCCGGCCTTCAGCACCTTAAGTCCATAGAAGGGACGAACGCAAAATGATGCGACCGTTATCTGTATTTACACCGCAAGCGTTGAACTCCCAGATCTCAACTCATCGACAATGGGAGATGCGATGCTGTGAATAAGCATAGGAACCCTCGGGTTCGGAGCTTAAGACATCGGCCACTACATTGACCTTCCGGATGTTTGTAGTCGTCTATAATCAACCCAATCAACTCCCGACCACGCAGTGACGCCTTAAGTTAAGCTCTTTACGAGGTAAAGATATATTACGGGCTCTTATGATCGGTGAAGATCGGCGGGGAACTGTACCGCCATGATAATGTCTCGGATCTTTGAAGCGAAACCACTGTTGCTAGTTCTAAATCGCCGTTAGATCAGTTGCATCGTGCTTAACAGCGGCGGGAAGCATAAGCTATCACTTTACCGTCTGCATCGAAACACACCTAACCCTTGTCTGAAGGCATCACTATATACCACATAATAGTCAGCACTACGTGGTAGTGCTAATCTTTGGGTACATCGTCAATCTCGTCGGCTCACTGAGAAACATCTTTGGCGGTATCGACCACTCGAATTTCGATCCTTTTTCAATGGGTGGTGATAGGGTTGCTATCTTGCGAAATCCTCAAACCGTTGCGTAGCAGCACGCGATCGAGAGCTGCGAACTTGAAGCATTTGTGGGTGGTTCCGGCTCACTATAGCTCAATCTTACGAGGATCCACACTAATACCTTACTGCAGAAATGACGCGTTGGCTCGCGCATCTGACCAAAGGCTTCAAACTAAGCGTCATTGGCGCTGCAGAATCTGTGTACTATCAGGATGCTCTTGCATGTTCTCAGGCACAACGCCGAAGCGTTTGGAATCATCATGATGAATGATGCAAACATCTAAATACGGATGATACCACATTCATCCGATCGCTGAACCACGGTTGGGGCATTAATTACGTCCAGAATGGCATCACTAGGAACTTCCGTAGTGACCCGTATCTCGTTCTGAAGCGATCTTAAATCATTCTCCCGGACGCTCATGAGTGGTAGCGACCTTAGGTCGATCTTAAATCTCACTCAGATCCATTACCAATTGGTGAAATAAGCTCATCTTATACGAGGAAGCGGATACTAGTTGCGCATGTGTTGCCCGATTTGATTGTCTATAGTCTATACCTGGCCCAGTAAGCTTCATCTTTCTTCTTTCTGAAAGTGGGCTCTACAGTCTGAGTGCTAAGTGGATGGAAGCCTTGTAAGCAAATTCCTCAAATTGTGCCTTGATTCTTTCAACTCTCTTTGGCGCCATTAAGTATGGAGGAATGGATATCGACTCAGTCCACGGAACTAGTTCAATAACGACTAAGTTTCTCTATCCAGGAGTAAGCACGAAATATCATCGGAAAAGACATGGGAACTCTTTGACTATGGGGATGTCTTCCAGCAGTGTCCCCTCTTGTCTCCTGTCCCCTCTGGTAGAAGCCTTCTGCAGCCTTTAGGAAGCATTTTTCGGCGGTCCTTGCATTAATGAGACTAGGCGATCTCTCTTTGATTCCTCGAAATATCATACGGTCGAACCAATCTCTTACTTCTTTCTTATAGCAATCTAAGGTGGCTCTATGCACGGATGTGATTCATACCCAGTTATCGAAATCATGGATGCACTAACAACATCAAAGTCTGTTTGGAAAATCCCTTATGCGGATCCTTGATGCTGCTGGTTATCTTGGGATATCTTATTATCATTGATTGACACCATACACCATCTATAGGTTGGACTCTGTCCCGGTGCCTCTGGTGAATGATGCTGAAATAAATGAATGGTGAAAGGCTCTGGGTCCACGATCATGTAAGTATGATCATAAACTTAAATCATACGATGATAGTACGGTGGTGCATCATATCCTATTTGTGTATTTGTAAATGCAGAACTTTGGTAAGTACCATAGAATCAGCTGTCCCGAGTCTTGCCTCACCTCTGCCCACTAAGAGCCTCTACTAGGTCTTTTGTCGCACCACCTCTGCTGAACCACCCTACCGAGGCTGGGACAGCCCAGTGCTGTTGAATGCTCTTTGTACCTACACCAGGGTCTGCATTTACTATAGCGTAGATGGAGTCTCGGATAAAGTGACCTTCACACTGCTGATAGAAACATCATCATCATTTAATGTACACTCATAAAGATTACCTCCTCGACATGTAGGAGCCTGATGGAAAAGTGATCTGATGATCTACCACTTATCCTGGCCAAACAGAGTGTTGAGACGGATCCCCTGTGAGGCCTCCTCGTCCACGAGCCTCTACCCAGCTAGTCCATTTCTTTCCTTTCTTTCTACTAAACTGACTATTGCTTTTTGTGGGCTAGTCACGGGGGCACCTTTCTTGCCCACTGTGCGGCCGCCCTGGGTTAGAGCCTCCTTTCTGCCTTTAGTCGTTCAGCTTTTCATAAAATTCTTTGCTTTAAAGTTTCAAAACATAAACTATTGTTTACTTTTCTTATTCTCAATAAATACGGGAGCACATTGTCTCAGGTGCCGAGTGGAACCTGGGCGTGTCCGATCATAGCACTACGGTAATTATATGCGTTTGGAAGACCTCGTATACAAATCTGTGTATATAATCACTCATTTCTAACCACTATCTAAACATAAAAATTGCCATAACCTGCAGATTCGTAGGTACCATCATAAGTTTTAGCCCACTAGTTTTTTGACAGTTCTGTCTTGCCCCTCTTCTCTTTTGGAGCTCAGTGCAGACAGATAACTCTCATAACCAATCGTACTAACACGATCATGGTGATCGCCACAGGTCTGCTGACTAGTGATGGTTCTGCTGAGGCTAGTTAATTGAGGCATTTTTAGTCTAGGTTGCGCCGACATATCTCTGGTGGTGCCTCGCAGGTCTGGAAGTCTAGATCGACCTGACCTCGTCCAGACATAATCTTTGTGAATTCAAGTTGGTGACACTTCAATAGGCGATGCATGCGAGATTAGCAGGCAAATGTGGGTTCACGATGAAAAATCATTGATATAAAAACAATTCTATAAGAATCTTTGGAAGCGTCTGAGAAAAGCGGCGAGTATCGCTCTAAAAGCGCGATACCAGGATTGTGAGTTCCACAAGTGACGGGGAAATCTGTAGACAGCTCCACGGTAACCTCACATTACGAAGTATTTCATTGACGAGGTACCTGCGACTAATGGATTAAAGCGCCTTTAAAATTACTTGGAAAGCGTGGGATTTATAAAATTTTTCCTTTTCTATCAAATCACACCTTTAGATTTAATCCGTGACATAACGGCGCCTTACGGTGGTGACAAAATACAAATCACTGTATAAAAAAATACTCCCGATATTTTCCCGAAATCATTCTGATCATAAGGACCTCGATCCTCATCAAAATATAAAGATAATGATCTGACGCTAATTTTATCGCTTATTTTTGTTTTCTCGAAACCATGCATGCATATTTTACAAAGATATTTACATATACAAAATGCCACATTTTAAATTTTTTTCTAGTTTTAATTACACCTTATCTTGCCATATAATCACGACGATACAGGACTAAGGATCACCGGAAGAATATTTGACCATTTTGCACCCTAAAAATTATTTTAAACGAGAAGCTGCGACGGCGAGGCTCGGTGGGTACTATAAGTTCTAAATCTGCTTTGTCTGCTGTTTGTACCTCCCAATATATGAGAAAATGCAATGCAAATGGTTGTATTGTTTGTGAAGCTGAGTTTTGCTATGAAAACCATTTAAATGATGAAAACTGTTCTGTTGTTGGCTGACTTTTATAACTGTTTGGCTGATACGAAAAACTAATTATCTTTGAAATACAATTGAAACTATTTACTGGCACGCTGAAAAGCTGTTTAGTGGTGGTTAATATTTGAAAGTGTTATACTGTGATCATTTGACCGCGTGGCCCCATTCAAATACCAAGTGATGCCTCGGAACCTCGGGGCACGGCATGATGAGGCGAACTTTCTCGGAACACTACAGACTGAATGGTGGAGTGAACCGGCGGGATCTATAGCATAATGGATTTTCGGAGCAAAATGCCGGTGAGAGACCTCGGAACCAACACCTCCGCTGTATGTACTAAATTCGGTAGCGCTTCTTCTCTTCTCGAATGTGGGAGGCTCTTCTGCTAATATATGCTGAGTCTAACCCAAATTAAGCGGGGTGTGCATGATTACAATCATAATATCACAACCCGCCCATGCACAATCAGAAGCTACATGTCGGCCAGGAAGCCAGGCTATGCCATCACAGGGTTTTGCTAAACCCGGGCTGGCTATTTGCCATCTTGAAATCGAACTTCTGCTTGTGAGTATAACAATTGGGAGACAATAAAATCTTTATAAATACATATTTCAGTAGCACACAAACTTATAATTCACTTGCTATTTTAAAGAAAATGATTTTGAAACCTCACCTTTTACCATTCAATTTCTTTCAAATCTTGTCAAGCACTCTGGGTGTCGGATGCTCAAATCGCCTACAATTCATTTAAATTCTGAAAATGCCTCGATTCAACGTTTTAACCATAAAACATATACGGGGCTTTCAAAGCCTTCTCGAGCGAACTTCCCGATTCTAACAAAACTTTCACGTGCTAGTCCTGTGACCGATATGGACATCGATAATATGATGTAAATTGACGAAAATGTCTATCTTATTCAAATACTATAAAAACTATGTTTGATCGACTTTTGACTTGAGGGCTTTTCCATATGTCTATAGAAACAATTTGAAAATTAAGTAAAACGTGACTACCTCACGAAATTTCAACCCAAACTTGTCAAAACGTTCTAGAAATTCAATACATTGTGCCAGAACACTGGTCCCAAAATTCTAAAGTCTAACTCCAGTCACAAAAATTTTGGAATTTGGGGGTTTCACGACCTTTCACGGTCTACAAGAAAATTTCAAACCAATTATAACCTTTAGGCGAAATAACACAATCAAATAATTTTCTACTTTTAAAAGTTTGACAAAGAGGCTAAGATATTAATTTTTTTTATGCGTAGCTCTCTTCGCATATACCAATTTTGCCTTACTTGGCGTGACGCCCTAAATTAAGATTTAAAGTGAAAGATGTGAAAGGCAGAAGAAAATGAAAATTAAAAAAATACGTCTCTCAGTTCACCTCCACGCTCTGTAGTTAATTCCTTGCTGCTTTATTCATTTTTTTGATTTTCAGTTTTTAAAATCTTTTCTTTAAATTATTATTAATTATTGTTTGGATAAACTATTTCTATTGTTCCATTAGGTTTCATTTCTATCAAGAAGAATTTTATTTATCTTAAATTGAATATTCTTTGAATATTTTGCAATTTCGAGATTTTCTAAAATCCAGTTTTAGGTTCACTCTGACATTATTTAGAGAATTGGTAAAATATTAGTGTGTAGTTTTATGGCCCCCTGCGGGTTACTAGATTTGTGAGACGAACTTAACGGCACGATCCGTTTAGATATCGAGATCACCAAGAATTTTCCAGGAAGCTTCACGAACTATTTTGGCAATTTATTATTATTATTTTACTATTTTGGCACCATTGAAAGCTCCTTTTCACCCCCTCCACTTTCCTTAATTACAAAGTGCCACGATTCTTTGAAAAACTTTAAAATTTCACCGCCCAGGCAGCTCAAAAATTCTATTATGGCACTAATTAATTTAAGAAGCCCTTGGTGCACATGCGGTTACACATACCGTACACCCTCTTGGGGCCCAGGTGTTACAAATACTAACAGGTTGGTAACGGGATGCTTCTGGGACCTTAAGCTCTTGTTGGTAGTTTAGGAATCTTTGCGGAGAGACGAAAAGAAACCTTGTGAAACGAGGGGATATCCTGAAGTAGTGGGAGGAAGCCATCACAGGACCGGGGGTAGCGTTGGGCTCCATGGGTGAGCTTGGGGTGGGGACCCTCACAATAAAAACCATACAGTGTGGCAGGCCCACCCTGGTGGCTGGGCCCCACCACAATACGACACAGTGGACCCAGAGCCTCGGCCAGGCTCACCTTATCCTTAGGGACCTCCCCACTAGCGGCTCGCCTCGAACACAGGTTTTGGGCTTAAAAGTGCGAGTTCTTACAGTAGTGGGGTGCAGCCCAGTGTGTCGGTTGGTACTCTCTGTCTCATGGAGTCAGGTCTTTGGCGCCCATGTGATCCTAAAAACAAGTAGTGAGCACTTGCAGAAAGAGTGTCAGTAAAAATCATAATAGTATTACAATATGACCCAGAAAGATTTTCAATCAAGCAGGCAGGAAAGAAATACAGAAGAGTCATCTTCGCCCAATCTCTCGAGGCGTCTCGCCAATCTCTCTCTGTCTGTCTCCTTGTCTTGAGTGCATAAGAATCCCCACTTCTGCAGCAGAAGTGCTGCTTTTATATAAAGTCGGAGACCCCGTTAATGGCTGAAATCAAATTTTTTAACGCTCCGTCGAAAAAGACTTCACTATGTGACGAAGGAGGCCTACAGTGGCGTACCCAGACTACGAAATCCGCCTCATTGGTTCCTTTAACGGCGTAGGGCCTCACGCTCTTTACCAAGCGTATCTGTATGACGTCGGGAGTGCCTATTCCCATTGCATTTTGGGACTCTGCGCGGCTCTGGTGTGTTTCCTCCTCTAGATCTTCTTCCTATTATTTGGCTTCCTTTTATTCAATATAATTACAGTCACCATAAAACATTGCCATTATGGGGGATTAGCGCAATATTAGTGAATAGATGTGAATGTGTAAACTAAGCTATAAAAACATGAAATTACTTTGATGTGCATAATTGCTCAGGATCAAGACAGCAGGTTGGTAATCTATGATCGATTGGATCTGATCATTGAGGTTTGAAATACAATGTGTTCAAAGATATAAGTCCACCTCACGAACCCTTTCTTTAACAACTAGAGATTTGATGTCTATAAATTTTGACTTAGTCGAACTCATTTATTGTTGGAATGAATCTTCTTGATTTATTATGCGAATAACTTGTTGATCTATTTAGTACCATCCCGAAATACAGGCCCTGTGAAAAATTTATAACCATATTCCATGATTAGTTCCTGAAACTAGCTTCTAAACTCGGTACCATGTTTGGAAATCCTGATAAGTACATTTAACTGCTCTTCCCGGGACCGCGGCTCATTGAAAGATGGATGTAGCATAGTGTTTCGGCCGCTGTCTGAAATCCGACAAAATCCAGTCAGAATATCGATCTCTAGCGACTTCGATAAGTAAGCATGTAGTCTTTTGTTCTCTGTCGTACCTCATGACTCGCTTAAATTTACTTTATCTAAATGAGTCCTTTTCCTGGGATTGCTTAGTATCTTGACTTATCTTGTGAAATTTGAAAGTGAGTGTGTAAGAATTCAGTGGAAAACACGGACCGTGAGTCTGATATCTGCGTCGGGGTTCGTAGTGTAGTAAACTAGTCGAGTAATTTGTTTCTCGAGAAGAGAAAGCAATTAATTGAATTCCGACGTAAACAGGCAATGTTTGGATCTAGTCGTATTGCCAATTACGAGGAAATTACTCAATTAATGAAGACTGAAAATTGGTTTTACTAAATTATATAGATGATGGGAAGCCTAGGGTTTTGTCGTCTTTTGCCACAACTGATGGATGTTAATTCAATTCTGGACTTATTGAAAGTTTCCTATAAGTTATGTTGGTGGGTTGATCTTTCCTACAAAATATTCTCTCTTGAGATATATTTGCCTATCTCACCAGTGGGGTGTATTGCATCTCTACCTCAACCCCTCAACTCCAAAACGCCTAAATGTACAAACCCGAGTGCCACACTGCAGTCTAGAATATCTCTATTCTTTGAGTACCTAAGTGTTACGTTAACCATGTCCCTAGAAGTCATCTTCTCTTGATCTCAGACTCCTAGCCCTAGCATATCAAGGTTGACGGGCAGTAGCATGTAATTAAATCAAAAGTCAAGGGAAACATGTGAGACTCAGCGCCAATAATTCAGGCCAGGTCCAAGGCAGAAATCAATCCATCAGGCAAGTGGTTGGGGTTGACGAAATACTGAAAGGTTCAATGCATATTATTCATTATAGGATTGAAGGAATTTGGTCATGAAATAAATTGGGGAAGAACTCTGAAAAAGCGTCTTGTGATATCTCTACGAATCAGTCTGCCGTTGGTCTCCACCTGCATGTCTCCTTCTTCTTGTCGGTCCCAAAAACTACGTTTTCTTCTCAAATTACTCATTTATATCGGGACGAGAGCCGTGATTAGCCAATAAAATTAGGGTTCTCTGAGTTCCAGATTTTGAGAGAGGAACCACCCAGCCTCTGCCATGTCGCCAAGGCCTTCTTTTTATCTTTTGGTTCTTCATGTGAGAAGGTGGTCCTCGTTGATGAAGTGCTTGATTAAATGAAGGTCACTTCTGGCTGGCATGCAATAGCTTACCCAGCTGCTGCTTTTTCATTCACATACATTATTTATTTTGTCTCTTTTTAGCTGCCGTTTGTTTCCAACATACGCCATAGTCTATAGAACAATATAATATGAGGGATTAAGCATTAATATTAATGAAAAAGACTATAGATCATGCATTCAGAGTTATAAAGAACAGATAATTCAAATAGAGGAAATGCATGTGATTCACCTGATTAACACCCCAACTTGAAAACACGGATTGTCCACAAGCAGAATAGACTCCCACTCTGCATTTACAAGAATAACATGAAACTATATGACAATATGGGCTCTACATTACATAGTATGCAGTAAAAAGTCATATTTTGGGTTCAAAGATCAGGGTTCTGTGATTGTTTAACTTTCAAAAATCATAAAATTGATCTTGGCAGTTGACCAGTGGGGTCGACCCATTTTAGTGCTCGATTATTTTGAGGAGTCTAAGTGCGGTTAAGTGTGATCTCAGTGTAGTTGGGCCTAAGATGCCCAAGCTTGATTCGAACTAGCCTATTTGGAATGGCTTTAACACGGAGGATGAGAGCGCCTTGATTTATTCCAACGACTTCTCTAAGGGGGTTAACAAGACGAATTTGGGAGAATTACTGAATGCAGGGGTTTAGGTGAGGTTCTGTGTGAGGGATCATTGGTGACTCACACCCGATTTGCTTAATGTGCAAGACATTCCAGTTCCCACAGAGCTTTACTGACCTCAACCAAACCTCGAGGTCCTAGATTGTTGAGATCATCCATCCTCTGTCCCATATGCGAAATGATGAAGTCAATCGACAGTTATTAGGGCATTAAATGGAAAAGCCCTCGGTGTCGGGATTCAATTGGATGATCCACATTATTATTTTATATGTTTTTTTTTTTAAGCATGTGGGGCTCAAAGGCGATCCTCTTTTTCTAAGGTGTCCCATCACTTAGGTGTTTAACTTCCTAAGGTTCGTAGAACTCTTGCTTGGTGAGTACGGAATGATTCGTGCCACAGTAGGTGTTCCGGGATAACAAAATTGCTATCACAAAAGTCCTACTGTGGCAGCTCTTGCCGGTATATTGGCTCAGGTCAAACTGGGGATGGGTTTTCTTTTGCACAGATGATTTCTTTATTAAGCTGAAATCTTTTTTGAATTTCCAATTTCTCCATATACCCCTCGGACCATGCTCGGGTTTCAAGACCAAACATTGCAATTTTATTCTTTTCTTTTTCTTTTTCTTTTCTTCTTTTTCTTCTCTTTTTTTTTTAGAAAGCATGGGCCTTAACCACGGGGTCCTTAACACATTAAGGTGGTCGATGAAACTGAGGTAGGTTATGAAAAGTAAAGAAGGTTGCGCAGGTTTTTCGACTATCATTGAAACCTAATGTGTGCTCGTGTGTAGTTAGCTAAAGGTGGAGAAAATGTTGAAAGCGACGAGAATTCAGCTAATCATCCACTCTGATTAGGCATGGAGCCAGATCTAACATCAATAGAATTGGACAAATTTTCAAATTTTCAAACTATGAGCTAGAAAACACCACCAAAAAATTTTGGTTGCAAAAAACGGGTCCAAATTTTGAAAAAGAAAATGTATAGTATATGACTTTATAAAAGAGTTGAAAGCCACTTGAACATCACAAAATGGGCTTGCATAAATAATAACAAAACATAAATACAAAAGCCACTTCCTTTGCTAACTCTCTGACCCAGGCATCTCGTGTAAAATGAGCTCAGTTAGGAAATTAGAGAAGGAAGTATTACCTCTTTGATGAGATGTGATAATTTCTGGATAGACTTGTAAGCTTTCCCATAAGCCACCTTATTCCTCCGTTCAGACCAAACAAACAAGTTAGGAAAAGAAAGAAAAAAAGTGACCAGTTGGAGCATTTTGAAATTACACTTTCATAATAGTCTCTCAAAAATACTAACTTTCTGGCCATATTTGGATTCTACACTCTAGCTTTGTTTGATACCAGAGCCTTGCAAACGGGTTCGGATGAAAAAGTTATGATGAGAAACGGGTGGCAAAAATGGGGCGCGGCAGAAAATTTCGCTATGCTCTGATAATTTCGCTAACTTAGCGAAATTCGCTAAGTAGCGAAAATTTGACATAGCGAAAATTTAGCTATGTTTGCGGAAATTTTAAGCTATGTCTAATATAGAAAATTTTGGTTTAAAAAATCAAATAAAATAAATAATAATAAAATAAAATAAAAATAATAATTTAAAATAAAAAAGCTTTTTTAATTTTTTTTTAAAAATAAAAAAATAAAAAACGATTTTTTTATATAGACCAAAATTTTTTAAAAATTAAAAAAAATAAAAATAAAAAGAATTTTTATTTTATTTTTATTTTTATATAAAATTATATATAAAAAAGAAAACAAAACGTTTTTTTAATATATAAAATATATAAAATAAAATAAAATAAAATAAAATAATAAACAAATTAGAAACAACATCTTGACTGTTTTTTGTCCTTTAGTGTCTCTTTGTTGCATGCCATTTAAGCTAGTAGCGAAAGTTTAATAACTAGTGAAATTTGCGCTCCCTAGCGAAAATTTTTATTATTTATCTACTTATTGGAGTTGTTAGGCTAGCGAAATTTGGCTAGCTTAGCGAATATTTCACCTGTAGCGAAATTTGCATGTTTCGCTAGGATGAAAATTTAAGCTAACAATTCTGCTTGCTCCCAGGTGCCACGATCTTGATCAAGCACAAAATTACATTTACCTTCCAAAATTTGCACAAGCGCAAAAAGTAACCTGAGAAAATTAGGAAAAGTGCGAGAAAAGCAAAAATTAATTTTAAAACATAAATTAACTAAAAAGTGGAAATGAAAATCTAAGAAGAAAAATTAACGAAATCAAAAAATAAAATACGATAAAATAAAACAAAGCAAAAAAATTAAAACAAAAGTGGGGAGGGTGTAGCCCAACCACTTCCTTTAGGCCTTTGGAGGTGCTTTCGAGGCGGCGGAGCTCGAAATCTTAGGGTTAGTTGCTCACGAATCCGAGCCTTGCCGGGCCGCCACTATGCCATGCGATGCGTGCGGTTGCCATCTTGTTTGGTAGTGCAAGATTACATTAATGGCCGCTCAATCTCTTGAATTTTTAGCATATAGAAGGTGGTGTGGCCTTTTGGTGGAGTGCTTCACGGTTTGGTTATGCTGCGAGTATATAGCGGTATGAAGGTGAGTCGGTCTTTGCGGCAATGGGTTGTTGGTGGCTTTGGTAGTGGCGAAGGGGCTCTTCCGTTTCTTCCTTTCCATTTACCTGCCGATCCAGCGAGAGCGGTGTGGTTTCCATGAATGACCGGTGGCACGATATCTGGCTTTGCTCCTCCGCCCATGGTGTCACTTGGCGCTCTTCCTCTTGACTCTTCCTCACGGATGATCAAGATCTTTGAAATGACTTTTGAAATTGAACCTTCTGAGTTATCAGTTTATGCTCCATTTACTTTGAAGTCCATAAATTCTCATGTTGGCTGTTTTCCTTAATTCAATTTTTGACTTAATTGAGCATTGATTTTCTTTTGCTCTTCCATGACATCACCCTGGTCGGTGGAGTCGAGAATGGCACCTTTCCATTTGGAGAAATTAATTGTGGTGGTTGGTGGGCCGAGGGTTGGGAGTATCTTGTAGAGGCACCATGTAGGAGGTGCACTCATCCAATGGTCTCTGTAGTCCCTCATGGATCTGAGTGGGTTTGGATTTCTCTCGGGGTTGTTGATTTTGCCATGCGGTTCTGATCTTATTGTCATATATGCCTAGGGTTACTCTCCTGGGGTACTCAACTATCATTCTCCCCTTAGGTGTTCCATTTGATTCTAGTTCAAGCCTATTGGAACATGGATTCTGCGAGAAAAAATAACGGGCAACCTGAGGCAACTTTGAGCAGGAGGCAAAATCTGCGGTAAAAGTATATTATTATTTTTTATGAAATGAAAATAAAATAAAAAATATTATAAATATAAAAGAAATTCACCAAAACTTGTGATGAGGATCACAGTGTTCCCGCATTTCGTCAAATGCACTTAGGCACCATCCGAAACAGCGGCATGTCATTTGATTAGGTGCCCTGATAGGGTGATAGGAATCAGTAGAAATTTGTATCTATGTTGCTCCCTGTGATGAGCTCTTCATGATGTAGTGGTGAGTTGAACACGGGGATGGGTTTTCTTATGTAATGATTGAGTGAAATCAAAACTAGTGAAATTAAATTTTGGATTTTTAGGTTTGGTTAAAAAGCAGGTGGGTTGGTGGATTACCAAGATTGAAAGCCCAAAATGAAGAAAAATAAGAAAAAATCATGAAGTCTCGAACCTTTGGAGTTAGGGTTTTAGAACGTATCATGTCCTCCCGAGGTCTTTTCCTCGCGTTGGGGAGCATGACATATAGTCATTTCGAACCGGATCTTCATTTAACTTTAAAACTAAACCCTATGATTTTCCTTTTGAAAATAGCATTTAAATGCGTGAACTAAATGTTACAGCGTTGAAACACATCTTAAAAACCCGATCCATGATAGCTATGGCGAGAGCTGACTAATGAGCCTCACAGGATCTGGTAGAGTATCCATTGAACCCAAAAAAGCTTGCCAAATACACATTAAAGAGAGCATGCTTAAGGGTGCAACCTAAGTTAGAGCGGGAACTTAAACAACCAAAAATCGTGCGTTTAAACAGGAGGATTTGTCGTTACCTCCAAGCAGATTTGGCACGTCCTCTTCAAGGAGGAGGAATAGGCCTGGCCGACATCCTCTGAGTTGTCATCCTCAGGAGTGTTTGGTAGCAGAGAGAAAATGAGAGAAAGGGAAAAACGGGGCTAGGCCACACTAATTTTATTTCTGACAAAAAAATTCGTCTCCCTCACGGAGTGTATACAAATGGCTTATATGGCCTTACAAACCCAGTGAAATACCGCCTGTCAAACATAAGTGATTACAACAAAGGGTAGAAGGAGAAAAAAACCAAAAATTGTAACAAAAAGTGAAGCGTCGGGAATAAGCTCACGGAGGCGATTCTTTCGGGATGCACGGTCTTGTATGAAAAGCTCTGCGGTGGTGTTTTTCTTCACATTTTGCTCTTAACCGCCGATCTTTGATGCAATGTGAAGTTGATTGCCGTGCTTGGATCGACTCAACGTTTCGGCATAATTAACTAATAGCGCAAAATTTGACAATAAAATGTTATCATTAAAATAGTAGGGACCTTAATGTGTTAATCGGGTTAATTAGAATGATTAGTATACAAAAAGCACTCAAAACCTATAATACATAGGGTTCAAAATAGCACTTTTTGGGCACTAATCAGATCTTCATTTAACTTTAAAACCTAAACCTTATAATGTCCCTTCATGAAACATGGAATTTAACTTGGCATAAATGTCCCTAACGGTGAGAACATATCTCAAAAACCTACCCTACAGTAACTAATAGGAAACAACTAACTGGATAACAGTGGATTTAGTGATAAGCATCCAATATAACCAAAAGCTTGACAAATACACGTTAGTGAGGGCGTGCCTAGAGATTTTAACCTAAGTGTGAGAAGGTGAACACAAATACCCATAACTCGCATACATGAAAAATGTAGAACTTGCAATTTACTCAAAAACCGGTACTCCAAAGGGCCTTCCTTCAAGGAGAAAAGCGGTCTAGCCAACCATTCTTCGAGTTGTCATCCTCAAGGTGTTTGGCAGTCGAGAAAGGGAGAGAAAATGAAAGAAAGTGGAGAGAATGTTCAAAAAGAGGGAGAGCAGGAAGCTTCTCCTGTCAAAGTTTATTGATTCATTGAGAATTTGTACAAACTGAGGCTTATATATGCTAAGAACAAGGGGAAATTACAAAAAAACTAAAACCAAAAGCTATTACAAGGGATAATATCGGAAGAAACAAAAATTGAAACAAACAAGGCACAACGTCAAAAGCGTGAACGCAGCCAGGAAGGAGCAAAAAGGTGATGAATAAAGGCGCATGATGGTGGTAGTCAAAGGGCGCGGGCGTACATTCCCGCAATGCTCCATTTTTCTTTCACATTTTCGCTTTTCTTTCCTTCTCGGTCTCTCGATATGAAATCAGTTTGACTCGAATTTTCGTGCTTGATCGACTAACAATTTTTTCGCATAATTAGCTCGCAAAACCGCAAAATTTTCCACAAAAACGCGACAAGAGAATAGCGGTGGACCTTAATGTGCAAATTCCAAGTTAATTGACAATGTTAGTACACAAAGAGTGCCTCAAAACTGTAATAAATAGGTTCAAAAATAGCACTTTTTAGCACTAATCACACTCTCTCAACTCATACACAATCGCTAGTCCCTTAAAGAATGAAAGAAAAAGAAAGAAAGAGAGAGTACTAAACAAAAATCAAAATTATGTTCACAAAAAATATATTTCAAAAAGGTTGTAAATGGCAATGCCTAACCCTAAGAAGACCATCAAACCCTTGCCCAATAACTATCTTGAGAGAATGAATGCCATGCTACAAAATTGAGTATCAAAAGAGCCTCCTCTCGGGTGAATCAACCAAAGACTTCCACCAAAACCTAAGGTTTCAGGTGATCGCCTCTATAAATAAACCGCCAAACCACTTCCCCCAACCAGGATATTGCTACAACCTAGCACGCTAACTCGACCCAACAGATCGGGGGATCCACTATTCTACAACTCCTTTTATGTTGTAGGGTGCAATGTCGAGAACTCCACCTCACCAAAGTCCATGTAACTGGATCTACCGATGACTCCTAACCAATTAAGGCTTTCAAAAAGGACCAAGTCATAAGGATCTTCGACCACAAACTCTTAAGGTTTCACCCTGACTAATGATTTCCAGACTCAACACCTACAACTTTACTCAACTCCACCCATCCACCCATGTAGCGAAAGCAATTGGCCTGCGGGCTCCCAACCGCCAAGCCAGTGGCACCGGCTTTAAGTGGTTTTCGTTTCATATACCCTGACTGTGCCTGGTTTCAAGGCAAGTGTTGCAATTTTTCTTTTTCTTTTTTTTCTTTTCATTTTCTTTATTTTCTTTTGAAGACACATCGCCTTTTATTCATGGGGGGTCCTTAACCTATTACAAAGGTCAACGAAACTAGCAGTTTATCGCAAAGGCTTAGGAGGCCAGGCAAGCCAAAAGTTATTGAAGAAACTTGATGTACACTGTGTGTGGTTAGCTAAAGGTGGAAGAAAAATGGTCGAAAGAAACAAGAGTTCAACTGATCATCCACTCAACCAGGCATGGAACCAATCTAACATCAATAGAATTAGAGAAAGTTTCAATTTTTCAAACTACAGGTTAAGCAGAACACAAAAACATTTGGGTGCAAAATGGGTCCAATTTTTGAAAAAGTAAGATGTATAGTATAACAGCTTCACAAAAAGGAAAACCAGCAAGCCACTGAACATCAAAAAAGGGGCTTGCTCAAAATAAATAAAAATTAACAATCCCACTTCCTTCTCGCAAACTCTCCCCCAACCAACGTCACATTGTCCTAATGGGGCTCGATTGAAAGTCGAGGCTGAAGTGCTACTCTTGATGATATGTGCTCGTTTTAGGATAGGATACTTCACAAGCTTCCATCGACACCTTATTCACTCCGCTTCGCTTCAAATAAAACAAGCTGGGAGTAAGAAAAAAGAGTAAAAAGTGACCGGGGCTTGGAGATTTTGAAAATTACTACTTCATAATCATTTCAAAAGTTTTCTTTCTGGCTACATTTGGATTCTAAACTCTCTAAGCTTTCCAATGGTACCAAAAACACCCAAAACGGAGTTCAGATGAAAAAGTTATGATCAAACAAAATAAATGTGAAATCTCAGAATAAATAAATTTTTTTTAAATAAAATAAAAATCAAAAAAATACTTATTTTTATTTTTGTGTGAAAGAAATATATATATATATATATATATATATATATATATATATATATATATATATAGTATATATATATATATATATATATATATATATATATATATATATAACAAAAAATGAAACAAAGGAACAAAATTTCAGACGCCGCTACGCTAGTAGGTTGCGAATTTTTCAAATTTTCCGACTCCGCAAAATAAAACACGTAAAAAAATTAAGAAAATTGTAGAAAATTGAAAATTGCTAGACACAAAGATTAACTAAAATTAGAGAAAATCTAAAAATAAATATTAACTAAATCAAAATAAAATAAAATAAACTAAAATAAAATAAAATAAAATGAGAAAAGATGAAAACAAAAAGTGGGGGAGACTATGCTCCCTCCAAACTAGTCTCTCAAGCCTTTGGAGGCTGTTGGAACTGGTGGAGCTCAGAAATGATGAGGTTCAGGTGCTCCAAATCCGAACCCGCACCCGAACCATCCACTATGCCATGCAATGTGAGCAACTGCCAATTTCTTCGATGTAGTGGCAAAAACTGAAGCGCTGGCCACTAACTTCGGAAATATTGGTAATGTAGTGCTTTATGGGATGGCCTCAGCTTTGGGAGCAAATGCTTTAGGTGTGAATCAGGTCGCTAGTGAATGAAGGGTGCACCGGGTCGAGAAGGCAAATACTATTGGTGGTCAGGAAGGGGCTGGGGCTCTTCCCCTGCTTCCTTTCCATTACCTTCCTCACTCAACAAATGAAGGATTTCTTCTTTTTTTCCATCGGAGCAACAAAGAAAGACAAATATCTAAGGATTCAGATAATAGTCAGGCCATGACACGCTCCTCCACCATGGTGTCACTTAGCACTCTTTCTCGACTCTTCCTCTTGATGAACATGTTGATTAGCAAGCCTGAAATTGATTTCTCAGAAAGTGGTCACATTTTTTACCAATTTCACTCAAGCCCATCTACTTTTGGTTCGTAGAGTTCTCCACAAGATGGATTTTTTTAATTAATCAAGTACTGAATTTCTTCGTTTTTCCACAACGCTCACCCACCACTGTATGTTCAAGATGCTCGCTCAACTAGAGAGATCGACTGTGGTGGTTGAGGCCGAGGAGTCGGGCTAACACTCGTGGACGTGGGGAGGCATATCAGGTGGTAGTTATGGTTCCCATGAGAGTAGTTTAGGTGGTTCCTCCAACCAGGTTTGTAAGAATTTCCATATGGTGCATTTGTCGAGGCACTATGCATGAGGGCACACTATCCATGGAGGGTTTCTTCATATTCCTCATGGACTTATAGCATTTAGATTTCTCTCTAAAGGGTAATCAATTATGCCGTTTTTCCTCTAGATGTTCCATCGCTCAACCGATATTAAATTCAGACAAAGTTCAAGAATACCGACTTGATCCACTTGCTTCCGGATTTCTAATCCACCGAACATGGATTCCTATATCAAAACAAAATACAAGACAACACAAAACAATCTCTCGTTAAAGAACTTTTTATTTTTATTTTTGAAAATGAAACAAAAGAAAAACTAGCAAAGAAAATATAAAAGAGATTCACTAGCATTTCAGATGAGAGGATCACAAGTGTTCCACAGCTCGTCAAATGTACTTAGGCACCATCCCCGACAACGACGCCATTTGATTCGCGCACAAAGAGGTGTCTTAATCAACAAAATTTATATCCTAGTTCTATCGTCAGAGCAAAGCTACTCGCAAAGATAGTTGGCCGCACTACCGAATCCCTGTGTGACGGGTTTTCAGACAAATGATTTACTCGGTTAAGCTCAAAATGGTGAATTTCACTTGACTCAAGGCTTTGTAAAACAGGTGCTGGTTGTTCATGTGCTGAAACTAAAATACGAAAAATGTAAAATAGAACCTCTTGAAGTGTCTGCGGCCACCGGTTTAGTGGCCTTAAGGCAACCAACATGTCCTCGGTCTTTTCCCTTCATGGCATTGAGGATGACATATAGTCATTTCCTAACTGTGATTCTGATATTTAACTTTAAAACCTAAACCTTATAATTTCCTTCTGAAACATAGCATTTAACCGGGCATAAATGTCCCTAATCTCAGTGAGAACATATCTCAAAAACCTACCCTACAAAGAATTCATTAAGAAATAACTAACTGATAACAAAGGATCTAGTGATAAGCATCCACTGTAACCAAAAAGTTTGCCAAATACACGTTAGTGAGGGCATGCCTAGGAGATTTTAACCTAAGGTGAGAAGCAGGAACACAAATACCCATTGATTAGTACCCAAAAAGTGCTATTTTGAACCCTATATTAGATAGGTTTTGAGTGCTTTTTGCACACTAATCATGTCATTTATGCCAATTGAAGTGTTCAAGTCTTCTTAAGATCACTTATGCTTCTAAGTGAGGTTATTTTGGTTGTTTTGCGTTTTTACACTTTGGGAGTTCAATATCGAGTCAAATGATGAATCACGAAGATTGGATCTAACTGTCAGCCATCAATCGCACTAAAAAATCAAAGAAAGAATGAAGGCAAAGTGACTCGAAATCGATGCAAAGAGAGGACAGAAGCAATGCAATGAAGATCAAGAACCCGTGAATTTCGCTTAAGATTGCAAAATTCAATGGGATTACAAAATTTCGCAACCTTAGCTTAAAAATTTCGCAACCTTAGCTTAAATTCACCAATTTCGCTGGGGACACCAGTGGTTTCGCTAGGCACCGGTTCCTAACAAATCTCATGTTTTCGCTTACTCCTCACATGTTCTTTCGCTAAGCCAGCTTAAATTCGCTAGCTAGAGAAATCACCACCGCCGAAATCTTGCATTTTCAAGTATCTGGTTAGCTAAAAATTTCGCTAGATAGCTAAATTCGCTAGCTAGCAAAATTTTCGCTATTAGCTAAATTTCACGCTCTAGCGAAATCATTGTTTCGCCTAAATAAATTCACGCTCTTCTGTGTCATGCTTTTTTGTGTACTTAACAACCGACTTCAATTTGGTGTATTACTCCTTTATCCTTAAATTTAGCCAAATTGTTAGGTTTTATGGTATTATACAGCTTAGCGGCTTCCATAAGCCACCTCCTATTTCAGAACTCCAAACAAATCGAGGAAGCAATTTTTTGTAAGTTTTGAATTTTGTAACAAAGTCTCGTAGTTTAGTTAGGGTTTTGTTTTTCTTCTCTCCTCTTCTTATTTTCTTTGGCTGCCAAACACCCTCTTGAGGAGTGATAACCAAAGAGATGTTTCTCGCTGCTCTTTTCTTTGGAAGAGGAAGGAAGCTACTTGTATGGGCATAAGGTGTCAGTTCTCAGATTAAAAGCTGTGTGCATCGTGTTTATGGCCCTATCTTCTCAAATAGGCTGAATAGCATTGAATGTTATTGGATTTGGCCAATACTTACCATGCTTTAGGATACAAGCAGTATACTTATTGCTGATGCAGACCAGGGTTTTTGTGATGGTCTTTATCGAGCCACCGAAATGATGTTTAATGTTGTGGTTTCAAATCATAGAGGCTAGATGCATGTTACCTGTGGTTAACTCAAATAGGAGTGGTTTCTAGGTTAGGTTTAGTTAGTTAAACATGCATCCTGGCCAGGCTCGGACTATGTCGTTTCATTGCTAACGCGAGGATAAAACCCAGGACACTTGTTCGCCTGGCTACCAAGTTAGTAACTCAAATCTTCAGTTAACTTTTCACACATCATTTTCGCTTTTACAATTTCAAGAAGCAAACTACTTCCAACGTTTTGAAACAAAAACTAAAAAGTCCAAATAGAAAGCCTTACTCTCGCACTTATGCAAATCATTCCTGTGGATGAAAACCCATCCTTGTTCGACCCTAGATCACTATACTCAAGCAAAGAGCTTGACTACTAAAGGAAGAGTAGGAACTTAGGTGTATATAAATTTTGTTGATTTTAGCTCACCTACTATGGTAATTAATCACCTATAATCAGATACATGAAAACAAGAGAGTAACTTCTGTATCTTACTCTCAAAATCGTACCTAATGGCCTTCGAGAAGCACTATCCAACCATCCTCCGAGTTGTCATCCTCAGGGTGTTTGGTAGCCGAGAAAGGAAGAGAAAATGAGAGAAAATGGAGAGAAAGTGCAAAAAGCGGGAGAGCAGGAAGCTTCTCCCGTCAAATTTTATTGATTCATTGAGATTTTGTACAGACTAAGGCTTATATATGCTCAGAACAAGGGGAAATTACAAAAAAAACTAAAATCAAAAGCTATTACAAGGGATAATATCGGAAGAAACAAAAATTGAAACAACAAGAATCGCCAAAAGGTGAACTGCAAAGATGAAGGAGCAGGCATGATGAACAAGGGCAGTATGATGGTGAACAGCATAAAGTGGGCAAAAGCATTCCGCAGCGTTCCATTTTTCTTCACATTTCGCTTCTTCTTTCCTTTCTAGTCTCCGATCCGAATGCTGAGTTTGACTCGAATTCTTCGTGCTTGGATCGACTCAACAATTTTGGCATAATTAGCTCACAAAAACTACAAATTTTGCCACAAAAATGCGATCGGTAGAATAACAAGGACCTTAATGTGCAAATCGAGTTAATTAGTACACAGAGAGTGCTCAAAACCTGTAATAAATAGGGTTCAAAATAGCACTTTTTAAGCACTAATCACGGAGTCAAAACATACCCAGGAGATCATGTGTGTGTGCATGATACCTTTACCGAATCGAAGTTCGAGATCTAAAAAGGGTGGCCAGACATGGTTATTCTCAACTTTACACAACGCAAATTCCAATTGTCAAAAACAACCCTGATTCTCTACTTCATCGAATGGGTTACTTTTTATGATCACTACAACTCCCTTTGTTGCCATCATGCTCACAATTACAAGGGATACCCACTACCAACTCGAGGACTATTATTATAATATGTGCAATGTGCATACATGTCAAAACTGGACACAACCTAACATGTTAAAAAGGACTCAACATAACAACAACCCCGTAACCATCTCTCAAAAATATAAACTAAGTCACACCCCATACCCATGTCAAAATAAAACTAAGTCAAAATAACATCAGTCGAAATATAACATCAATCAAAATAAACTAAGTCACACCCCATACACCCACACCCCCAAACTAAAAACTGACAGTGCCCTCAATGGCAAAAAAGAAAACATAACAAAAAGGTAAAGAGATACGTCTCAGGAAAGTCACTCCAGCCGCGCGTGGTGGCGAGACATGGAATGATCAAGCCGGGCTAGCCGCTAAGCCGGCCTGTCCCGGGCTAGCATGGATGGCGCTCGGGCCGAGTCAATGGTGGCCATTCCTTGCCGACGGCCGAGGTTCGCTCGAAACTCGGCGGCTCTGGTATTCCGCCCCAATAAGCGCCGGCCGTGGTAAGTACATGGATTCGTCGCTGCGGATCGGGTCGAACTGGGGAGATCTCGCGTCGCTGGCCCACCGGGACATCAATGTCGGCCTCATCATTTGGCCCTAGTCATCTGACTCATCTTAGCTCCCAACTTCACCGGTAGTGGAATGGCAAGCGCCATTGTATTCAAGCCTCGAGTCTACGACGGACTCGCCGAACGACATAGCCGGGTGATCAAAGAGGTGGATCGTGGTTCTGCAATGCATTTTAGGTCCACTCAATCAACCCCCGCTTAATGGCCGTCCTAATGTCCAACTTAAATCCCTTGGTCATATGCACAGGACGAATCGCCTTGCCTGCGGGACCGTGTCAGATGCGCAGAAGGTTTAATCTTAACACATAAAAAATTATACCAAACCTTCGCCATGGGTAGCAGCTTATTTATCCGAAAGTGGTGAACCTTGTCGATCGACGGTGACACTCCTCCACACGCCTTGGCCCCGTGTGAGCTCCCCGACGGCCTGGTCCGTGGTCCGCAAATAAGGCCCCAGATGCCCCAACGTCATCCCACAACTGATAGATCTGGTTGATGGTTCATGCCCCGAAGTCGACCCACCTACCCCGGACAAACACAATGGTGCCAACCTGGAAACGCAGGTTGGAATGGAACTCTCGTATGACCGAGGCCACTCCGGGGGTCGTGGAAGCACACAAAGAACCGGCCATCCTCCTGGCCTCGGTCGTGAAGCCAAGAATGCCTCAGGAAACCCCTTTCCTGAATGAATGAACTGCTGCAAAGCTGCCTGCAGGAGCCGCTCCGCTCCTAGGAGATGAATCGGTGCAGACGTCTCGAAGGGGAGGCGCCGCCGTGCGATGTGGAGCCTGAGCTGGTCTTTGGCCGACAGCTTCGGGAGCCAGTAGTGGCGGCTCACTAGAAACTTGCAAAACGCACACTGCATAAGAGCAAGACAAAGTGGGTGCAAAAAAAGGGCGTGAGGGAAAATGATCGCCGCGGTATTTATAGTGGCTCTAAGATTTAGTCGTTAATACATGAAGGTGGCTTCACTGTGGTGAAGACATACTTCGGAGTGGCATAGAGAGGTTCGTCAGGGTGAAGATCGGGCTTTCGATGTCGCGGACCTCAGAAAGTTCGCCCCAGCCTTGCAAAGGGCGGCGCCAGCCACACGACTGCAGGGCTGCTGGGCGGAAAATCGCTTTCCTCCCGTATGGCCTAAATAGAAGCTTCACACGGTGACCGTGGATAGCGGACACTATATTTTTACCCTCTTTTTTTAATATTCGCCAATGTATTAAAAATAAGCACATGTAGGACACCCAAAACAAAAAATTTTCCATAAAGCAATCAAAAGGAATGGAAGTAATACCAGTTTAGTGAAAAGAAAATCTCACAATGCTTGGGTTGCCTTCCAAGAAGCGCTATGTTTAACGTCGTTAGCTCGACATTCCTGCATCTCCATGTTGTATTCAAGAGGAACTGAGAATGCTAACGCCCCTTCGTAGTGCTCAAAATCGCTGCTCAGGGCGGTCGGACTATTTTAGCTACCATGCCCTTGATCTTTTGGGTAACTCGTGTAACACGAGACTTATCTTTGGAGTTTACCACTTCGCCTTGCAAAATCTCTTTAGGGTGGAGGACCAGGTATCTTTGTTAGGGTAGTCATCTGGGAGCTTCATGGGCCGGAATACATGAAAGGTGATCTCATCTCCTTGTACTCTCAATTTCAATTCTCCCTTCTACACATCAATCAGTGCCCCGCCAGTTGCTAGAAATGGCCTACCTAGTATGATAGGTATTTCTTTATCTTCTTCCATATCCGGAACAATGAAATATGCCGGAAATATGAACTTGTCCACTTTGACTAGAAAGTGTTCTATCATCTCCCCACCCCCCCCTTTTGGGTGTTTAATGACTGGGTCCGCCAACCTGGAGGTGACTATTGTCATGCTTCACCTAATCCCCAGCTTGTCTAAATATTGTATAGCGCATGAGGCTGATACTTCTGCTCCCATCACACAAAGCCTTTTCAAAGATGGAATTTCCATCTGCGGTAATGGATAAGAAACTATCTAGGTCTTTAAGCCAGGGCGCTTTCATGTGATGGCACTAATTCTCAATGAGGTTCATTGTCTCAAAATCTGGCAAATTTTTCTTTGTTTCGGATGATTCTTTCAAGGATTTCACATAACTAGGCATCTATTCTAATGCATCGACAAACGGAGTGTTTTATATGCGCTTCGAATCTCCGTAATTCTGGTGAATTGCCTGTCCAATTTACTCTTCTTCAGGCATTGAGGGTAAGGGATTGGGATAGTGGGTTCAGTCATGTTCGGTCGACCCTTAGCCTTTGTTTCTTCTTCATCTAACTTTTTCTGATGGGGCTAGCCCTTTACTACCTTGTCATTCTAGCTAGGCTGCATCACTTCTTCTAGATCTGCCTTCTCTATCACCGGTGGCTACCCTGGCACTGCTAGTTCTCTGCCACTCCTTAATGTGATAGCTTTTACCTGTTCGTTACCCTCTCGCCTCGTTCACTTCGTAATTGCCTTAATGCCCCATCGTCATTAACAGTTAGAGCTTATTCGCCCATTTCCAGACTTCTAAGCTCTCACAGGCCGCTTTGATTGCTCAATCAAGTGGCTTGGTTCTTCTCAAATTCGCCTTTGTCTCATTCATAAAGGCGTGCAAGGTGAGAATTGCAAGGCTTGCTCCAAGTCTACTTTTTTCTCTCGGGCGGGTGGTTCATTCACTCCTGGGTGGCAGATGTTTTTCTTTGCATTCCTCTACCCATAAATGATTGTTCTTACTGCTCGACGCTTCTCCATCCCTGGCCTTGATTTTGATTCCGATATCTATTTTGATATGCATTGCCTCCATATTGTCCTTGCTATAGTTGATTCTACTGATTCACATATTGAGCCTGTTTCATCACATTCACCCTCGACCGACACTCACAAAGATTGTGTTGTCCACCGCAAGATCTGCAGAATTTCCCACTGATTATTCTCGACAGCATCAGATCGTACTTCTATCGGGTTTCTCGTGTACCGCCTAGCTAATCGTAAGCACATGGTTTACCAGGTTACTGAGTCTACTCCTGCCAAGGGTTTCTTAGGTGTTGATCTATCTCTAGGCCACCGACAAGCAGTCAGATCCCTTCAAAATCTCTTACAGCTCACCCGGTTTTCTTCATCAGGGCACCTCCTGCTGAGGCATCAATGATTGTCCTAGTTGAATCGCATAGACCGTTGTAGAATGTGTGCACCTCCATCCACTTAGTTAATCTATGATGTGGGCATCTCCGCTGTAACTCATGAAATCTCTCCCAAGCCCTCGTTTAGATTATCCCCAAATCGGCTCGAACGATACTTTCGCACTAATCGTAAGTTATCTTCGAGGGTGGAAAAATTTTGTTAGAAATTATGCACTCAAGTCATTCCATGAGGTGATGGAATCTGAGGTCAAGTCAAGTTAACTAGTGTTTAGCCCGTCATATGTGACAATGGGAATAGTCGCAGCTTCCAAGAGCTTCTTTCTATTACTCCATTATACTGATCGACGTATACTTCAATAAAGTCAATAAATGTGCATTCGGATTCTCACTCGATAACCCATGGAATTTTATATTGTTAAGCATTTGCAAGGTTACTCTTTTTAATTCAAAGTTGTTCGCTTGTATAGGTGGTCGTCGTATAGTTGACTAAACAACTGTCGATGGCAAAGCAAACTCCTCAAGCAGCATATGGGGATTATCAGGCTGCACGAAAGGTGTGGTGGCCTGATTTCTATGGTTCTGTCCATTATGTTCCACTTGTGGTTCATCCCTATCGAATCTGTCCTGAGTCTACTAGATGCTGCATGATTTCAGATTGGTTGTGTGTGCTTCTCTACGTGATCTATGTAATGTCCGTTCTGGTTCGGGATCGAATGGAAGAAAACTCGTAATCGTGTTCAGATACACTCTAAATACTTTCCTAAAATCACAGGTATGAGATCGAGACCAAATAACAGCACGGATGAAATAGAGGAGAATAATTAAACAAAGAATAACAATTAAAAAAATAATCAATAAGTGATAAGAACTAAAGAAAATAAAATTGATCCAAAGTACTATCTATGGCACGGTTGTCAATATCAACACCTGAACTTCTCCCGATTAAACGGCACCAAAACTCACTATCGAAGTGAGTGTAAATTAAGTGGAAAACGCAGACCCGTGCGCATAAGTATACGCGTCGAGTTCACGTAGTGTAGTGGCTAGTCAAGTGTCATTCCCTCGAAGAGAAGCATGTTGAATACTGGCTTAATGACTTCGACAATATTCGATCTTAGTCTTATTGCGACTACTTACTTAAATTATCGAATTAATGAAGCATCGAAAAATTAGTTTTACTAAATTATATAGAAGATGGGAAGCCTAGATTTTCATTGCCTCCCGCCATAAATTGATGGATGTTAATTCAATTATGGACTTATCGGGAAGTTTCCATATGTTGGCGGTCAAGGGTTGATCTTTCCTACAAAATATTCTCTCTCGAGATATATTTGTGTATCTCGCTAGTGGGGTGTATTGCATCTCTGCCTCAACCCCTTGAATCTGAAACGCCTAAATGTACAAACCCGAGTGCCACACCTATAGTCTGGAATATCTCTATTCTTTGACTACTCAAGTGTTACATTAACCATGTCCCTAGAAGTCATCTTCTCTCGATCTCATACTCCTTGCCCTAGCATATCAAGGTTGGCCAGACGATAAGATGTAATTAAATCCAGAATTAAAGCAAACATATGAACTCATACTGATATTCAAATAAGTCTAAACCAAAAATCAATCCATCAAACTGTGGTTAGGGTTGACAAAACCCTAGAGAAAGGAATTAGTTCATTGTAGTATTCATTACAGACTGAAGAATTCAAATCATGAAGTAAATTGAGGGAAGAACTACAGAAAAATCCATCTTCGCAATCTCTCTCTAAATCCGTCTCTATTGATCTCCCTCTCTGTGTCTCCTTCTTCTTGTTGATCCCAAAAACTCCCCCCATTTCTTCTCGAAATTACCCCCTTTATACCCGGGACACTTCCGCCCATCAATCAGTCTTAAAATTAGTGGTTCTATGAGTCTCGCTTTGGAAAGGAACCCTTACCGCTTGAATGGCCGAAGGTGGCTTTACCGTGGCGGCCGAGGTCTCACGTTTATCTTCCTCGTTCACATACCGGCTGCGGTCCTCACACGCGGGCGCTTCGCCGGCTGGCTGGTCCTTCATTGCCAAGGCATCAAGAACTTTCTTCGTCGTCGCACATATTCCCGTTCGTTGTTATTTATATCTTTTAGCTCCCCGTTTGTTTCCAACATCGCCATATTCTATAGAACAATATAATATGAGGGATTAGTGTAATATTAATGAAAAATACTGTGAATCATGCATTCGATCTATAAAGAACATCGATAATTGAACTGAAATGCATGCATGATCCACCCTGATCACATGCCAACAATATAAGCAATATCCGAACGCTGGTGACATATTTTCGGAAAGCATACATCGTACTTCCTATCACGATGCATAAGGAATTGGCTGTGACTTCCCGAATATCAAAATTATTCTTGGGACATTGATTGAGACTAAATCTGTCTTCCTTAGCCACAGGGGTGTTACCTAGTTTGCAATCATGCATGCCAAACCTTTTAAGAATTTTCTCAATATAGCTCTTTTGTGAGAATCTAAGTATACCTTGTGAGCGATCCCGGTGTATCTGTATACCTAACACAAAAGAAGCATCACCAAGATCTTTCATCTCAAATTTCTTTGATAGAAATCTCTTGGTTTCATGCACATGCCCCATATCAAGTATCAAACAATCTATCATCAACATATAAAACCAAGTAAATATGCTTACTCTCACTGAACTTATGGTATATATAATCATCAACCATATTCATCTCAAAACCAAACAAAATGATAACTTGATGAAACTTGTAATAACATTGACGAGAAGCTTGCTTAAGCCCATAGATGGATTTCTTTAACTTGCAAACCATATTCTTTGTATCTCCCGACACAAAATTTTCAAGTTGCACCATATAGATTGCTTTACTCAATGCTCACCATTGAGAAATGCCTAATATCCACTAACAGTTTCAACAAAAAGCCACAAGTTCCATTATTGTCCTAAAAGAGTCTTTCGATGAAACCGGAGAGAAAGTCTCTTTTATAATCGATGCTTTGTATAACCTTTAGCGACAAGACGAGCTATTTCCACATCACCTTTCGAATCCTCTCGTTTTAAATATCCATTTCCAGCAACCAATGGGCTTACACCTTCGTGCACGGGACAAGATCTTCAAACGCCATTGTCCTTCATGACTTTATCTCTCATTCACGGTATTAATCCACCTCGAGATTTAGAACTTTCAGGTCATGAAGTCGATTTGATCATCTTCCACCGCATCAATGTCAAACTCATGTTCTTAAAGAAATACAATGTAATCATCCGGCACGCACTTCTCCTTTCTCTAAAGGACTTTAATGGCGAGGCTCCGGAGGAGGTATAGTTGTTCTTTCTCCTCGAACTCGAGGTTTCGGATATTGTTTTGATTCCGATTTGCTTCTACGCCGTATAGGAACTCGATCAATGTCAATAATAGCCGCGGAATATCAACATATCTTCTTCAAAAATCCTTATCCTTATCTCCCCATCAAACTCGCTAACATCCTCAAAGAACCGAGCATTTCCCGTCTCAAAAATTGATTTAGTAGTAGGATCATAGAATTTGTAACCCTGATCTTTCTCGTAGTATCTATTAAATAGCAACTAACGTTTCAATCCAATTTCTTTCATGTGGCCTCGTAATTGTGGTACGAGGGGCGGTCCTAATCAACAAAATTTATAACCTACTCCTCGCTTATCACATAAAGATAGCCTAATGGCAAAGATAAGAAATTCTCTAGTGGTCAAATACTGTGGATGAGTTTTATTCGCACAAATGATTTGCAGTTGAGTTCAAAATGGTGAATTTGGTTTGGATTTGGGGTTTTATAAAAACAATGGAAGTTGGTGATTTGCAGACTTAAAATAAAACGAAGTAAAATGTGAAAATAACCCTCAAGCATCTGCCACAGTTCGAGAGGTCCCGAGGTAATCGAGGGTCCTCTCGGTCCTTTCTCTCGCTGGGAGAATGACCATAGTCATTTAGAACCTATCTTCATTTGCACTCTAAAACTGAACCCTAATAATTTTCCTTTGAAACATGGTATTTATTGAGCATTTATGGCCTTTGATGTTGTAAACCTATCTCCGACTCCACCTTTACAAAAGAACTTCAATAAATGGAAATCTACTTAATCTCAAGTGATCTGTATTAAGCATCCACTCGAATCCTAAAAGAATGCCAAGCATGTGTCATTCCGTATGCATCTATGGATTTAAACCTAAGATCGGGAAGGAGATACATAAATGACAATAACACCTACGCTGAAACTCTGAGAACCCACGGAACCCACGTAACCCTCCTCCAATAGCCTTCCTCTTCAAGGATAAAGGGGGTTTAGCCAACCATCGCTTGAGTTGTCATCCGCAAGGAGTGTTTGGCAGCCAAGAAAATGAGATAAAATGAGAGAATAGAAAAGAAGCGGGAAAACTCCCGCCCAACTCTCTGTATTAAAATGCATAATGAAAAAGTTGTCTTTTACAAAAGCTTAATTGAGCTTATATAGTGCTCCCATGAAGCAAAATTACAAAAATATCCCAAATACCCACTATACATGAAGGGTATTTTAGGAAAATCACAAAAATAGGCAAATCTGGGTCAACCTGGTCACCTGAGAGCAAGTTGCGTAGGGCTTTCAAGACGCTGAAATTTCGTGCTTCAAATTTTCACAAATTTCTTCACAACTTCATGGGGTTCTGCCACAAAGCTAAAATATTATTATTTCACAGAACTTCAGAAAATTTGCAATGGCTCAATTTCTTCTCGGTCAAGCCTCTTCCCTTTGGTTTTTGATCTGAATACTGAGCTCAACTCGGATTCTTCATGTTTGAGTTAACTCAATAATTTTGGCTAGTTTAGCTTGCAAAAACTACAAAAATAGCCACAAAATGCAATCGGTAGTATAGCCAAGACCTTAATGTGCAAATCGGGTTAATTAAGTTGTTTAGTACACAAAAAGTGCTTAAAACCTCCAATAAATGGGGTTCAAAATAGCACTATTCAGCACGAATCACTTCTCTAACCAACACATTGCTAGTCCTGAAGAATGAAAGAAAGAAAGAGCAACAAAACAATAACAAAATTATGTCTCAAAAATGGTATTTCAAAGTATGTGGATGAGTAGCTCTAACCCTTAATGAGAATCACCAAACCCTCGTTTCAATAACTATCTATAGAGTTAATGCCATACAAAATTCAACATCAAAAGAGTTTCCTTCTCTAGAGAATCAACCTAGAATTTCCACCAAAATCTAAGTGTTTATATGATTAGTTTTCATCAATAAATTGCCAAACTGCACTCCCTCCCACCCAACCAAGCTATTGCCATAACCTAGTACACTAATTGACCTAAATAGATCAGGACCCACACTTATTCCATAATTCATTTTGTTTTGCAAGGGTGCAATGTTGAGGAATCGACTTCAACAAAGTCCATGTAATGGGGATTCACCAATGACTCCCAACCACTTAAGGCTTAGGGCATCAAGTCATAAGGATTTTTCAACCACAAACTCTTCAAAGTTTCTCACTGCAAGACTAAATGATTTCAAAACTTCAAGACCTAAAACTCTCACAAACTCACGACATTCACCCAAGCATGGAGCACTAAGTCGATGACTCCTAACTAGTTGGCTTAGGGCACCGGGCTTTAAAGACTTTTTCATATATACCCCTCGGACCGTGCTCGGTTTTCAAGGCAAAGCGTTGCAAATTTTCTTTTCTTTTTCTTTTTCACTTCTTTTTATTTTGGGAGACTCATTGGCCTTCTTTTCATGGGGGTCCTTAACCTATTAAAGGTGGTCAACAAAACTAGGTCAGACTTTTGCAAGATTTAGGAGGCTAGACAGTTTTTCACCTTACTGTTGAAACCCGATGTGCATAGTGTGTGGAAGAAAAAGGTCGAAAGTAATAAAAATTCAACTGATTATCCACTTAATTAGGCATGGAACTAATCTCACATCAACAGAATTGGACAATGTTTCACCTTTGCAAACTGCAAGGTAGCCAAAACATAAAAAAATGTGTACTCAAACTATAATTGTGTCGTATGATATGTATAAAAGAGATATGACTATATTTTCATCTTTTACAAAAGAAACTAATAAATTTTCATAACCAAAAACAAACAAAGAAGCCACCGAACAAAACAAAATGGACTCAGCCAAAATAGTAGTAAAAACATAAATGTAGCTAATTCTCTCTAACTCTACCCCAACCAAAATGTCACATTGTCCTCAATGGGGCTCGGATTGAAAGTTAGAAGGGAAGTGCCACCTCCTGGTGAGCAAATACTGATGTCATCCTCCGCTCGCAAATGAGGAGCCGCTTGACGGCTTAGAGGGAGAATCGCTGGCCACGCCAAGCAAGATGTCCAATGAAGCCGAGAGGGGCTGCGGGTGGATGTCGCTGAGGATGATCCAAGAGACCGCAATCGGCTGGCAGATAGGAGGCAGCCCATTGACTGGGACCGCACGAGGACGGCGTGGTTAGGTGCAACGGCGATCTTTACATGTCATCATCTCGCCAGCCATGGGTAGTCGCAAAGATGCCGACGGTCGAGAAGGTGCGAACCGCATCCATAATAGTGAGAAAATCCGCGGATATGGAGATATGTCGCACAGATGTCGATGTACTCAGTCCAACTAACGATGTAGAGAGTCGAGGCACCGAGGTGCAAGAGGATGCCTAAGTGATGCAGTTAGGGAGCAAAGGATCGGCTTGAGCTACTGATGGTGCAATATGGGGCTCCTTCAGATTCTCTCGCTGATTAGTGCCCAAATAAAAGTATTTTCGAAAGCCCCGCTTACTGGGCTGTGCTCGAAAGCACTCAGGTACTAATCAACTTAATTAACCCATTTCGCACATCAAGGTCCCGACTATACTACTGATCGCATTTTATGGCTATATTTGTAGATTTGCGAGCTAAATTAGGCCAAAATCTTCAAGTCAACTCAAATACAAAGAATCTAAGTTGAACTCCTGAGTCGCATGTCGGTTAGAAGGAAATGGACTTAAAATCTAAGAATTCGAACACCGCAAAATTTGGGCAGTGGTTGGCGTAAAATTTGCGCAAGCTCCTATGTCCAATTTGACTCCACTTCGACTAGCTTTTTGTGACTTTTTCCTAAACTACCCTCTATGTATTTTTGGTAGTTCATAATTTTTTGTAATTTTCCTTGTTCTGAGCGTTATATAAGCCTCAGTCAAGCTTTGTATAGGGGAATCACTTTTATGCAATAAACTTTTGGCGCGAAAGCTTAAAGCTTTCTTTATTTTCTTATTTTCTCTCATTTTCTATCCCTTTCTCTCATTTTCTCGCCTGCCAAACACCCCTTAAGGATGACAACTCATGGGATGGTTGGCTAAACCCCCCTCATTCTTGAAGAGGAGGGCTACTGGGTCAAGGTTTTAAGGTAACTACTGGTCCTCTCGTTTCCAACATAAGCTATTATCATTTATGTCTTTATATCTCACTATAGGTTTAAATCCTTTTGATGTATCCTGATTGACCAGTACTTGGCAATCTTTTAGGGCTCAGTGGATGCTTATTGCTAGGTCCACTGAGGATCACTTAGTTGCCATTTATTTGTCTCTGTAGGGTAGGTTAAAGGATCAGTTTTTACTACCTTGAAACATTAATGACCAATAAATGTTGTATCTCAAGAGAAAAATTTTAGGGTTCAGTTTTTATAGCTAAATGAAGATCCTGGACGGATGACTATAGTCATCCTCCTCTAACGCCGAATGGGGACTGAGACTGACAGTCTGCTCCTGTAACTCAAACCCAATGGCCCGAGGCTTCAAGGATTTCTTTTACATTTTATTTCATTCCATTTTTAGTTTTCCAACCATCAATCCCACTGTTTTTACCAAAACCCAAAGATCCAAACTGAAAATTCACCATTTTGAATCACTGTAAATCACTTTGCGTGAAGAAAACCCATCCCTGAGTTTGACCCTAGAGCCACTATACTATAATAGCTATGCTACGGCAGTAGGAGGAAATTAGGTTATAAATATTGTTGATTCCGGAACACCTACTGTGGGCATCGAATCAAATGACATGTCATGTCGGGATGGTGCCTAAAGGAGTGAGAAGTCATGAACTCTGATCCTCATGACAAGTGTCAGGAATTCTAATCCCTTTTGTTTTTTTTATTTCAGCGCTCATTGTCAAGTTGATTTAATTTCTTTATACTGCCCATACATAGAATTTCATTTTTATTTCTAGCTACAGAATACAGCCGTAGCCTTGCTTTCTTTTTTGCTGTCTGTCTCAGGTTGCCATTTAGCAAACTTATGAACTCTCAGGATTTAAACACCGCAGAAAATCGAGAGGGTCAATGCCCACTTGGAATGTAATGTGGCCAGCATTGATAGTGGTCAGATGGAGCCCCCACCTGAGGAGCAACAAAGCCGACAAGTGGTATAGAGAAACCCCGATGCCTACGAGTCAATGAGGGACCATATACACTCAACTGGCAGAGTGCACCCTCATGTATAGACTCCTCCTACCGAGGATGTGGTTGTCATGCCTTATCCGTCCTCAAGCCCCAACTTTCCATGGTATGAAAATGAAAATCCATACACACACATCCGGAGTTTGAGGAAGTTTCTGTACGATTTCGGGCTGAGGGTGCAACTGATATGGAATTGTTGAAATTGAAAGCCTTCCCCTTAACCCTGAAAGACAAGGCCAAGATTTGGCTTAATTCTGTAAGGCCAAGGACTATCAGAAATTGGACAAAGATGTAGGATGAATTTCTGAAGAAATTTTCAGCACACATAAGACTAACAATCTAAAGAGGCAGATTTATACCTTTACAACCCATAACAATGAGAAGTTTTACTAGTGCTGGGAAAGGTATTTGGAGACCATCAATGCCTATCCTCACCATGGTTTCGATACTTGGATGTTGGTCAACCATTTATATGATGGAATGTCCCCCGCTATGAAGCAATTATTGGAGACCATGTGTGGATGGGACTTCCTAAGCAAGAATCCAGACGAAGCCATGGATTTCCTCAATTATGTGGATGAAACTTCCAAAGGATGGGATGAGCCTAACCCTAGGGAGGAAGATAGGATGAGGCCTACAGCAAATCAAAGGGGAGGCATGTACTCACTTCCAGAGGATATGGAAATGAAGGCCAAGCTGTCCACTTTGACTAGAAGGTTAGAAGAGCTTGAATCACGAAATCAACACAAAGTATGGGTAGTAGCTGAGGCCCCTTTACACATCCAGCCTTGCTTCAACTGCCATTCCACTGAGCACCAAGAAGGGCATTGCCCAACTGCTACTTCAGTAAGGGATTTGATGACAGAGCATGCCAATGTTGTGGACCAAAATAAGCCACCAACTGATGCCCAATATGGTAATACATACAATCCCAATTTAAGGAATCATCCCAACTTCTCTTAGAAGCCAAATCCCCCTGCATATATACTCCCCAAAAGCGATAATAGTTCGTTCCCCATCTCAACTAATGTACCACCCCATCCTCATCCCCTCGTCAACAAGCTATTTTAAATTTGAGCAAGGTGGTAGGTGATTTTGTGGAAGAGCAAAGGGAATCAACGTGCAATAACAGAGAATTGATACCGGAAAGCTCGAACAAAAGAATGCATGGACTCCAAACGATCTTAACTACAAATAGATAACTGGGCAAAGATCTAACACCGGGATTACCAATCGCCGAGGTACAAGAGAAAGGAAAATTCCTTGCCCAAACTCAGCCCAATCCGAGGGAAGTCTATGAGATAAGTTCTTCCAGCAACCCTGCCTAAGAATGGATGAAGTAAAAGCTGTCATCACTTTGAGAAGTGGCAGAAAGGTTGATAAGGCAATGCCCAAACCTGTTGAGGAGACCAAGGAAGAAAAGGAAGTGGAGCCAGAACATATAATTATAAAAGAAGATTCAATGAAGAAGAGCATGCCTCCTCCATTTCCTCAAGCATTAAAAGGTAAGAAAAATGCCTCCAATCAGACTGAAATTTTAGAGGTGCTAAGGAAGGTCAATATCCCACTGCTAGACATGATTAAACAGGTTCCAACTTATGCCAAATTTTTAAAGGACCTGTGCACAGTGAAGAGATGATTGAATGTTGATAAGAAGGCCTTCTTAACAGAGCAAGTCAGTGCCATCATTCAAAGCAAGACCTTAGTGAAGTACAAGGATCCAGGATCCTACCATTTCAAGCAACACTGGGAACTTGGGTAAGATAAAGCACTATCGATTTAGGAGCTGTCAAATTCCGTCGCTTTACTTCCTGTGATACAAGCAATTAGGTTTCCGGGGAGTCAAGCCTACTAACATCAATCTATCCCTCAAATGACCGATCTAAGAAAATCTTAAGGGCATAGTTGAGGATGTTTTGTGGAAGGTGGACAAATTTATTATCCCGTGACTTCGGTAGCTTCGATATGGAGCCGGTATGAGGGCACCAACCATGCTCACTATACTGGGAGGCCACTGGCCACATCTAATGCCATAATCAATTGCCTAATGGAGTCATGCAAATTACCTTGGCAATATGACTTCGAGTTTAATATTTCCACCTAGGCAGCAAGCACAAATCAGCAGAGGAGCTGGAGCAGGAATCAGATGAAGTCTACTTATTCTCCAAAAAGCAGAAAATATGGTCCACACAAGTCAGCAGGAATGATCGACCAAAGGCGTTGAAGGCTTGATGAAGAATTCAACATCGCCTATTCCTCCAAAGACCACCGCCTTCCCAACACCACCAAACAGATGATTGCTTAAGGCAGTGCGGGCGTAACCAAAATCGCAGCCTCACCTCACAAAGAGACATGGAGGGACTTCTCCTCCTTGACCCCCTATGAACCCACAAGGCTACCTAAGTGGGAGTGATTTCTACAACAACTTTGAATTCACTCCAATTTTTGTTGGAATTTTGACAGCCATTTGTGATTTTTTCTTAATTTCACCTAGCTTTTCTTCTTGTATTCTTTTTCTCACTTTCATATATGTATTCTTATAATTTTCGTGTTCTTAGTTTTTGGTGAACAGCGTATGCGTATTTTTGGTGTAGTAGAAATTTCCGTGTTTACATCTTTCAAGAACCTCGCGAAATTTCGCACGGCTTTCGAATCCTCACATCATCATTCTCACTCCCACTGCACCCAAAGCCCATGCAAGTCATTACTTTATTTTTAGCCTTAACCACTAACCACCCATTTATGGATATTAAATGAGTTTAACATTTCACCTTCCTTAACCCTCCTATTTAAACCCTCCTTTCATTTTCATTCCAAGCCATTCATTTCTTCCCCCTCACCTCTGATGCTCTCCTCCTCCCATCCTCTCCTTCTCCTTTCTTCTAAACAAATGCATGGTGAAGGCGTTGAGGGATTTAGCCTTGCACCTCAAAAAGCATCCCTCTCCTCCTCTCGCGTACGGGTCCAACTCGGCCTGGCCGCGGCCGCCAGGCCTCCCTCACTGCCGCTCCGCGCCGCAGCCAGGCCCTCTCGCTGCCATCGCCACTTCGCGATACCTACAAGTAGCCCCGCTGCGGGCTCCTGTAGGCCGCGCCGCTTCCTATGCCTCTCGCGGTTGTTAAGCTCCCGCTTCTACGCAGGGCTTCATACTGGTTGCCTGCCTCTCCTCTCCCCCACATCTTATGCCATCCCGGAGGGCCCGACTCCTTCCAAAGAGCCCAACTCTGTACCGTGGAGTCTTCTAGTCTCCAGCCTCAGAGCCCCAATACCCCAATCGTGACACTGGGCCGAGCTATCCTTCGACCTAACCCCAAATTTCTCAATCAATGCGACCCTACTTCCACTACACCATTCTAGGGTCAACATTGCAAGTATAGGGATTTGTAATAACGAGGTTTATTATGATTTCCTGCCTTTGTCAAGATCTAGTCAAGTTTCGATGCGATTAGCAGGTACTCTCTGAGCGCCATTTACGATCAAGACGTCTGCTTTTGTATTGATCTTCTGGTGGTCATCGAGTTTTACCACACGATGACCTCTAAGCGAGAGCCCAATCCGATAGCCATTCATTTCACTATCGATGGCCGACTAGGGATACTTCGGGCCACAGATATAGCTGCCACGTTCAATCTTCCAGTGGTCCTCGCCAACTCGGCAGATTATAGGTAGTGGCCCCATCCCTCGACCAGGGAGATGGTTCGTCTACTATCCCAGGACACGACAGCCAGGCCTATTTTGTTCAGGAGGCTGCTTCCTTCGAGTATCCTCCTCATAGACCATATACTGCGGTCTAATCTTTTTCCGCTCCAGCACATAGTACAAAGAAGAGGAGCCATTTTAGAGGCTCTATACCGTCTATCATAAGGGTTTATGGTTCAACCCGACCAAGCTCATCATAACATCCTTGTTCCACTTCGAGGACAAGGTTCATCGCAGGAACCTGACCTGAGCTGAGTCCACTCCTCTCCTATTCCCGAGACTTTTATGACAGGTATTAGAGCACATCGACTTTCCTATTGAGCCTAGGCTAAAGCGTCACAAGATCACAGGTCGCCCCACAGCTTGATCTACAAGACAGGCCCCCTCTTCACCTCCCACCGAGCTAGCCAAGGACCACCAAATAGCCTAACCTTCCTTGGGTGTAGGAGCAATACCTCCCAGAGGTGCATACCGAGGAGCCTCAAGTTCCAAAGATCCTCGGGCCCACCCGGCCTACCATCGTCCATTACCCACTCGCCCGTGATCCTCTCGCACATCCAAAGCCTCATTCCTTAGCACTATAGCTCCCGGGCATGCTGGATGGACCAAGTACCACAAAGACCACCGCCGCAGAAGATATTTCTATATTCACTGGATTTCTTATCATCATGGATGCAATCCGCATTCTCCGCCACGCTTCAGATCATTTCGCGATCGCCGATGCGTACCCCTGGGCTGAGAGGGATGACTCAGACCGAGGCTACCATGGCTCGTAATCAAGCCATTTTCATGCAGATTAGGAGTCACCTGGCCTACCTCCGATTTCAATGTTCGCCCAGCTCTTCAGCTCTCCTCTAAGAGAGCTTAGCCTCACTTCCTAGCCAGCCCCCATGCACCCTCACTTACTCAAAGAGAAACAACAATAGCAGCCACTCCCTCAAATTTACACCAGCCAGAAGACTCAAATGCCGTGACAGAGGATGACTTACCACCTACCGCACATTTGAAGAAGGTAGCACTTCCTTCTTCTAACTTTCTGTGTAAACCCAGCCCCCATCATGACAATGTGACATTTGGTTTGGGGAGAGTTACTTAAGGAAGTGACTTTACACTTTGATTTCCATCATTGCTTTGAGCACATCCCATTTTTGTATGTTTAGTGGCTACCGCTTGTTCTCGCTTAAGCCGGTTTGTTTGTTTTTAAAGTCAAAACATAAGTGATATATATTCTTATACATACCATACAACTTAGTCTTTTTTTTCTCAATTCAAAAATTGCACCCATTTGTTTTGTGCTTTTGCCTAACCTGCAAGTTGGAAAATTGAAACACTGGTGATGAGTAAAAAACACATTGAGTTTTGAGTCCATTTTTCTGACTGTTCTTACAATGTAATTGCTTATTTTTATGCAGAAATGTGTACTATTTACCAAATTTCTATTTTGTAGAACAATTGCGTAAAATGAAAATTCAAAGAATGATCGGCGAAAACAAATAATGGCCACGCGAGGTCGCTATGCAGAGACCAGGTCACTCGTAAGTCATACCATGCTAAATGAAGCGTCGTCACCGCAAAATATGAAGCGTTTGAGATAGAGCAAGGTTTGACGAAGATTTACGTCACCATTCCGTCACGGCTGATAAGTCCGTCGTTTTGACGCGATCAGCAACATAACACGGTAAACGCGACGTTAACGCGCATCACATCAGGTTTACGCGTCAAAACGTGATGTTACAAAACGTCGAGACAATCGAACCGAAGGCGGACTTCGGAATCGACGTTAATAACGTCGCGCGTTAAACGTCAGATCAAGAGGTCAGCATTACGGCGACCGATGTTCGACACGCTTTACGTCTTCGCGGATATGATCAATAAGAGCGAACCACTGAAACAATTTTCAAACCCGCTATCGCGATAAGACAATGAAAGATAAACAATTTTCGGCTTCGCAATACAGAAAGCGAGTTTGACCGCGATTATACGGCAATATGTTCAGGCCCATACGCTTTATGTTCGCACATAACACACGAGAAAAACAATAAACGTCTTAACAGGAACCAAGCCCGATACAGAATTTGGTCATGTTTTAAAACATTTGTTAAACGTTGATTCAACATGAGTCAATGTTAACCACGTGTCACACATATCTCAAAACGAAGAACGCAGTTTAATTAAAATCCATCGTCTAATAAATAAACGTTGCATCGTAATATTTTCGGCGTCACGACCTTCATTAAAGTTTCAAGATTAACTAATGGTTGTAATATAGAAGAGGTTCGCGCTACGACCAACTGGTGTCAATTATTTAAATGAAACGCGAGAGAGTGAGGTTTGACATCGAACTATGTCATTATTCTCAATCAATAAGAAATATATCAAACGGTAATTTCAAAGGATTAAAACCTAATACGGTCAATGCACAGCGGAATTCGATCGATTAACACCAATTTGATCTCAATCGGCAACAAGTCACTATACACCATTTGTGTCAATTTCGTTAATATCAATTGTATTTAATAATGAGACATCATTGATCGCTTATATCGCCACGCATCGACAAACCAAACTGTGATTTCATCGCCAACATATTTATGTTCAACTAAAATTAAGAGTCGGATTATTGACGGTGAAATTCATCCGGAGCTCTTGAATCCAGCCCAAATTCAAAGTTATAACAGCGACAATATTAGTGCCATTTGGGAACTAGAACTGTGGAAATAAGGAAAAACTCAATCAGATCTTTAGAATATTTTTCTTTTCTTCTTCATTTCCTTGATCAAAACCACGGATCTAAGAGACTGGTCAGTTATGTTGAATATTTTTAATCAACAGCTGAACATTCAAGACCGTTTTAACTGGTTTTCTTAGTTTAATGCAAACCCGCAGCTGGTAATTTATCGACTAACATTAACATTTCAAATTTGCACAATATCTTCCGCCACGAACTTATTGTTAGCTATAGTCTTTCCACATATTGTATGAAGCAATCAATTTAGTGAATACTTCATTGAATGATGTGTCTTCAAGTAATTATTCAATAATAGCTTCCAATTATCTTTCCATGATCACTATGTCTCATTTCCAGAAGCCTCTGTTAATGCTAGATGAGATCCAGAGATAAGAAATATCCACCAGGTTATATTTGACCATCATTAAAGAACTATTAAGCTCTGAGAGTCTACTTGACAATCCCAGTCTAACATAATTTGATGCCTGAAGAATATTTAACAATTTTTAATAACTGCAGATTTCACCCTGAATTATCAGAAAACTTGTCCCGTGTTAGTCAGATTCAATCATGTGTGGAAATGTTCACAGATTTAATAAGTCATCCATCAGTTAGAGTGTTCACACCTTCCACTGGAAGCAAGAAAATCACTTCAGAAGGGCATGAAGCATCACAAATAAAAATACACACTCATGAAAGGAGTGCAAAATATGTTAATGTTAATTCCTGATAAGTCCAAAATCTATTATTTTTTGAATCCATTTTCCAGCATATTACGCGATAAACACGATCAGATAACGATATTTTAACAAATTAATTTTGCATAAAATACGCAGACGCCAAAATCTCAAACAAACCGTAAGAGACCAAATACGTTAACGGTGTCGTTAATCAAAACAGAGTCATTAAATTTAGTCATCAACATTTCGTCATTACGATCACCAATCCAACTTCGAGAAGAAAGATAAGATCCAACGTTGAAGTCGCGACTAAATACGAGGTCACACGTACGAAAACGTATCGAGATCGCGGAAAGATCAAGAATGACCACATCACACGATCGTCGGTCGCGACGCCACTGAATGTGAACTCGAGGTCGACGCCACCACGACGGATCCACAATGCAGGTGGTGTCAAGAAAAACTGTACAACGTTAAACTGGTTTAACAGGTCTCATTGGCGGTCGCGATGGCTATCGCTGGAGGTCACAATATAAAAACAGAACTGAGTCCAACGCAGAAAACGAAGTTGCAACCACATCGAGCCAAGAACAGAAGGATACAAACTCGAAAGAAGCCAAACTGTTCAACAAGAAACTGGTTACACCATTTAATAATCAAAAGACCACAAATCACGTCGCCATCACCTTTAATAGTCAAGAACCCCAATATTTGTTAAGGAAACCAAAGTTGCAAACCATTGGCAATGATCATGACGCACCAAAAGAGCAACACGGAGGGTCATAAGACGTCTTCGGATGGACGCCAATCTCCATAAGGTAGGCTGAGAAAATGGTTGTAAACGCAAAGAACCAGGTCACAATTAAGAAAGAATATGAGACAAAGGTCGCACAGTCAACTTGAGGTCGCAAAATTTCGAACTGCGGAATGAAGATCACCAACAATCGCACCAGAAAAAGAAAGAAGTAACTTCGTCATCATACAAACAAAGTGGTCGCATTTAAAATCTGTCAACTCAAAAGTCATAAAGAGAAAGACAAATGATATCGCGATATGAACCGTGGTTAACATCACCGAGAAATGACTTACAAACACGTGACTTCATAAACAACGTCTTGATCAATGATCCGCTACGCGATATGAACCGCGGTTGGTTAAGACAGCGCAATACGTTCGAATCGAACTGGATGCAAACAGCGGAAAATTACGTCGCACATCAACTGAGGTTGGCGAATAGAGAATTGCGAGCCATTCTTTCAACTGACCGAAATTTGATTCATCAATCTTCAGCGATAAACAGATAGTGCCAGAACGCAAAGCAGTTTTGTCTTCACCGCCCGCGGTACGGTACGATGAGAACCCGCAAGAATGGCAGATTTTTATTTTTATTTTTATTGGTTTCTTCGATCGAATCCGCGGAACCGCGCAGACCAGCAGAAATGGATTTATTGCGTTATCTTCTTCAAAATTTATCGTCGAAATCTACGTAACTAGAAGATTCTAAATTTTATTCTTCCCTAGTCTTGCCACCACACAATGATATGATCTCATCCCATTCTATCTAAGAACTGGTTTGCCCGCTGACTGACTTTACTTTAGCTACTACCTTCCCTCAACATGAGAACCAATCTCAGTCCTGCCACTTTTATTCAGGTTCATTTTTTTGACTGATGTCCTAACAGGAAAACTGGACTCGTTTATAATCTTGATCTGCTCCATCTCTGATGTCCCTCCATAATAAAGATTCTGAGATTCCAGAGTTCTATGAAATATTTTTCAAAATGCCACTACCATCATGAACTCCGCTGAGTTCTGAGAGTCTCATTTTGATAATCCCTATTCTAATAAACTCAAGCCTATATATTTAAACAACACAAATACCAGAGTCTCACATTGAATTAAGGTAAAGCCTCGTAATCTCATAATATTATTATCAATCGGTGATGGACTAACCTATGATATGGAGGTTTGAACACCAATCATGTAGAAACCTCATAAAAATCTCATAAGAAATGAAAATCGCCATCGAAATAAAAGCAATGAGAAAAGAAAATACCGTGAGATCTCAGTAAGAGGATCGGAATACAAAAAGATTGTTATCTGGCCTTCTGAGATATACGGCAGGCGTCTAAACTAGTAATGAATATGATAATCCAATCTAACAATAAAACTGATAAATCCGCATCCAGCATGCATCAATGGTGTTGTTACCGGTACAGAACGATTGTCACTGTATTTCATCGATGAAGCTGCCAGCCAAGAAACTGATTCGTCGGCACGTTTAGTTATAATTTATTAATTAATATTTGTTTAATTCAGTTTGTCAATATTCATCATCAGGATCTCGAACGGTAATAGACAAAACCACGTTGTTCGGCCGGGCGATATGGAATTTCAGTATCAGCAAAGGATCTTGAACGCTGCCAATGTTCCGGAATTGATACCTCGATCAGAAATATCCATTGGCTAATTATGACTATAAAATTTGCAAAGGTCATGACTCAATCTTATTTTAAACCCAGAAACACATGAAAAAGGCTTTGACGCAATTTATCCAAAGACATGGATGCAAGATGTGAAGCAAAGCTCCAGAACTCAGCGTGAACGAGGGCTGAATTCATACAGAAAAAGACAAACGGGCTATAAGTACGTTTAACGGATTAAAAGAATTTCAATGACCGGAATATTTCACAAAGTGGAAATGCCATCATTACTTTATAAAAGAACAAAAATAGTTTTTCAAGTGGTGTCATCAACCAACGATCTTAATGTTTATATTAAAAATATTTTTGTTTGATTGAATGAATCCATTAACTGAGCAATGATCGTGAACTTAATGATGAAACAGATATTCTAATCGCTTCAGCAGAACCAACCGTTAACACCGCTTCAAGAGCACCCTAAAAGATAAACCACACAGTGAGCTTAGAGGACAGACCACGGTAGGGCGTGAGGGACAACGTGTACCGGCAGCCTCCGACATCACTTCTGAGACTTTGATGACCCATCATCTGCAGCAACATTCTACATGAACCACAAATGCATCATGGACAACAACCTAACTTAACTAAATGATACTCAATATAATGTTATCACTCTGATCTGCTCACTTTACTTAAGATCCCAAACCAGCACCTGTGGGAGATTTACCTGTGGATGAAAACATGTGAACTCCACTGTGTGAGGCCAGAGGGTGGATAAAGCCGCATTCCCTTCATTTGGCTTAAGATATATATCACATATATGAACGCCATTTATATGGTTCACTGATATCAAAGAGTTGGTATGGCTATCAAGTGTTCTTTCATCTTCACACTAGAGGAATAGAGAGATAATAAAAACTCAAATGGTAAGATATGGTTTATATAAAGTCTGATAGATTCAAGAGGTCACAAGAGGTGCCTGGCATGAATTGATTTAAAAAAAACCTGATGATAGAAGGTGACGCTTCTCAATGAGATACACTCAAAAAGCATTATTTGGCTGTCACGCGCCAGGGAGCATTCAAAAGAAATACCGGTTATGCCGAGATCCATAGAAGACCAATAAACGCAATACGAGCGATCATCCAGTTTTACGTAACAGCAGATACAGCGTCGATCGAAAGCAACACACCGATGGAAAGCAGACGCCAAGAATGCACGCGATTTGACAACAGAAAGAAAATGCAACATTGTCAGCGAAACGAGAGCGGTGGAAGAGAACAAACGAGAAGAGTACGGCACCAACATCACAGCCGCGAGAAGTTATGATGAATGAAACCAATTACTATCGCCAAACCGAATCGTTTACTACATTATGAATGAAGATCGAGGAACCATGAGGTGGAACTTCATGCGGTGATGCGGCATTACGGGCGTCCACGGCATGACAGAACTGATTACAGGATATCGCCGAAAGCAACTGGCGTTGGTTCAAAGAAACAAAGACTGGGCGAAAGATGGCGCAATAACACGTGGTCAAAGAGGACCAAATCAGATCTTCAAAACAAACGCCGCAGCCTGGCAGGATAACATGATATTGGTGGAAAATTGCGAACAACCGGCTCAACTAAAGTTTATCCACACCATACAGCCAATAGTTACGCGCCCATTGAAAACCCGATAATACGTAGAACGCCCGAAGATGCCAAATCGAGCAACTCGTGACATTTCCTATCATGTTCGTGAATCCAAAAGATCACAATTCACGGCAAGGTTAAGACAACGAAACGGCTGGAAAGAAAGGAAGAAGATGACCAGGCGTGAACAAGAAGATCCAAAGAAGAGAGATAACAATAACAACACCGGGCGAAGTAATGATACAAAACATATGGAGCGGTCACTGATAATAACTATGCTATTATCACAAAGGTTTGGTCGTATGGAATAGAGCAATAGATCTTCTCGACATTTTTTAAAATAGAACTATCCATCGCGTATAATCAACCACCGTCACTTGGCGTACTTCGGCTGAGATATCGAGCAAGAAAGAAGATAATTTTAGATGGAATAGTTAATTTAATCACACCCATGAGTATGAATATCCAAAGAAAGTCCCATTAAAACGAAGGACCTCATGAAGCCACCTGATTCCTTGTCCATAAGAAAATATGAACTTAATATGTCTTACGGATCTTTTGCATATTATAACTGATGCCTTCATCTATGCAAAGATCATTTGTAGAACTTTAATTCAAACAACAATTTATAATAGAACAATTATTTGACAGATCAATATACAACCATATAAGATTTTGAAGATTGTACTATCGCGTCAGAATTCATCCTTCCATGATTTATAAAGATTAAGAAGGATCGTATGGTAAATGATACCCAAGTTCTTCATTCTTTCAGTAGTTAATTCCTTCTAGAGCAACCGTGAGTCGCTGATGATGTACAAAAGGTGAACTGGCACTGGTTGTGGTTCAGTTTGTGCGGTTCTTTAAACCTAATAGAACTGAAAAACTACTAGACGGTGCCGTACAATGAGAGAAACAATTAGTCCCTCCCCCCGTTAACTGAATCTGATCGATTTTCCGCACATTTATCAACAAACGGAGATAATTTTCGATCTCGAGCCCGAGATCGTGAATGTCGTCAAATTTGGTTTAACAAAAAGAACAATCGTTGACAACGAAATAATGAGACGAATACAAACGTAAACAACCTCAAGACAGAGAAACTGAAAGATGTTGCCAACACTGAAGAATCGTTTCAATATTTAAAATGAGCCCAGAACTAAAGAGAAAACCACTATCATATCAAAATGTATTGAACGTTGAATAGTCGGGTTGTCGAAATACCAGAAAAACAATACAGCTTTATCGTTTCGTCAACGAGGATGAATATCACCCCATCAATGCTATTATTAACGATAACAAAATCTTCATTGAGCACCATGGAGGCTAACCATTGATGTTAGTTGTTAAAAAAGAAGGCGAAATATTAAATGCGGTGTTTTTATATAGCGCAACATAGTTCTCAAAGGTCAGCGCGCAATGTGGTCCAATAGATGCGGATCAACATGAGTTAAACAAAGAACGACCCATCTTACAAAGAACCTGATTATATGAGTGGTGCATTGAATTACATGAAACAACGCAACAAGAAACAGATCGGTTTCCGCTTATCGAATTGATACTGATGGTGATTTGGCAGATCTCACTTATTTTCATGATACTCGACATAACCAAATCGTTATCATGAGATCAAGATCGTGATGGAAACCACCATAATAGCCCATTTCGGCACTTTTCACGAGAGAACGCCATCGGTCGGTAACGTCTCTCGTAATTCTTCCAATGGATAAGATAATCTGATATTTCTGAATGTTGGTTAAAGGTATGGACTTCTCGCTGATGATTTATGTGCTTATGGATCTAGTTTTTAAACACGTCTTATAACCGGGACGCATCAAAGCGATGTTAATTCGGCTTCTAACTAGAAACACTGGCGGTTACGGGTTAACTCGCCCTCGGGCACAGATTTCGTTAGCGCCAGAGGCAGACCGCCAAAGTCAACTGATAAGAACATCGCCACGATCACAAACATAATCGGAGAAGTTTCGAGACAGTGCCGGATTTTTTACAAGACTGACAGATTTTTAAAATCACACTTCTGAATTACGCGCATCATTTGAAAAATGACATTGGTTCGATTCGATTAACTGCCGTGAATTCTTCGCCGAACTGAATCCAGACGATTTGGTCTCAACGGCAAAACCAGATTGGAACAGAGAATTGAAACTCAGCAAGACGCCAGCGATTTGCAATGAATGTGACGGACGAAAAAGCCGAAAGCATTCGCCGCACATCATGCCAAGAAACTTTGACCAATTCGCGCTGAACTGATTCACTAACAACGAAAGATGCGCCAATATTAGTATCGCGAAAAACGAGCCAGCGCGATTTCGGTCCAGCGTTATTATAAATCAACGCTTAGCGCTGGCACGAACGCGCCGCACCACCGGTATCACATTCGGCAGAACCGACGAGAAATGACGCGAGTACAGACAACGCGATAACGATCACACGCCGGATGGAAACCCATCACGTGAATAATATTGATAAAACAGTTATAAAAATTTTCCGCAGATGAGCGTTATTCCAAACTCCATTATCCAAAGCACCGCGCTAATATTAGAACTTTACATCGTGAATTTATGTCACCGCATCAACAACAAAGCAGAGAAAAATGCGATCTGACGACGATACTTACATCCGGACACCATCATCGCTAAAAAAGAGTCGATACGATCATACGAGATGCGCAAACGTATGGAGCAATCAAGATTTATACAACGTCGCGCATCATTATGATAAGATTAGATAATGAGTTCGATAAAATTTCCACAGTTTATCGTCGGTCATTTTTAAGAATCGTTGAATGGGTGGTTTCGGCGTGATCACGCCAAAGAATGGAAGACGCACGCAAGAATGCGCCCGGCGACCCCGGTGGCTAATTGTTTGATGCCGGGCTGATCAAAATGGTCTCAACGATCAGAAATATACACTCCAACGTGGATTGCATCAAATTGGTCGAGAGCAATATCCAAGAATGATGAATATAGGTCGCGGATTTTACAAGATTTGGGACACCCGTAACTATAATCGCGATGGAGGGAGCCATTAGTGTCATGCTCGACAAACCACAAATATATGGTATCAAACACATTATGAGCTTGGCTTATCATCCTCAAACAAATGGGATAGCTGAAATTTCCAACAGGGAGATAAAGAAAATTCTTGAAAAGACTGAAAGTTCCAGCAGAAGAGATTATTCAAGTTTAACACGCACCGCATACAGATCAGCTTTTGAACTCCCATCGAATGTCCTCATATAGGCTTGTCTTTGAAAGCTTGTCATCTACCTCTTGAGCTAGAATATAAGGCTAAGTGTGGGCCATCAAGAAGCTAAATTTTGATTTCAAGGTCGCTAAAGAAGAGAGGCTACTCCAACTAAACGAATTGAAGAGTCGAGGAATGAAGCCTATGATGTTTCTCGTAATCTACAAAGATAAAACAAAAAATGGCATGATCAACGAATTTTGAGGAGGGAATTCAAGGCAGGAGATCAGGTCCTGTTATTCAACTTCAGACTAAGACTCTTTCCAGGAAAGCTTAAATCCAAATGGAGTGGACCATATACGAGAGGTAACAGCACAATAATTGGGGCAAAGACACTTAGAACCAAAGAATCGTGAGGAATTCAAAGTTCATGGTCAAAGATTAAAGCACTACCTTTGGGAGAAAGCAATGGAAGTGAATGACTCTTAGTTTTGAATGAGAAAATTGGCAGCTGTAACTATGAAGAAGAAGTCCAAATTTAAAGACTAAAATTCGAGTGTTTTGGTAAGGCAATCCACACGCTTGTTTTAAGTTTTTCTTGTTATATTTTTTTATGTTTAAATTTCTAATAGCTTTTTGCAATTTGATTCACATTTGATTGAAGAGTAGGTAAATATTTTAGTTTTATGACAATGATAGATGCAAAAGTGGTAGCATTTTACAATCAAACTTCAATCGGCATAAGAGACAAAAAGGGGCAGTATAATCTTCTTGATTTTATTTAAATTTTGTTTCTGATATGACATGATTGAAAGTTTGGGGGAATTTTAATTGGTTCTGGTGGTTAAATTTTTGAATATGATGCATAGTGGATGATTTTATTGAATATTTTCATGATGAATATGAATTGAGTTGTAGTTGTCTTGATTGGATTTGAATAAATTGAAAATGCTATGAATTTGATTGTTCAGGGAGACCTAAAATTTTTTTGGTCACAACACTAATCCAAAAGTTGCAACCAAGAATGCTGGATGTAGAAACAATAAAGTAGAAAAGAAAGTTGAAACAGTGAAACTGAGGTCAAGACTAAAATAAAGAAGGGAAAGAAAAGAGCTAGTTGTGACATCAAAATTCCTTGTCGTGACCACAATTCAGGTCGCAACAAAAATCTTTATGTTGCGACCAGAATAATCCAAAACTCAATAAAAGTAGGTTTTTAAACCTTTCATTTTGGGTATTCTAGCATTAAAAATAGGATTCATTGAAAATCATTAATTAAGAGGCTCAACATTTAATGTCGCGACCCCCAAATCGCAATCATGACATTGAGCCCAACGTCTGTTCCATTCAAAACTCCATTAAACTGCAATTCATCTCAACCTTTCCACTTCTGCATCCATCTTTTTGAATCTTGAAACCCTAGAACCAGAGAGCAAAGCAATACCCTCGCAAATCTTCACTAATGGAAGCAAATCAAGATGACGTCGCAAATCTTAATAGATCGGGACGACGAAATCATGGTATTGTCGGCTAAAGGAAGAGATACGTATCGGAAACTCAACCTGAGGAAGAAAGAAATGTTGAAAAAGGAAACCAGCCAGAGGAGGGTGAGCAACCCGAGAAAGAAGTAACAGAAGAGGAAAAGGACTTAATTTCAAAAGAAGCCCAAGATTTGTGGAACAATGTGATGTTTGACAAGGAATTTGTGTGCGAAAGAGGTTTTGGCAAACTAATTTCCCCATTTTTGGAAGTAATGTGAGAAAGAGGTCAGGATCTTTCGCGAACACAAAGCCCATGATTTTCAACTCTCGCAGTGAATTCTATGCAAATATGGTGGGAACGAAGGATGATTCCGTTTATGTGAGAGGTGTTTAGGTGCCCTTCTGATAGAAGAAAAAATGAAATGTTTAAATTGAGAGATTTTAAGCATAGGTTGAAGTATAAGAAGTTGTTGGAAAACCCAAACTATGAAAAGATATTGAATCGGTTGACTGGAGGAGAAGGAAAATGGGAGGTGACGAAGAAGAAACCCCACCATGCCATCAAAAGAGGAGCTCTAATTGAAGAAGCAAAGGTTTGGTTTTACTTCATATGTTCTGTAATAGTGCCTACTAAACACCTTTGCTCACGTAGAGTAGGATTCGCCATCCTTTCAGATGCCTTGAAAGGATACAAAATAAACATAGGCATTCCGACGAAGATTCAATCGCAGGATACCACCATAAGAATACAGGGATCGATCCCCAATCTACCACTATTACCAGACTTTGTCTCTGGGCAGGGGTGAAGGGAAATTGGGAGGAAGAAGAGAAATGTCCTTGGGTTTCCCCTCTAACCCTGACAGGAGTGACAAAGGGACCTAAAGGAAAAAGGCAAAAGGAAGTGATAGTAGTGGATGCAAATTGTAAGTGTGAGACAAATGCGTAAATGATAGGAAGAGAAATAGAGGAAGTGCCAGACAGCATCTTTCCGGAAGCAGAATAAGAAGAACCTCTCAGGGTAAGCCCAACCCATCCTTCGCCTGGGCACAGAACAAGTGCCACCAAGCGTATGATCCGTAAGCAAAGAAGGAAATACTGAAATCATGGAAATGCTAAGAGAAATGAAAAGGGAGATGGAAGAGAGAGAACTGAAATGGGAAAGGCAACAACATATCAAAGAAGAATTTATGGAAGCTACAGCCAGAAGAAAGGAGCAGATATGGGAAGAAAATTGGAGGATCAGAGAAGAAGAAAACAAGGAGGAACTGAAGAAAAAAGAAGAAAAGATGATGGAAAGAATAAAGACAAGCATGCAAGCCTTTTATAATAATCAATTCAAAAGATACAAGTTGGAATTGTCGAACATATCAAGAAGAAAGAGATAGAAATGGAGAATAACATGCTAAGGAAGATTGATGGGTTCAAGCATTTATACAAGGAACTGTTCAAGGAGTTCGAGATATTAATGAAATAAAGATATCAACAATTGGAAGACAATGATGAGTATAGAAGAAAAACCTGGTTGGAGAGTGATTCGTTTATGCCAAGTAGGTGTTCGGAATCAACAAAATTTATAGCCTAGGATTCCTACTACTGACGTAGCAAAGCTACTGCAGTATAGTGGCTCTAGGGTCGAACACATGGATGGGTTTTCTTCGTGAGAGAAGAGTTACAGTGCATTGAAAATGGTGTTTTCTCGTTGGATTTATAGGGTGTGTAGAAAATAGTGTGTGAATGGTTGCAAACTAAAATAGCCGATGTAAAAAGTTAAAAGAGAAATCCTTGAAGTCTCGGGCCACTAGGCTTAGGGTTCTAGGTTAACCAACATGTACTCGGGTCTTTATCCTCGCGTTTGGGAGCATGACATATAGTCATTTCCCGAACCGGATCTTCATTTATCTTTAAAACCTAAACCCTACGAGTTTTCCTTTTGAAAGATGGCATTTCATTAGGCATAAATGTCCCTAAAGTGCTGAAAACACATCTCAAAAAACACTACCCCGCGATAACTAATAGAGATAACTAACTGGCCTCAGCTGATCTAGAAAGTATCCACGAACCCTTGCCAAATACACATTTAAGAGAGCATGCTTAGAGATTTTAATCCATGGTGAGAAGCAGGCACAAATACCCTAAACACATACATTTAAGAACAAGAGAACATGCAGCTAAGCCTAAAAACAACACCCACTGGCCTTCCCCTTCAAGGATCGGGGGGTTTTAGCCAAGCATCCCTTGATTTGTCATCATCAAGGGGTGTTTGGCTACCAAGAAAATGCAAGAAAGTGAAGGGAGAAGAAGAGAAAATCACCACCAGCAGAGGGAAAGGAAGCTTCATGCCCAATTTCCTTGATTGATTGATGGTATGCCAAAAAGTCGATCTGACATAGCGCATCGAGCTTATATAGGTGTCAAGAAAAGAAATTACATAAAAGTGTGTTAAAGAACCAAAATTACATAAGGGCAAACTTGTATAAACCACCAACAAGTGGATCAAAAAGCATTTAAAAGGCCAGTGGAGTAGTGTCTCGTGTGTTACAAACTTGCAACCCCGCAAAATTTCAGTTCTTCTCTTCAAAAGATATGCTCCAAATTCTCCTCGTTTGATCATGGTCTTCGACCGTCTCGGGCTTATCGCCTTTGAATCGAATTGGAGTAAATTCAGGAGGCATTTGACCCGCAAACTACTAAAATAGCTACAAAATGTGATCGCAGTGTGCCGGGATCCCAATGTAAAAATTGAGTTATTGAAGTCGATTAGTACACAAAAAGCGCATAAAACCTGCTATAAACAAGGCTCAATATTGCACTATTTGGGTACTAATCACTCCCCCCAACCGAGACATTGCTAGTCCCTTAGCAATGATAAAAAGAAGGAAGATCCTACAAGATATGTTTTTGCAAAAATGGACTGCCTGTTCAAAAAGTATGTGCAAGTAATGCTCAACCTACAGTATGACAAATCAGACTCAGACAAAGACCATCTGGGAGAACAAATGCCATACAGGATCAAGTTTCAGGCAAAGAATTATTCCAAGGAAATCAACCTTAAATTCCACCATCTAAGTGTTTTTAGGGTGACCGCTTGCACCAATAAGTCGCAGTTACTTCCCCAACCAAACTACTGCCAATGCCTGACATGTCAATTAACCTAAATAGATTTAGTTCCCTCACTTATTTCATACTTCATTGTTTTGTAGGGTAATACAAACTCGACTTCACCCAAACTCCGTAACTGGATCCACCGACAACTCCTAACCAACTAAGGTTAGGCATCAAGTTAAAAGGATCTTTCGAATAATAAATCCTTCGTGTTTCAATTCGACTGATGATTTCGAATCCAGCACCTATAACTCGCTAAACTCCAATTCGCCCACCCATGTAGCGAGCACTAAGTCTGACTCCTCAACCGCCGGTTTAGTGGCACCAAGCTTTATAGGCTTTCGTCGTAGACCCCTCGGACCGTGCTCGGGTTTCAAGGCAAAGCGGTGCGGCTTTACTTGACTCTTTTCTTTTTCTTTTTCTTTTGGAAAACACATTGGCCTTCTTTCTTAAGGAACTCAAATCTATTACGGGCCGTCAAAGAAGCTAAGGCCGGTTTTGTAAAGTAAAAGGAGAATGCAACTTTTTAGCCCATTGATGAAAACTAATGTGAACTATGTGTGTGGCTAGAGAATGGTGGAAGACAGGGGGTAGTTACCAGGGTCATCAACTGACCAATAACCCATCAGGCATGGAACCATTCTAGCATTTGGTATTATACAGAGCTTCAATTTTTCAATTTACAGGAAAGGCAAAATCACAATAAGATAGGGTCAAAGTGAGATGCAAAAGTGTAGAAAAATAGATTTGTATTATATATATCAAGGTGAATTTTACAAAATTTTCGACTTTTGCAAAAAGAAGTAAACAACAAGCCTCTTTATAAACAAAAATGGGCTTTGCTGGGCATGTGGTACAAGTAGTGAATAAAACTGTGGGCAGGAACATCACTTCAACACTAACCGTCCCAAAGAACGAAAGTTAGTGGATGGGTGTACCTCCTCAATCGGTGGTGGCTGGAGAAGGATCATCCTCAACCTGGGCAGGCTGAGGTGCCGGGGCCGCGAGTGAAGTGGTTGATGCCGCCGCACCGCCAACCACGCTCCAAGGAAGTCGCAGGGCCGACATGGCGGAGGAATCGATACGCCCCGGAGGGATAGCCGAGGCTCGAGCGTTGTGGCCCGCAGAGAGACAAAGATGGAGGCCTAAGCGTTCTAGCCGCATGATGCTGCCTTGATCTCAGGCATCGGGGCCTCGGTGCGTGGTCATCCTCTCCGCCAAGGTGGCATGTGAAGCCGCAGCCAGCCGCTGTGGCTGAATGTGTCGACCGCCCCAAGGAGAGCTGTGAAGTCCCTAGTATAGAGTGTAATGCATCATGGGCCGTGGTGGAGGCGCCGCCCTACTATATCAGACCGAACAATGGGCATGGGGCCCTAAGTCTGTGGAGAGGTAGAGGGCACTTGAGATCATGCAGATCGAACTGGAGCTACTAGAGCAAAGGGCCTGAGCCGAAGAGACCGAGGGGATACTGCGAAGCCGGAGCCTGAGGCTCCCTAAGATAACAACATAGGACAGTCCCTCGAGGGCTATCACTGGGCTGGCTCGTCTCGTCTCTGATCCCGGAGGGGGAAGATGGAAGGTCGAGGCCTGGCCCGCCATTGATCAACAAAGAAGGGTGGCTCACAAACTGCTAGCCGACGCTCCACTGGCAATTAATTTGAACCCGATATGCTTCGAGCACCCGACATAATAGCGAGGAAACAGAAGAGGCGGTGGACTCGCCGGCACCCGGCTGGGCCGACCCTGTCCTCGAAATGGAATAATGAGGTCATAATCAACTCCGCCGGGCTGAACCAGTATCCCTCTGAAATGCGATATAATACCTCCAAGATAGCTCCTCTCCTCTGTATAATATGCTGAAGTGGAAACATATTAGACCTCAAAACGTGGTCTATCAGAAGCATACGTTGCGGGAGATGTCGTCTGAACAATATCGACCCGCTAGTAGCGTCCATAGAGAGAAGCCGGACCATCTCCCTCGTCGAGGGATGGGGCCACTGTCTATAACCGGCCGCATTGGCGAGGACCACTAGTAGATGGAGAGCAGCTGTGATATCGGAGGCCCGAAGTATCCCTGGCCTGCCATCGATAGAAAAATGAAGAGCAGTCGGGTTGGCTCTTCACCCGATGTCATCAGATGATGAACTCGGCGACTCCACCTGCTGATAATAGAATCAGACGCGGCACCATGAATGGCTCTAGATGGTATCGCTGCACGAGGAGCATGGAGTCTCAGAGCCCTGGGTCCGAGGCAAATGCCGGGAGATCGTAGTACACCTCCCTATGGAAATCTCTATCCCTGCAGCTAACATTCCCCGGGATGGGGTCGCAGGGGAAGTAAGGTCGCCTGATGATGGATGCCGGAGATAAATCTGGGGCTCCGGCAATATCTTGATAAGGTGGAGAGGGTGGCGCCCTGGATCTTGAAGTAGACGACTGGGCCCGATGTCCCCGGCCCTTTCGGGCCGGTGGGGCCCGAAATGGCCCGGGATGTGCAGCGGAGGATGTGGCCCAACCCGAGTATGATATCTCTTCTAGGCAGGGGCCACAGAAGAGGAACCCTTAGCATCACCAGCAACAGGGGGGCTTTGTACAGCAGATGGGACAGAGTAATTAGCGGCAGCAGAGGGGCGCACAGTAGGGATGCTAGGGCCGGTGCCCCACGCACAGACACGGGCCGATCGTCGAGGCCCGCGCAGGCGAGGCCCCGGGGCACCGCGGCCTGAAAGAGTGAGCTCCTCTTGTCTTCTCCATTTTCGGACCTGAGGGAGAGCAAACTTGAGAGGGAAAGGGGTTTTTCTGAAATGGATGGTTGAAGTGAAATGAAATTGAAAGTAAACAAGGGTTTAAATAGAAGGGGAGGGGTAGGTGGGGAGATGTGAAGAATTAATGGTTTTTAATGACCATTAATTGAATGGCTTAAAAGATTATAAAATTTAATTTCAAGAGCGTCAAACGGAGGGTTGCAGGAAAACAAAAAGTTGCAGGGGAGAAGATGAATGAAGGCTAACAAACTGGGCGAAATTTCTCAGTCGCGACCAGATCCGCGAAATTTTCGCAAAGTTGCGAATTTTCATCCCAGAAATTCGGAAAATTTTACCCACCTATCTTTGGTACACTGCTGATAATATGAGACCCGAAAATTATGAAGTTAAGCTAGAAAAATAGGAAAATTCACAAAATTTGGAAGTGGAAGGACATTAATGAAAATGCAATTTACAAATCGAGATAAAAACAAAACAAAATCTAGTGGAAATTTGAGTGGTTTCCATATTCATGAGGAACACCATTCCACGTGATCTTTGATAAGAGGTCGTGGGGTCGGAGGGTAAGCTCCTCCATGCTTCAGGTGAGGTGTTCTATAGTTGAGTTCAACACGCTCCTGGGGTATTAAGCTTTATCTTCTCGAGGTGAATCTTTGGTGGAATAGCGAGATCACCGAAGGAGTGGTAGTCACGATTGATCCTTAATGGCCTTTTGGTTCTATTAATTCTTCTTGCCGGTTCATGTACAGCGTGTTTTTTCTCCGCGGTGCCACTTAGACGAGACTTCTTCGACCTTACCCTTATTTAACCTCTTTGTTACTTTCAGTGAAAAATGTTGAGCTCGAAAGTCATGTTGCAGGTGGCTGCGTAACCAGTTTCGTGAGTTGATTATAGCATTAGCTATGGCCCCGAAAAGTGGCCTCCCAGAATATGATGGGCGCGGTGAGTGCTCTCGCCGTGGCTACGTATCAAGAACCACAAAATCCACCGGATAATAGAAATCATTTACCTTTACCAAGACATCTTGAACTATCCCCTTTGGTATTTTCACTGATCGATCTGCTAAGGATAGGGTGATGTTGGTGGGCTGACTCCCCCAGGCCTAGCTGCTTGTACATTGAGTATGGCGGTGGGTTGACAGCAGCTCCCAAATCCGGCGGTGCCTTGTATATGCGAGTCCCTCGATGTTGGTGAGATGGTGGGGGATCACGGATCTTTATGTTCCAATGAGGTTTTGCATTGGATGATAGGGCGACTTGTTGATCGGGAAGGCCTTCTTATTAATGCCCTGACCCCTTTTTGTGCCTGAGTCCTTAAAAATTTAGCATAGGTTGGAACTTTGTTTGATCATATCAAGGGATGTTCACCTTTACTTGCCTAAGCACTTCTAGGATGCCTTCTTGCTTAGAAACTGCACCTCCTCGGTGCTTGGGAAATGGGGGAGGGGGTTGCATGCTTTCTTTCATAGAATCCTCTTTAATGAATATGTGTTCAGGCTCCTCTTCCTCCTGTTCTCTGGTTTTTCCCATAGGCTTGGACACTGGATGCTCAATTTCCTTACCACTCCTTAAAGTGATAATGGCTTGGACTTCATCCATTCTTTGCGGGATCAACTGGGAAGCTTAGTTAAATGCGCTCCATAGGATTGGGTAGTGTACGGGAGGAACCTCATTTCTCGGTGCCTTATGGCTGGTTGTTCAGGCCACTGATGGATGATTGCATGGTATCAATTTTTTTATTTAGGCTTTTGTGAAGCCCATCAATTCTTTTGTCCATAGAGCTTTCTACCTTTTCTATTCTTTGGTTTATCTGAGCATTGATAGTTTTCTGCTCCTCCACAAATTCCCGCCCACCTTGCTTAAATTCATGATGGCACCTTGCTGTGGTGATGAAGTCGGTGGTACTCTTCTTTGAGAGGTGGACCCACATCTTTTGTTCTTCTTGATGTGCCACAATTGGAACATATATAAGAGGTTGCAGGCTTCGAGCCCAGTTAAGAATTAGTTCTTCCGATTGGGATTATAAGTGTTGCCATCTTGGGGCGTCAGTGAGGTAGCTATTTTGGCCACATGACATTGCATTTTCAACCATCATTTCCCTTCTTGAGGAAATTGAATGATGCTCTCCTTGATGATTGGTAGATTGACAATTGAAACATGGTTGGCTAGGCATAGATGCCTCAGTCACTGCCCGTACCTCCTGGTGGTTTCTCTGTTCAAGTTCTTCCATCCTTCTATTTAGGGTGGACAGCTTAGCCTTTAATTCCATATCCTCCGTCAGCGCATAAATGCCTCCCCTCGGGTTTACTGTTGGTTTCATCCTCTCTACCTCCCTTGGATTCGGCTCATCCCATCCTTTGGAAGTTTATTTTTGTGGTCAAAGTCCATGGCTGTCGGAGTTTTTTTGCTAAGGAAGTCCCACTCACATGGTCTCTGAGGTTGTTTCATGGGAAGGGGACATTCCATTGTAGAAATGGTTCACCGACTATCCATGTATCAAAACCATGATGAGGGCATGCGTTGATGCTTCAGATACCTTTCCCGACAACGATAAAATCTTTCTTTATCATGGTGCAAAGACAGATCTTCCTCACTTTAGGTTGTTGGTCTTATGAGCCTTGAAGAAATTTTTAAAATTCCACTGTAGCTCGTGATTCCTGATGGTCCTTGGCCTTAGTGATTAAGCCAAATTTGGCCTTATCTTTGAGTGTCAAAGGAAGCCTTGACAGAGCAAGTCCATATCAGATACACCTTCCTTGAAAGTCGTACAAACTTCCTCAAAATCCGAATATGTGTATACGGATTTTCATTTTCCATACCATGCAGAAAAGTCGGGGCTGAGGGGGCGGCACGGAAATAAGGTCTCGCTTCCACATCCTCTGCGAGAATTATAATGCATGAGGTGCACTCACTATAGTGGGTAGATGTGATCCCCTCATTGATCTACGTATACGTGGGTTCACGATGAACCCCTGTTGGCTCTGCTTTGCTCTTCGGAGGTGGGAGTCTCCATCGATTGGTGTCTGAGGCTAACCCACGGCCTCTTCAATTAGGCACCTAGCCTTCAATCTGCTCTTAGTGTTTTTACGTCCCCTTTGCATAAGCTGCTATGATCACACCCCAAGTAAGAAACCAACAAAAACTAGACTAACAAAAAGGTTATTGGTTAGCTAAAATCAAAACAATGGTAACAATCTGCATAGGGAAGTTTTCAAACTCCCTGCAGTGAAGTTTTCAAATTCCCCTGCAGTGAACTACAAGTGGGGAAAAATGATAAAATAAAAAAGAAATGAGATTGCACCAAAACTTGTGATGTAAATCATAAGTTCACTGCTTTTCTTTCTTACTAGGGCACCATCCTGACAGCGGCGACATTTGATCGTTTATGCGATTAGGTGTTGGAATCAACAAAATTTATAACTGGGATTCTACTACGGCGTGCAAGCTATTGCGTATGGTGGCTCTAGGAGTCGGCTCACGAGGATGGGTTTTCTTCGTGAGAGAAGAGTTACAGTGCATTGAAAATGGTGTTTTCTCGTTGGATTTATAGGGTGTGTAGAAAACAGTGTGTGTGAATGGTTGCAAACTAAAATAGCTGATGTAAAAAGTTAAAAGAGAAATCCTTGAAGTCTCGGGCCACTGGGCTTAGGGTTCTAGATTAACCAACATGTACTCGAGTCTTTATCCTCGCATTTGGGAGCATGATATATAGTCATTTCCCGAACCGGATCTTCATTTAGCTTTAAAACCTAAACCCTAAGAGTTTTCATTTTGAAAGATGGCATTTCATTAGGCATAAATGTCTCTAGCAGTGAAAACACATCTTAAAAACACTACCCTACGATAACTAATAGGAGGCAATGGCCGGGCCTCGGTGGATCTAGTGAAAGTATCCACTGAACCCAAAAAGCTTGCCAAATACACATTAAAGAGAGCATGCTTAGGAGATTTTAACCTATGGTGAGAAGCAGGGGCACAAATACCCTTAAACACATACATGAAGAACATAAGAGAACATGCAGCTAAGCCTAAAAACAACACCTAGTGGCCTTCCCCTTCAAGGATTAGGGGGTTTTAGCCAAGCATCTCTTGATTTGTCATCGTCAAAGGGGTGTTGGCTACGAGAAAAATGCAAGAAAGTGAAGGGAGAAGAAGAAAAATCACCGCGGCGGAGGAAAGGAAGCCGTGCCCAATTTCCTTGATTGATTGATGGTATGCGAAAAGTTGGTTGCAAAGCGATCGCGAAGCTTATATAGGTGCTCAGTAAAAGGAAATTACCAAAATTACATAAGGGCAAACTTGTATAAAACCACCAACAAGTGGATCAAGCGGTCGAGCGGTCGGTGGAAGTAGTGTTGCGAGGTTGCGAAAATTGGCAACCTCTTGAGAGCTTCACGGAGTTGCGAAATTTCGCAGCACTGCGGCATTCAGGTTTCAAACTTTGCAACCACATGCAAAATTTCAGCTCCTTCTCTTCGATATATGCTCCAAATTTCCTACGGTTTGATCATGGTCTTGGTCGGCTTCCGGGCTCATCGTGTTTGAATCGAGATTGAGGAATATAAGGGGCATTTATTTGTAAAAATACTAAAATAGCTACAAAATGTGATTAGTAGCAAGCGGGATCGATGTAACAATTGAGTTATTGAAGTCGATTAGTACACAAAAAGCGCATAAAACCTGCTATAAACAAGGCTCAATATTGCACTATTTGGGTACTAATAAGAGAGCATGGACTTGATCAATCAGAACTTGTCCAAACTGCTAGAATGTATTTCCGAGGTGGAAGGAACAGTTAACCATGTGGGAAAGAGGAAAGACACACTCATTCATGCAGTGCAACTAAACAATGAAATATCTGCAAAAGGCAAAGAAATTCCACTGCGGTCGAGACAGAACATACGGAAATGAAATTTCTAAGTTTGATCCCTAGCATGGCCGGTTTTGATGTAGAACCTCGACAGTATACCTAAAAGGCTCTGCAAAGAAAGAAGAAAGGGAAACTAAAAAGTTTTTCTTGTATGTTATCAATCTATACAATCCCAAAATTTAATGAAATCCATTTTGTTCATCCAAATTGTCTTGTGTTTTATTGAATTTTCATTTTATAGTTACTCTTTTTTCTTGTTGGATTGCTTTTCCTTTATTGAATGAAAACTTTGATTGTGAATAATTAGATGTTTATTGATAAATGAACATGACTCGAGAAATTTTGTGTTTGTGTCATTTCCTGTTTAGCATGAAAAGAATAGTGCCTTATGCATTGCAGAGATCAAATAAACAATTAGGTTCTTTCCCAAAGAGAAAAAAATTTGAGGGAAAAATAAGGCGTAGATTAGTAATCGAAAATTAGGAGTTACGACCTACATGTTTAAATTCGAGTTTAGATTACAAAATTGGAAAAATGGTTATTGTTGATGGAACAAATAACTTGGTTGAAATAGTATAAATAGACAGTGAATAAGTACAAGTCTTGAAGAAATAATACACTTGGTCAACAAAACTCATGAAACTTTGAGAGGAATTACAGCATCTTACGGGAGACCGAGTTACAGGAGTCCATAGTCCTAGAACTTGTTAGATTATTGATTGAGGCGAAATCTTAGGTAAAAACAGCCAACAAGAAGTGATAAAGGCCATCTTTGGCGGTTTGAGCTTTTCTAAGCCTACCCTTAATATATGCTAAAGCATATCCTCTAGTTCCTTGATTTGAGCCAAAAGAGCCTTATTTCTTCAAATAAACAATAACTGAAAACCTATATTCCCTTCCTTGCAGCCAATCCTGCCGGCAAGAGCCCAAAATTATCCGGTTTGCCGATGCGAGAAAAAGTCTCTTTGTAAAGGAAGAAACAAGTTTGAGGAAAAATATTTCCAAACATTTCGAGTATGAGGAAAGAAGTAAAGATACGAGAAATTAGGAAAAAGGAATAAGTTTTGTCTTGGCCTATTTCCCTTGAGCAGATAAGCTCGTAGGTGTTTCAACACTAGTACCTAATACTATTTGGTATGGGAGTTGCTAGCCCGAAGTTCTCTAAGAGTGATAGAAGCCTAAGAAGACAAAACATTGCACTATTCTGACCTTAGAAAAACATAAACAAAAGTTCAAGAACAAAGGCCTTTGAATAAAGTGCATATGGAAATTAAAATTCCATAAAAGAATTCAAAAAGATGAATCGAGGCCCAGATTGAGGAAAATCAACAAGTCTGAAAAGCAAAGGGTGAAAATTTGAGAAGGCAACAAGTAAGAAGAAAGGGTGGAAGCGGGTGATTTGCAACTTAAATTTTCCATTATCTACCCAATTACCTAAACCCAACATTACAAGCACGAAGACCTCTTTGATCTTGAAGGTTGAATTTACATTAGTAGGAGATCAATGAAAAGCGAGCCTATGGGACTTTGACTATGATCGAAAACCCGGAAGATTAACTAAATTCGACATGAAGATGAAAAGTTGAAGACACGCACACACACGAGAACAAGACTTGTTGAATAAACTGTTTAAATACATTATTTCATCAAGAAATTTGTGATAGAAGTGTACCAATTCTTATTCTTTGAATCGAAACTGAAATTTAAAATGATGCTAGTATCTCTTATTTCCAGTTAGAATGAGGAATAAAAAAGACTATGGTATGAATCAGAAAAATGTCCTTAAAAATTTTAAGCTTATTTGTTTGAGGACAAACAATTCTTTCTTTTCTTTGCTTGGGGACAAGCAAAATTTTAAGTTTGGGGGAATTTGATGAATCCGAGCTCATTAGATTTTTAATCCATTTTCTAAGCATATTCTGAGATAAATAATGATTTGTATGCGAAATGTGGATATTTTACTCAATTTAATTTCTCGAGGAAAATCACGGCCAAACACTAAAATCTTAGCAAAAACAAGAAGAGAGAGACAGGATTACAAGCGGGGTGGAAGTCACAGGCGAAAATCGAGTATTCTGAGGAAGCTTAGTTGTGGAGTCATTTCCAAGTCACGACATCACCCAAAAATCAACTTTGAGGGAAGAAATAAAGACCTTATGAAGTGAAGTCGTGACTTGAAGAAAGAGGTTGCGACAAAGGAAATGTGGTCAAGACTAAAGGAAATATTCAAAAGAAGAATCTTCAAGTCGCGACACCACTCTGATGTCGCGACGCCAGTTGAATGTAACTAAGGTCGTGACGTCAGTCTGATGTCGCGACGTGGATCCGTCAATAAAGCCACAAGAGAGGTCTTTGCAAGTAAACGAAGTTGCAACTAGTTTTTAATGAAAGGCTCCATTTGAGGTCACGACATGTTGTTGAGGTGTGACATAAGAACGAGGGCTGGAGTCTCAGCGGGAAGAGTGAGTTACAGCCATTAAGGAGTTGAAGAAACGAGAAAGGGAGGCCGCTGACACAGAAAGAAGACAAACGAAGTCTTAACGAGCAGAGTTGCGGCCATTTAATAATCAAAGACTGCAAGCGATGTCGCGACCACTCATTAGTGCCTTGAAAGAGAGTGAAGAAGAAATCAAGGTCGCAACTACCTTTTGAGCAATTGAGACTACACCCAGCTAGAGAAAGAGCCACCTGAAGTCGCGACATCACCTTGAGGTCGTGACTTGGAATAAAGAGGGGAAGGAGGAAATTGGTTGCAACAAAGAACTGAGGTTGCGACCAGAAGAAAAGAAATAGGCAGCAAGAAAAAGGTCGCGACATCACCTTGAGGTCGCGACATAAAGTGAAACTTTGTGAAGTGAAGACCACCAACACAATCGCGACCCGGGAAAAAGTTATGACACGAAGTCATCGTACAAGCGAAAGGTAGTCGCAACTAAAAGCGTTATCATAACTTCGAAAGCGAGGAAGAAGAAAGACAATGATGTCGCGACATGAAACCGTGAGATCACGCGACATCAACTCTGGGAAACACTTGAGCAAATAAAGGTCGACTACAAGCGATGTCGCGACCATTGATCGAGCATCTTGCAAAGATTGGTAACGAAGCAACAAAATTAAGCGGCGAACTAAACGAGCAAGGGAAATTCATGTCGCGACATCAACGAGGTCGCGACAAGTGATATTTGGGCTTTCTTTTAAGTCCACACAGACTTTTGGGGATTCGACCCGATTCCTTTTATTGATTATAAAATAGATAGTGTTAGAATAGTAAAGTAGTTTTCCGTCTTCACTACCCAGAAAAAGGGGAAAGGAGAGGAACTCAGTGTATAGTTTAGAGTAGATTTTTATTTCTATTTTTTTTTATTTTTGGTTTGTTTCTTTTCTGGATTTGAATCTGCGAACTATGCAGAGACGAGTAGACCTGGATTTTTATTTATGTTATTTTCTTCTTAAAATTACTGCCTGAAAATTTATGAAATCTAGACAAATTTATGGAATTCATTTCTTCTCAGTTTTATTGCAATTACAGTGGTTGTACGTGATCGGTGCTCTATTTCTTAATTCGTAATACGTGTCGAAGCGTAGCTCTCTTTGCGTTTGATTTATTTAATTCTGATGCTCTGCACAAATATAGAGAACTAATTTGGGTTGGTTTTACTTATTTGGTGTCGTTTTGAATGGATAAGTTCCCCGATAGTAGCAAGAATGCCCTTTGAGAAATTTATCTTCTTTCACGATTTTAGGGATGCCCTCTGCGTGACACGAGAGACGGAGAATTCACGAGTGAAAATTCTTTCTGAGTATGCTCGACTACCATTGATGAAGCTGGCTGAGCTCACGAGTTCATTTTGATAAATCCCCCGTTCGCTCATAATTGAGTTGGAGGGAGTATTTAACAATATAAATAATCAGAGAGTTCACCTTAATCTAAAGGCAAGTTCCTAACCCCGTGTTCGCTGAGATCTAATAAAGGGAAAGGGACGAACCCATAGATCTGGAGGTTGAGCCACCAATTAAGTGGTAGAAACTTTGCGAAAATCATGATAAGGAAATGAAAAAGGTCTACTGACAACAGGAAATGGGTGTGAAGTATTGAGAAAGAAAAATACCCAGATCTTGCAAGAGGATTTGGAATACAGGTAGCTGGTTTGATCTTGTCTTGAGGGAAACAAGGGTGTCAACCGGTGAATATGGAGAAATCAATTCCCAACATTTAGAAATCTTGGACAAATCCAGATCCATACACGAGCAGGCAATGCTTAGGTGTAGGAATTGGCATTTCATTGTATTTCAACGTAGTTTTCGTTTCTCCTGGAAACTGATTTGATCCGATATTTTAGTTACAATTTATTTTTATTCATTTACTTTTGTGTTATCTTAGTTTAACAATATTCAATAGTCTAGGATCTTTAATTTTGTGCATTAGATAAAACTTTCACTATGTGTTCTTAGTCCAAATAGTATGGAATTTTAGTAGTTGGGGTAGTTGATCTTTAATTCGTTGCCAATCTCTATGGGAATGATACCTGGACTTACATTCAGATTTTACTACTTGTATGACCTGTGCACTTGCAGTGTCATAGACTTGACCCTTATTTTTAAATCATGAACATTAAGAAAAAGTTATTTTATCAAGCAATTTATCCATAGTGATATGGATGCAAGAGAAGTGTAAGGCTCTTGTAACTATGTGAATTTGAGGGGGTTTTAGTCTATATAGAAAAAGGCAAACAGACCCTTGTCTTCGAGAGAAACATGGTCTTCTAATTTGTGAAGTAAAAGGAGAAATTCAAGATTTGTGTGACATCTTTGACAAATCCCTGCAATTTGGGTGAGTTTTTAAATGGGATCTGATGCAGGGAATTATTTGTTTCCGCAGTATTTTCTTGTTAGTATCGATTTTGTGAGGCGAGATTAGAAGTCCAATTCATTATATTTAATATGATTTAATGAGCTTATTTTTAATATCCTAGGGTGTAGATGTCCTCTTTAGGACATTTATCTTTAAATTTCTAGTTGATAAATCTTATCATTGAGGTCTAGATAGTATGGATCTTGAAGTAGGTTAGGGTAGTTGATTTGAGAATCCAAGTCAATCTCTGTGGGAATGATATACGGACTTACACCAGAATTTTACTACATGAATGTTTTGTGCACTTGCGTGTAGTGAGCTAAACCTCATTATTAATTCGAACATAAATCAGTTTTATTCATTGTCAGACAATTGTATTGACTTGAGCATAGATACGAGGAGAATTGTAAGGCTCCTGTATACGTGTTAAATTGAGAGGTTTAGTCTATATTATCTCAGACAGTAATCAACTGCCCAATGCTATTGATGTTAGATTAGTTCCATGAATGATCAAGTAGGTGATCAGTTTAAGTCTCATGGTTTTCATCCTTCTTCTTCCACCTTTAGCTAACCACACATAGTGCACGTCAGTTCTCTTCAATAACCTAAGAAACTGCCTAGCCCCCTTACTTTGCAAATCCTACCCTAGTTTTGTTGACCACCTGTAATAGGTTAAGGGCCCCCAAGAAAAGAAGGCCAACGAAGTCTTCCAAAATAAAAAGAAAAAGAACAAGAAAAATAATAGAAAGGTAGCGAGGCTTTGCCTTGAAACCCGAGCGCAGTCCGAGGGGTATATGACAAAAGTCTTTAAAGCCTGGTGCCCTAAACCAGCGTTTGGGAATGCCAAACGTGCTCAGCTACATGGGTGGATGGGTGAGGTTTAGCGAGTTGTAGATGCTGGAGTTTCGAAATCATTCGGAGTTTGGGGTGAAACCTAAAGACTTAGTGGTTGAAAGATCCTTATGACTTGATGCCCTAAGCCTTAATTGGTTGGGAGTCATCGGTGGATCCCCGTTACATGGACTTTGGTGAGGTCGATTCCTCAGCATTGCACCCCTTCAACACGAAGAAGGGTGGAATAAGAGTGGAGCCAGGTTTATTTAGGTTGGTCAATGTTCTAGGTCATGGTAGTAGTTTGGTTGGGGGGAGAGTGCAGTTTGGCATTTTATTGTGAAAAACTGATCATATAAACACTTCGATGTTGGTGGAAGTTTCAGGTCGATTCCCTTGAGTTGGATACTCTTCTGAAACTTGATTCTGTATGACATTCATTCTCCTAAGATGGGTTATTATGCAGGGTCTTGGTGATCCATACTAAGGGTTAGACATTACTCATCCACATACCTTTTGAAATACCATTTTTGCGAACATAATTTTTCTGCTCTCTCTTTCTTTCTATCATTGCTAAAGGACTAGCAATGTGTCGGTTGGGGGGAGTGATTAGTGCCCAAATAGTGCTATTTTGAGCCACATTTACGCGAGTTTTAGGCACTTTTTGTGTACTAATCAGCAATTAGCCCATTTGGCACATCAAGGTCACAGCTGCTCCCTCTTGATTGCATTTTATAGCTATATTTGTAGATTTGTGAGCTAAATTAGGCAAAAATCTTCGAGTCAACTCAAACACGAAAAATCCAAGTCAAACTCGGAGCTGCATGTCAGAAGTCAGAAGGAAAATGGAGCAGAAAAGGGAAGAATTTTGACACTGCAAAAATTTGGTAGGGTTGTGATTCGCAAGCTCCTGTGTCCAATTTGACTCCACTTTGACCATCATTTTGTGACTTTTTCCTAAACTACCCTCTATGTAGTTTTGGTAGTTCATACTTTTTTGTAATTTTCCTTGTTCTGAGCGTTATATAAGCCTCAGTCAAGCTCTGTATAGAGGAATCACTTTTATGCAATAAAGTTTTGGTGCGAAAGCTTTCAGCTTTCCCGCTTTTCTTCTTTTCTCTAATTAACTCTCTTTTTCTCTCACTTTCTTGCCTGGCAAACATCCCTTGAGGATGAAAACTCACGGGATGGTTGGCTAAACCCCCCTCATTCTTGAAGAGGAGAGCTCTTTGGGTGAGTTTTGAGGTAAACTGCCCGGTATCTCGTTTTCAAACGTGCTTAGGTTATTGTCATTTTTGTATTTATATCTCACTACAGGTTTAAATCCTTTTGATGTATCCTGATTGACCAGTACTTGGAAATCTTTTAGGGCTCAGTGGATGCTTATTGCTAGATCCACTGAGGCTCGCTTAGTTTCCATTTATTTGTCTCTGTAGGGTAGGTCAAAGATCGGTTTCTTGCCTTGAAACATTAATGACAGTAGCGTTGTATCTCCAAGAGAAAAACTTTCATGTTCGGTTTTATAGATAAATGAAGAAGATCCGGTTCGGAAATGACTATAAGTCATCCTCCTGACGAGAATAGGACGAGGACCTCACGGTGCCTGAACCTCCAGGCCCGTTACCAAGGCTTCAAGGAGTTCTTTTACATTTTATTTCATTCCATTTTAGTTTCCAACCATCAAATCCCACTGTTTTTACGAAGCAGATAGTGAAAATTCTGTTTTGAATCATGTTAAATCACTTTACGCGAAGAAAACCTATCCTTGAGTTCGACCCTAGAGCCACTATACTGTAGTAGCTATGCTACGGAAGTAGGAGGAAATTATGTTATAAATATTGTTGATTTCGAAACACCTACTGTGGCACAAATCATCTGCAGGATGGTCAATCGCATGTCCCCGCCTATGTCCCGAGGTGGAGGTGCTACACTGGTAGAAGCCGCCACCAATAACAATAAGGGACGGCCTCAATCGGGCTGAAAGCAGAAACCCAAATGCTCTAACACCTGCATAGTAGCCTCTGAAAATGAGGGGTGTCGGGCTCACCCTGTGTCAAGCCTCAGGTGGACCTTGTCCTCAAAGTGGAAACAAGGAGGTCATGAAAGCCTGCAGAGGGTCGGGAACTAAAACCCTGATATGTATATAGAGCCTGGGACAGCTCTCCTCCGTCAGACGATATGTCGGGAGCTGGAAGAGGTCGGACCTCACGTGATATGGTCGGAGCAAGGAGTATACTCGGGAGCCGCTCCGAAAGGAGGATCCCGCTATGGCGTCTCGATGTCAGAGAACCATCTTCCGAGGCTGGGGCGGCCACATTCTCGAAGGTCAATGAGTTAGCTAGAGCAATCGGGAAGCCGAATGATGCAATGTCTATACTAGTATCCTCTCGCCACCAATGGAGAAGTGGATGGCAGTAGGATGGCGGACTCGCCTGGATGTCATAGTATGGTAGAACTCAATGACCACCCGGGGTAGAAAAACCGGCGCGAGGTTATAAAAGGCTCCAGGGAGTACCGCTACACAAGCCTCATGGACTCTCTAAGATCGGCAGCAAAAGCCAAAAAATCATAATAGATCTCGCTGTATACTTCCCTGGCACTGCAATATGAGTTTCCTATAATGGGGCCGCAATGGAAGATAGGTCGTCTGACAATAGAAGTAGGGGACATATTCAGAGGAAAGTCACCAACTGGTCTCTAAACAAAGGGGTAATCGGGGCTCCTGGGCCCCGAACCGGGATGACTCTCCCGGGCTTAGCTCGAGCCCTCTTGAGCTGGGACCCTCCGACGCCTCGGGTGAGGGGAGATGGAGGAGTGGGGCCAACCCTAGTGTCATACTCTGCGTGCGTGAGCACAAGCAAGTAGGGACTTTAGAGGCAATACAGTCACGCAAATGGGCGATGACAAAGAAGAGTTGGCTTTAGGAGGTGAATCGACTACAGATCGGAGCTGGCTCGAGCCGCCGATTGGGTGGGAGGAAGGCAGTACCCTAGGCCTAAAGTTATGTATTCCAAGGGTCTTGGCCATACCTGGGTGTCTGGAGAAGGGAGGGAATGGAGAGAATGAAAAGGGGTTGGGGTTTATATAGAGGGATTGGGGAAGGTGAAAGGGTTAAGACCACTGGTCCATTAATGGGCACTAAACAGCGCTAAAAATCTAGTGGGAGATTTTATGGCAAAGCAAGAAAGGAAGAGATGCAGGGAGATGAAGAGGCAGGAAATCAAAGAGACGAAGGCAGCAAAAATCTCGCAGGCTACGAAATTCTTTGGTGCTGCAAAAATTTTCGGGTACTCTAGGGCCTCTTAACTCCCGCAAACAACACCCGTAAAATGTAAAACCAAAAATTATGAGTATAAGCATAAGAAAATGAGAAAAATTACAAAGAAAACTAAGCTAAGATTGAGGAAATTATGTAAAATAAAAAATAAAACTTAAAGTAAAACAAACTAAATTCCAACAAAATTTGGGTGGTTTTCGAGTCTTTGCAGGCAGACCACAATCTACTAGTAGCCTTAGGTTCATGGAGGATCATGAGGGGATCTCCTCCTGTCTCGCCGCGAATCGCACACATGTGTATTTTAGCCTCCGCCCATCGACCACACGTCCTACCATCCTCGGGACTTGAGTAGTCCACTGATCCATTAGGATGAACTTGATGGATGATGAATGGACCAGTCCATCTTAACTTGAGCTTGCTTGGGAAGAGGTGGAGCTTCGAATCATACAACAATACTTGGTCCCCCTACTTGAAATTTTTGCGGGCTATTATTTGATCATGCCATTTCTTCAATCTGTCTTTTGCAATTTTAGAGTTCAAGTAGGCATCGTTTCTCAATTCTTCCAATTCATTGATATTAAGGACCCTTTTCAGGCCAGGTCTTCCCAAATCCAGGTTCAGCTTTTTGATGGCCCACCATGCCTTATATTCAATCTCCATAAGAAGGTGGCATGCCTTTCCATAAACTAGGCGGTATGGCGACATTCTAAGAATGGTCTTAAAGGTTGTTCTGTATGCCCACGGGGAGTCCAGCAGTCTAAGAGACCAGTCTTTCCTATTGGAGTTCACCACTTTCATCAATATGGTCATGATTTCCTGCTTGCGAGCCTGAACTAAATTAATTAGTCCGAGGATGGTAAGGAGGGTCACTTCAGGCTTTACACCATATTTAGCTAAGAGGTTCTCAAAGGTTTGTTGCAAAAGTGTGAACCTCCATCACTACTATGGCCTCGGGAACCCAAATCTTGAAATATATTCAAGAATTTCAATACCACTTCGTGGTCTCACAAGGCTTCGCATAAGCCGCTTTAAACCACTTAGACACATGGTCAACCCCCACCAATATGTATATGTATCCAAAGGAAACCGGAAATGGCCCCATAAAGTCGATGCCCTAAACATCAAATAAATCAACTACTAAACTCGGGGTTTAGGCATCATGATGGCGCGAGAGATCTTCCCGACCTGCAGCTGGTCACATGCACTAAGATAATGCTAGGGCATCCTTGAAGAGAGAAGGCCAATAGAACCCAGATTGGAGTACCTTCATGGTAGTCTTTTTGGAAGCAAAATGACCTCCATATGCAATCTCATGGAAGTGACTGAGTATTCCTTGTTGTTCTTCCTCAAGCACACATCTTCTAATTATTTGATCAGCATAATATTTGAAAAAGAATGACTCTTCCCAATGCCTTCCAGTCAACTGTTATTTCTCCTGTTGCCAAGAAATTAGCGATGTGAGCATACCATGGGGCATTTTCCACTAGCAGCAGGGACTCCTCAGGAACTCATCATTGATTGGAGGGTTATGAGTGTTGTGTGCTATTGTTAGTCGCAAGAGATGATCTGCAACAACATTTTCTACCCCGTTTTTATCCTTGATCCAGTTGAATTCAAGGAGAACTCACTAATAAGCCGAGCTCGCATTTTGCTTAAGGAGAAGGTACTAAAATAATGGTCTCGCGGAAGATAATGATGTCCGACCCCACCAAGTATGCACGAAATTTGTCCATTACGTATACCACTCGCTGCAGTTCTTCTCGGTGGTTTAATTCCTCTATGCTTCATTCAACGTTTTGCTTGCATAGTATACCACATAAGGTTTCCCTTCTTCTCTTTCACCGAGAACTGCTCCGATGGCAAGATCACTTGCATCTTACATAACCTCAAAAGGTAACTACCGGCCAGTCTCTACTATCGGGTGCAAAGGGGTCAAGTAGGTTTTGAGCTCTCAAAGCTCCTTCGCACTCATCATCCCACAAATTTGGCATCCTTTCCAAGAGTCAAAGAGGTTTGGCACTCGAGAAGTCCCTGATGAACCTCTTATTAAAAACCTCGTGATGTCCAAGGAATCACCTCACGCTCACATTTGTGGAAGAGGGGAGTTTGGAAATTAGCCCAATTTTTCTCATTAACTCAATTCCTTTGTCGATATAATATGTCCCAACACAATTCCTCGTTGACCATAAATGACACTTTTCTCGCTTAAGCACCAAAAGCCAAGACAATTCCATGTAGGACGGTTTCCAGGTTGATCAAGCATTCTTCAAAACTCCCTCCATATACTGTAATGTCGTCCATATAGACCTCCATAATGCGCTCCACCAAATCACTGAAGATACTAAGCATACATCTCTGGATTGTGGTAGGGGAATTACATAGGCAAAAAGGCATTCTCCTGTAAGCATAAGTCCCAAATGGACAGGTGAAAGTGGTTTTTTCTTGGTCCTCTACAGCAATTTCGATCTGGAAGTACCTTGAATAGCTATCCAGAAAACAATAAAAAGGATGCCCATAAATTCTTTCGAGAAGCTGGTCCATGAAGGGTAGTGGGAAGTGATCCTTTCTTATCACTTCATTCAACCTCCTGTAATCAATGCATACCCTCCAACCTATGGTAAGGCGGGTGGGCACCTCCTTTCCCTTCTCATTATGCACAGTGGTCACCCCAGACTTCTTGGGCACAACTTGAGTTGGACTCACCCCATGCCATTCGACATAAATGATACCAACCAGAGCAATTTCTTAACTTCGCATGTACAACTTCCTGCGTGTGAGGATTCAATCTTCGTTGCGGCTGCCTTACTGATCTTGCTTCTTTTTCTAAATAGATGTGGTGTGTGCAAACCAAAGGGCTAATTCCCTTCAATAAATAAAGGGCACCTCTCCGTCCCTTCACTGCCATGAACCATTTTTTGGTTCCATTCGTCAACGAATCATTGTGACACCAAAATTGTAAAACCCGGGAAAATTAGAAATTTTCAAAAATGATAAAATAATAATAATAGTAATAATAATTGTCATAATGGTTCAGGGAAGCCTAGAAAATTCTCTAGATCTCAGATGATGAAACGGACTACGCCGTTGGATTCATCTCGTGAAATCTAGTTACCCCGTCGAATTTCGTCGGATTCCGAGACAGTCGGAATTTCATGTTTTTCGAGGCATCGGGTGTCGAGTGACACATGGTATGACATGTGGTGCACTTGTGTGAATGGATCACATTGAGCCAATTGTCAAGTGGAGGAAATAATGGGAAAGATAAAACAAAAAAAAAAGAAAATAAAGGAAAAAAGAAAAAAAGAAAAGTCAAATAAAAGAAAAAAAAAACAAAACGGAAGAGAGGGGGATTTCGACAGAGAAAGAGAGAGAGAGAAGAGAGGGTTAGAGAAAGAAAAACTTTTCTCTGAGATCTACGGAAATTGAATCGTAGGTTTTCGTCAGAGCAAGAGGTAAAGTCGGTCCATGCATCGAGAGCTACGCTTGGGTACCAAAATCTTGGAGTTTCGTCAAACTCCATGAGGTAGGAAATTTTCCTACTTGGGTTATTTCTAACCTAAAGGTCATTTAATGGCTTGAGGTTTTTCTTAGAGGCCATGAGAGGCCGTAAATTTAAGTCCCAAATTTTTGGGACTGAGTGTAGGAATTTTTAGAAATTTTCGGGACTATTTTCTGACTGTCCGGGTTGAATTTCAAGATCAAGGTTGACAATCCGGTTGAATTTTCAGATTGTTTTGGACAATTGGGGCCGACTTTAGGGATTGCTGGACACGGACAAGATTTTAGGATTGGTTCCGAGCAATCCCAGACTGGGTTCATGTTTGGTTTTAATCTCGAGACTGATGTCCTAGGCTCTGATACCAAGCTGTGACGCCCTAAATCCGAGGGTCCCGTTGACAACCTCTCAACTCGTGGAATTCTTATGAATTTCAGGTAACCCGATACCGCACTGTTGTGTCCCATTTATCGGGATCCATATTTTCTCAAAAAATCAGGCAAAGTCTCCTTTGTTTAGAGAGCTCTACCCAACATACAGCCTGTATAACAGTATAATCATAACCCATCCAAGGTCTCAATAGAAGTAGTATTGACCCCACAGGGTCCATATGTCTATATCCCCAATATATACATCCCTTTTATCTAGATCCATTCATTCACATTTAAATCTAAAATATGAAAAAAAAATGCTTAATTACAATCCATAAGAGTCCGAACATAGCCCTCTTACCATAATTACATACCCGACTATTTAGACAATAGTCCCAAAAGAATTTAGTTACAATTCTTTTATACAAAATATTTTTTACAAAGGAAATATCAAGGCCACACATCGCCTTCTTCAATCACTACTCGTTTGAGTGTTTGCCTCCCGTACACCCCGCACCGAAAGGGGGTCCCACGACGGTGAGCAATGCCTAGTAGAAAAATTTTCCTACAAGGGCTACTCCCCGCCTAAATGCACATGCAATGGCATACATAAAACATCAAATCATATTCCATATAAATAATGCAATCCTATATGAAATGTTTCGTGTCATGCTGATGAGTGCCTAAAAACACTCATTACAAACCTTAGATTTAGCGAGATTCGGGATCGATTTCATATATATATGACCGTGTTTTGATTACTTTTCTAATATTTAGTTTTATTTAGTTTTTTTAGGAGAAACACTTGAAAATGCTGAAAATGGAGCCGTGAAGGAGGCTTGGAGAAGAGTGGTGCAGAAATCAACCTAACGTCGCGATGTCCCAACGTCGCGACGTCCCAATGTCGCGACATCCCAATGTCGCAACGTCACAATGTTGCGACATCCCAACGTCACCATGTTGTGGGAAAGTCTCAACAAACCTTATCTCATGGAGAGGCTATAAAAGGAATGGGAAAATCCAATTAAAGTGGTTCAACCTAATCAAGAGAGCTAGGGTTTGAGGAATTAGGAGCTTGAATAAAGGAAAGAAGATCAAGATCGACCTCGGGGGAGACTTGAAGAACCCGAGAGATCATCATTCCCTCGATCATTGAAGTTTTATGTATTCCTATTCTTACGTCTTGCTTTTCATTTGTATTGGAACAAAACATAAGAAGTTCTAATTTCGTGGTTTAGGGTGTTGGTAGAGATTTGGACATGAATACTATGTTGAAGTTTTAGCCTTTTTATAATTCCATTATCTTTTTATATACTTGTTTTACCATTAACTCATGTTTCTCGATGAAATCATATTAATTTCTGATCAATCTTAATATGTGAGTGGTTCTTTGTAAGATCTGAGAAGTGAATGAAGAATTAGACATAGTTAGGTTAACCTAATAAACTTGGTAATATAGGATTATCAATGATTAGGAGGCTTAGGAGTTCTTTGCACTCTATGCACCTTTAATGCTTGGGGTTGAGCCAAGGAGCAAGAAACTTAGTGATAAATGACATCGAGAAAGGCTTTAATTACATTAGATAAGAGCCACCTTGGAAAACACTATATTAGATATGTGAATGGAATCACAGCATTACATAGTAGGATTGTCCAACAACACCAACAACCTAACCTTTTTGCATCCTTGATCAATTTTACATCTGAAACGAACAATTACTTTAGTAATAGCTTAATTTACTTTTAGTTCCGCTTAGCCATCACAATTTCTAGTTTAAATATTAAAGTAGTGTTGTAATTTCGTACTTCAGATACTACTGATTAAGGTTTTCCTCAGGATCGATATCCGTACTGTGTACATTTATTGGTCTCATAACAAAGGATACTCTATGCCAGACAGACTTTGCACTTCTATTTGCATGTACACAAAAACACAATCACGCAAACGCCTATCACATGCATGAGACGGGACTCCTCATGCCCATAACTTGAGTCTCGACCGAGTCCCGACCGACTCCCTCACACCTACAACGCCAAGTGTGAAAAACTAGTCATTGGTGTTTCACCCAATGACTTAAACCATTGGACAACCCTCTAATTTTAATCATCAAATCCCATGTGTTTCTGTGGGTGGCGAATTTTTGGGGTCTCACTGTAGGCTTCGCACGCCTTCTGACACTTTCGTGAACTTATATCGTCGGATGCATATATCTAACTGAGAAAAAAATTTGGGTCTTTCACCCTAGGGGGGATCTGCCCCATCTTGCTTCACCCAAACACACGTGATTTATTATTATTATTGTGTTACACAACCGTGAGTCTCGATTTTGGACGTTGTCCCATTTCCTAGCTCATCACACATCTACCAAGAACAGAATAGCACCATGCACCCACACCCGACTGGCAATGTGACAAGGCATATGAAATGCAATCATGCCATTTCATGCGATGTCATGCCATGCACAACCCGTAATGTGTATCAGTGGAACATGGTGTCAATGACATTAAGTTTGCGTAGTATAATGTAAGTCACGTTGATTGGTGATCAGAGATGTTAATACATATGTAAAATATGTTGACATGTATTGTGTGGTTTATTTGAAAATTGTATGTTAATTGATATGATTGTCCAAATGATGCATGGGTATTATGTATGGTTTAAAATGTCCATATAGCACTCATCATATATATGGCATGGTATAGGCATGCAATGGCACATGCATGGGAACATTGCGTAAAACGGGTGGGTGTGCATGATTAGTGCTCAAAAAGTGCTATTTTGAACCCCGTTTATTACAGGTTTTGAGCACATTTTATGTACTAATCAGCGTAATTAACCCGATTGCAATATTGCTGTCCCTACTATTCTATCGACGATTTTTATGTAGCAAATTTTGCGGGGGCCATAAATTAATTATGCCAAAATTGTTGAGTCGCACTCCAAGCGAAGAATTCGAGTCAACCTCAAGACGCATCAAGGAACAGATGAAAGAATAGTAAAAAATAGAAGAAAATGGAGCATGAAATTACGCTGCAAAATTCACTCCTTCTTGACACTGTTCATGCATCATGCTGACACTATTCATATAGCAGCCACTGTTCACCTGCTTTTTGACACCTCAGATTTTTGTTACAATGTTTTGTTTCTTCCGATATTATCCCTTGTAATAGCTTTTGGTTTTTGGTTTTTTTTTGTAATTTCTCTTGGCTCTGAGCGTATATAAGCCTCAGTCAAGCCTTATATCAGTCAATCAATTCAACAATAAATTTTTTTGGGGAGGAGCTTTCAGCTCTCCCGCGTTTTTCATTTTCTCTCCACTTTCCCTCACTTTCTCTCCTTTTCTCGGCTGCCAAACACCCTGAGGATGACAACTCGGAGGATGGTTGGCTAGACCGCTTTTCTCCTTAAAGAGGAGGGCTATCACAACTAGCTTTAAGGTAAACTTTTGCCCCCTGCTTTTTTAACGTAGCGCTGAGCATTATGTTTCTATCTTTCAATCTAGGTTTAAATCCTCTTGAGATGCCTTGATTGACCAGTATTTGGCAATCTTTTTGGGTTCAGTGGATGCTTATTGCTAGATCCTCTGAGATTCGATTAGTTGTCTTTTTATGAGTCACTGTAGGGTAGATCAGGGGACGGGTATTCACTGCGGGGAACATTTATGCTTTGTAAATGCTACTTTTCAAAAGGATAATTATTTTGGGTTAGGTTTTATAGCTAAATGAAGATCCTAAGTAGGTTGATCAGTCATCCTCCTAACGCGAGGAAATGACCTTTGAAACCTCGCTGTCTCAGGATCCTAAGCCCAGTATCCTGATACTTCAAGGAGATTTCTTTCATTATTTTTCTTATTTTACTTCAGTTTATTTCCAATTTTCATCATCAAAACCCTCAATGTTTTTAGCAAATCCTATAATCCAAACCAAATTCACCAATTTTAATCTCAATGTAAGTCATTTGTACGAAGAAAACTCATCCCTGTGTTCGACCCTAGAGCCACTATACTGCAGTAGCTCTGCTACGATAGCGAAAATTCCATCTTCTATTTTCGCTATGGCTGCGAAAATTTCGCTGTGATTGCGAAATTTTCTGTTCCTCCTCGTCATTGCTGCTGCTCCCCATTTCTTCAATCAAAGCTTCAAAATTTCACTAAACATGCAAAAATTAATACAAGAACAATTAAGAAAAATTTCAGAAAAGTAAAATTTAATCAAAAAACAAAAATTAACTAAAAATTAGAGAAAATTTAAGAAGAAAAATTAAATAAAGCTAAATAAAATAAAATAAAATAAAGTAAAACATAATAAAAATAAAACTAAAAGTAAAAAGGTGGTGAACTCCCGAAGTCCACTCAAACTCGCTTAAGCTGGTTTGGTGGTGCTAGAGAAACCGTGGAGCTTGTGGTTTTGGCTGGTGGTCCGTGCGCTCCTAATCAACTGGGCTCGAGCCATCCACTGTGCCATGCAGTATATGTAGCTGCTGATGTCTTTGAAGTAGTGGCAAAGGTTTAGACTGTGGCCACTAACTTCCTAAAATTGTGCACAGGCAGTGCAGGTGGGCTGGCCTCATTTTTACTAGTTCTCTCAGGTGTAAACTGTGTTGCAGGTATAACCAGGTATAATGGTGCAGACAGAGTGCATCGTTAGTCAGTGGTTTTGGCGCTGAACTCTCCAGCCTTCCATTTCTTCCTTTCCATTACCCTCCTCAGTCAGCATTGGGGAGATTTCTTCTTCTTTTTTCCATGGCCCATATTCTACACATAATTGTGGGGCATCCTCAAGTAGCTCCTCGTATGAGCTTCAATGTTCCTCTTCATTCCTCCCCGAAGCCGCAGAATGAGCCTGCTCACCCACAATAGTGTCAGTCAAGCACTCTTCCTCCAGATTCTCCTCCTCTTGATGAATAAGCCGGGACAGAGCTTGAGATGGATTCTCGCAGATATCCAATTTTTGATCAATTTCGCTTTGGAACCTATCCACCTCGTTCGTGTGGGAGCTCTACTCGTGTCGGGGCTCGACGGCCCGGGCGCCACGCTTCTTGCCTTATATGAAATTATCCACTAGTTTGCCTTTATTTCGTGGATGGCTTGTTCAACAGTGATAAGGGGTGGTGGTTGTCACGCCGAAGTGGGGCATAATATGAGGTTCAGGAGGTGCATACTCGTGGGAGGTCTTGGTTCCCATGAGTAATTTGTATGATTCCCCCCAACTATGGTTGTGGCACACTGGCTACTCTGAACTCATCCATTGGTTTCTATAGTCCCTCATGGACCTATATTCATTTGGATTCCTCTCCAAAGGTTGTTGACTTTGCCATGACTATTTCCTATAATCCCTCATGGATATATATGCACTAGGGTTACCCCCTGCCACATGCTGACCACACTGCCCCTGTTCAATTGGGTTCAAATTTAACCTTGATTAAGAAACTCTATCCCACTTAGGCACATTCACGCTTAGGCACCATCCCCGGCAACAGCGCCATTTGATTCGTGCCACAGTAGGGTGATCCGGAATCAACAAAATTTATATCCTATTCTTCCCATCATTTAGTCAAGCAACTCCAAGATAAAGGGGTCTGTGGCCGAACACAGGATGGGTTTTCTTCAGACAAAATGATTAAGTGAAGTCAAAAATGGTGGATTTGGTTTGGATTTTAAGGTGGTGATAAAACAGCCTGTGGTTTGCAAACTTGCAACAAGGCAAAATAAAAATATAAAAAGAACTCCTTGAAACATTAGACCACTGGGTTTAAGGTCCACAAGAACCGAGAGGTCCTGTTCATTTCCTCACAAAAAAGAGATGACATATAGTCATCTCCGAACCGATCTTCATTTAACTTTAAAGACTAAACCCTAATAATTTTCCTTTTGATAGAAAGCATTTATTTAACATTTATGGTTCCTTCACTGAAAATCTATCTTGACTCATCCTACAATGATTCGTGAAGGGCAAACTAACAATCTCAATGGATCTAAAAATAAGCATCCACTGAAACTCAAAAGATTACCAAATATTGATCAAAGAGGATGCACTTACAAAGGAAAATATAACTCCTTAACCTACCTGGCTCAGAAGAGCAACTAATTGATATCGCAGTATCTAAAGCCAAGAATACATTGAACCCAAAGCTTGCCAAGTATTGGCCAAAGAAAGTACATCAAAAAAGCTTTAAACCTAGAGTTGAAAATTTAGGAACTAAATGTCAAAACCCGTCGTGGAAAATAGGGGAACCACCAATGTACTCTTCAAATCCTACCCCCAAAGAAATTTTCTACTTCAAGGAGGAAGGGTTTAGCACTCATCCTCCAAGTTGTCCTTGGAGGGTGTTTGGCAACCAAGAAAGTGAGAGAAAGAGGAGAGAGAAGAGAGAAAATGAGGGCCAAAAACAGTCTGTGATATTTCCTTCCAAAATCTAAAACTGAGGTCAACAAGAGTACAATGGCTTATATAGCCTTACAAACATGTGAAATACCAAAATAACCAAACTAGAATACCATGTAAAGTGAGGGTAGAAATGAGAAAAACCAAAACGGAGTCGCTTGGATCATTAAACAAAAAGCGTAGTACCTCGCTATACGTGAATTTCGCTATCATAGCGAAAATTGCAGGCATAGAGAAAATTTGAATTTTCGCTATGCACAGTAACTTTCGTTATCATAACGAAAATATCCAGCGTAGCGAATTTCTAGCACTGTTCCATTGGCTACTGTTCCATCAGCTTGCTTCCTGCATCCTCCAGCTTGCTATTTCTTTTATTTTCTGCTCTTCTTTCCTCTTGGTCTCTGATCTATGATGTTGAGTTTGACTCTAATTCTTCATGTTTGGATTGATTCAACAATGTTGGCATGATTAGTTCGCAAAAACGGCAAAATTTGCCACAAAATGCGATCAGTAGAATAGTAGGGACCTTAATGTACAAATCGGGTTAATTAGAATGATTAGTATACAAAAAGCACTCAAAACCTATAATAAATAGGGTTCAAAATAGCACTTTTTGGGCACTAATCACTTATGGACTATGGTTTTATAATCATGTGCTTATATGTTTGAGTAGACAAATGGACCACGCGGGTCATTTTTACTTTATGTGGACCCTGAGGTCAAGCATAATATCGGGCCATGTTGCCATGTAATCAGACATGTTGTATTTTGGGTAGAGCTCCCCATACAGCGAGACTCTCGCCCACTTTCTAAACTGGGTCCCGGTGGGACTCCAATGGTGTGATGCCTGGCTACTCGACATCCACAACCTTCCACTGTGCCGACAGTCACAACCCGACCCCTGATTCGAGGCTACAGTCAGACGAGCCTAGGTAAACGATTACCTTGGGAGCCTGAATGTGGGGTATCCACAAGTATGGTCTCGATGCTAGCTCGCCTCAATAAGTATCACTAGTCTAGGTACACGAAAAATCGAGGCCGATGGACATTGGTCTGTGATCATGCATTATCAGGTGTCACAGAGCCAGGTTTAACATGTCAGGTGATTCTCAGGTGATTAATATACATGGTGATCAGATATGTAAACACTAGGCTAGAAACATAACCTTAGGGTTCAAAGAAAATGAACATGATAGTTCGGGAACTGATTTATATTAGTGGTTGGCATTATGCACCACTAAGGAAAAAGAGATGAATGGTGTAGTTCATGATGTTAAAGTCTATTAGTGGTTGGCACGTACACCACAGGTAGACTGAGATAGAAATTTGAGAACTCTATTGCTATCTGACACGAGTAGATGGCTAGTAGAGGAAGAGGACGTCAAGCAGGGCGAGTAATAACCTACTTTAGACTCACAGACCTTCATAGTGGTTACGTTGTTATGACCGCACCCTTATGTGCAGTGTTGTCAGCGCTACCATCACATGTCGGTGCAATCTGGGGAACCAAGGGGGTCGGGCAACCTTGGGGAGGTTCGAGGCACATGATCCTCCGGCCCTCAATGGAGGAGGAGACCCGATGGTGGCTGGTCATTGTTTCACATTCGAAGGAGACGAGCACTACAGCTTGACGAGCTGAAAGTCATCTATTTTCGGGCCCATTTTTCCCGATTTATTTATTCTAAAAAAAGGTCATTTATGTGCGTGAATATGGAATATTTTCACCAAACCGTCAGGTACAGGGAATTCAAAAGAAAGCGTAAATTGGCAGAAATGAGCGTATCGTGGCCGTAACAAGCATCGATTTAATCGACGGGCGAAATTGCACAGAGAGCGTTAAAGCGATTAAAGGATTTGATGTCGTGAAGCCTTACAAAGAATCGAAATATATATTGCTGCTGCAACTACAAAGCTCCAATCGCAATGAAGCGTAATTGAAGACAAAACGATGTCACGGAAAGAAACCTCAAAGTCAAGCAACCAGAATCGATGAAGAATAAGTAGCATGATGTCGACATCATTCGTAGGTCGATGTAATCTAAATTCAGCATGCTGACAATCGTGAATGCCATGTTTTGTCACTCGCAGGGCCTCCCGAAATCGTGAGTTTGAGACAATCCGCTTATGGGTAAGCAACATCGAGCATGGGGATCAATTCCACAAAATAAACAAACCAAATATAGATTTACAAATCAAGTTCAAAGATCGATGAATAAAATTATGTGTGAAAGATAATTTCCGACGATAGAGTTATTTCAATAGAAGCCGGGTTTCTAAACTATCGATTACACCATACATCGCTTACTCCATCAAGAAACCACCTGTAATTAGGGAAACCAGGTAGTTTAAATCCAAAATTTGTCTGGAATTCAAACAACCATACAGTAATTTGAAGAAATATAAATCTGCATTCAGCTAAAACTTTAACAGCTAACGTTCAGACCTAAATTTAAACAAAAATACGAACTAATCTAAAATAAAAAAAACAATAAAAGAAAAGAAAATTAAAATACGTAAGCCGCCGCTGAACCCGTATCTCTCTTCGTCGCCAAGAGCCGTTCCTTCGCATACTTACATATTTATGTGGTTCTCGCCGGGCCCTAATTTCGATGCACCTCTTTTCGACTTCGCTTAACTAGCCCATTGGTTGCCGATGTCGCGACATCAACCTCCTCACGCGACTCGTTGTCTCAATCTTTGTCGCAGGCCTTGTTTGGTCGCACATGTTCGTGGAATCGATGTCATGCCTCGACTACGCGCACTTTTCTTTCGGGAATCGATGTCGCGAGATTCACCGACGCCGACCTTTACCTCTTTGTATTTGATGTCGCGGACAACTCAATGTTGTCGCACCTTCCTCGGCATTTCAGAACGGATGTCGCATCTTCTTGATGTCGCCGACCTGCTCCTCAGTTTACTGTCGCTGACAAATAATGATGTCACAATTTTCGGCAGGTAAATATGTCGCGGACAGCCTTGATCTTGTCGCTAATTCTTTTTAGTGGGAATCAAGTCGCCACGTACTTGAATGATGTCGCGACCTTCTCTCTTTAGCTGATGATGTCGCGACCTTAGTTTCGTGTCGATGTCGATCGCCGATTCAAGTCATGTCGCGACTGCATCTAGATGTAGCGACATAAATGTTCACCAATCAAGCTTATCTTCCGTCGCAATCCTCGTGTCGCACCATTGTCCACTATACTGGGTTTAATTCTGTCGAGACCTCTGAATGATGTCGCGACATCATGTTTTATTCTTCATCAATTCCTGGTTGCTTGACTTTGAGTTTCTTCCACGCCGAGCATCGTTTTGTCTTCAATTACGCTTCATTTGCGACTGGAGCTTTGTAGGTGCAACCTTAATATGTATTTCGATTTCTGTCGTAGCTACTTCACGACATCAAATCCTTTAACTTTGCGCCCCGCCGCAATTTCCTTCATCCGCTAAACTCAGCAATGCTCAGCCCACATTCTCGCTTCCTTTTACTCGCAATTTCGCTTTCTTTTGAATTCTCGCGCATGCTAGCTGGTGAAGATTCCATATTCCTTCACATAAATCACCCTTTAGAATAAAATAAATCAAAAAATGGACTGAAAATAGATGACTTTAGTCATCAAACTCCCCTAAACTTAAAATTTTTTGTTTGTCCTAAAGCAAAGAAAGAAAGATTTGTTTGTCCTCAAACAAAGGACATTTTTCTCTGCTTTTGTTTGCAAATTCCTTCTCATTCCACTCTTCTGTTCGGGAATTAAGAGATATCACTATTATTTCAAATTTCAGTTTTTATGCAAGAACAGAGCATAGTATACTTCTATTACAAAATTTGGATAAACTAATGTATTTAAACAAACTTTATTTTAACAAGTCTGCACTCTGTGTGTGTGTGCAGGTCTTCAATCCTTTGCAACTTCATGTTGAATTTAGTTAATCTTCTAGGAGTTTTCTTAGACTGTTTATCAAAATCCCATATGCTTGTTTTTCTTATTGACTTCCACTAATGTAGGTGTAAATTCAACCCTTCGAATCAATAAGTTTTTCTGTGCTTGTAATGTTGGGCCTAGGTAATCGGGTAGATAATGGAAAATTTTAGGTTGTAAATTACCCGCTTCCATCTGGTTTCACATTGTTGCCTCCAACTTTCTTCCTTTTTCTTCTTTGTTTCTTTTTTATTCTCCTTAACCTCAGCCTGATTCCTCTTTTTGAATTCTTTTTATGGAATCTCACTTTCCATATGTACTTGATTTAGGCAGATTCCTTTGTTCTTTAACTATTTTGCCTTTATTTCTCTATGAGTTGAATATGCAAATGTTTTGTCTTCTTAGGCTTTCTATTACTCTGGGGAGAACTTGGGCTAGCAACTCCCATACTACTGGCATTAGGGTGCTAGGTGTTAAAGCACCCCTACGAGCTTAATTGTTCAAGGGAACAGCCACAAGACAAAACTTATTCCTTATTTCACTAAACCGCTTCTTAACTTTTCAACCCTTCTGTCAAAACTGGGAATATTATTCCCAAACTTGTTTCTTCCTTATCACTACACTTTTCCGAACTAGAAACTCGGATAGCTTGGGTTCTTTATCAGGTTTATTGCAAGGAAGGGAATTTCGCTTTCAATTGTCGCCATGAAGAACTACGACTTATTTGGCTCAAATCAGGAACTAGAGAATATGCTTAAGCATATTTTGAGGGTAGGCTTGAAAAAAAAAAGCTCAAGCTGCCAAGGATGACCTCTATCATTTCCTGTTGGTTGTCTCCACCTAGGATTTCGCCTCAATCAATAATCAAACAAGTTCTAGGATTGTGAACTCTAAATCTCGAATTCCCTGCAAGATATCATTCCTAATCTCAAAGTTTCATAAGTTTTGTTGACCAATGTGTATTATTTCTTCAAGACTCGTACTTATTCACTGTTTATTTACATTATTTTAACCAAGTATTTTGTCCTATCAGTAAGAACTAATTTTTCAATTCTTGCAACTAAACTGAATTTAAACAGACAAGAATACCCTAATTCCAATTTCCTTATTCACCTTATTCATGCCTTGATCATGCAAATTTTGTTCTCGAGAAAGAAACGGAAATTATTTATCTAACTCTAGCAATAAAACAACGAGAAAGCGCGAAATGGATCTAATGAGCGACCATTTGTAAGTCAGCGAAATTTTATTCAAAGATCAAATTATTTCGATATTATACAATCTGCTTTTCTTACAAATAAAACTGTATCTAAGTTCGAGAAAAACCCTTTATTTCTTGATCGAATTCTATATCTTCTTTTTGAAGGTTGCGGCTCTGCTTAAGTTTGGTTCACGGACCTTGAGCTCCTCAAAAAAGTGATTCGCGGTGCGAGGTCTTTCAACAATTTGGAGCCTTCTCTCCCTTTTTCTTTGGAGATTCTCTGGTTGATGGGTTCTGAGTGCCCTTCTTCCCGATTCCGCTTCAGAGTCGACCACTCTTTTTATTACACATCGTTTTATGGAATAAGGAATCGAATAGGTTTGTTTTCCGACTCCATTCATTCCATAAACTCTGTGTTCATATCCTTGAAGCTCTTCTTTTCTCTTTTTCTCCATCTTCCTCATTTTCTTTGTTTATTCTTCCTTTGTCTTCCCGTCCTTTTATAGTGATTTTAACCTCTCGGGAAGAACGAGGTTATTTATTCTTATTTTTAAGTTTTCAATATATGCATTGAATGAGACTCCTCAAATTCTTGCTCTCTTTATGTTTCCGATGGAAATTTTTAGAATGAAGTAATGAATATTGAAGGATTTTCCTAAATCTACTATGATTATTCTCTTGATAGGCATTATAAACGTCGGTTCATTCCTTGAATTGAATTCTATTACGCATTAGTACTATCTAATTCCCGTTTGTCTTTGTCATTAAATTTAGGGGCGAGAATTAAAGTTGCCCGGTATGAGCTTTTTCTTTGATGTCGTGACATGAATTATCGGGTGGGAGAGCAGTCATCCTGAAGCTCGTCGAGCGTCTCATGACAATATTAAGTTGTCGCGACCTCTGCTACTCTTCCTCCAGTCTTGGTAGAGTCCGCGACTATCGACTTACGTGCGACCAGTTCTGTGTGACATAAGTTTTAATCGCGACCTAGTACGTAATTGCCTCAAATTTAATGAACAAATAGCTTTTCACTATTTATCGGTCGCAAATTCTCGTAGCCAATTAAATCATTCGCATCTGACAATTCAGACATGTGATACATTAAATTTACTTAGAATTTGTAGGGAAGAACACACTCCCTTTTCAAGTCGTTCCTTCTGTTGAATTCTTTGAGTTATCTTGGAGTTGTTCCTTCTTGCACGAGCCATTTTACGCATAAGCATACGCAAAATTTCGAAGGATTCCAATTAAATAAAATTTTAACTTCTCGACTACTAACTAATCGCAATAGGCCAGAGAAACAAAGAGTATTATGGATTATAAAAATAATGTCGAAATTAAAAAAAAACGAAACTAAAATTCTTTATGGGTTGCCTCCCATCGGTACTCAGTTTTGAGTCCCTTAGAAACTGGACTTCTTGTTTTGATTCTTTCTCTACTCCTAAATAGACAGTGGAGCTCTTCCTTTCTTTCCTCCCTACTTTGATAATGCTTCAGTCTTTGTCCATTGACTTTAAATTCTTCCCCAGCATCAGTCTTTAATGTTACTGTTCCAAATGTAGTGCTTGACACTACTGTGTATGGTCCACTCCATTTTGATTTTAACTTCCACGGAAATAACTCAATCACGGGTTAAAAGAAGAACCTATTCTCTGATGCAGACTCTTTCTGAATCCTCAGTCATGTCATTTCTTTGTTTTGTCCTTATATTCTAGCAACTACAGAAGCCATTTACCGAGTTCTTCGGTTCATTCAATTGAAAGCGATCTATCTTCCTTTGCGGTTTAAATCAAAGTTCGAGCTCTTGATGGCAGCATAGCTTTGTATTCGATTCGAGGTAGATGACATGGTTTGCAACGACTCACGTATGGGGACATTCAATAGGAGTTTTGAATGCGATCCTGTCAGCGGTACATCATCAAGTTTGGAAGACCCGATCCTTCACCTTAGACTTACGGTCTTTTCGAGGATTAACCCAATCTGTTGAAATCTCTGCACATCCGTTGGTGCAGGGGATGATAAAGCTGACCTTTATATGCTTGATCCATTACGCTCCATGAGTTTTGCAAATATTTTGTTTACCAAAATGGCTTTCCCAAATCACTAATGATAGTTAAAGGTGTTCAAATCTGCTCAAAATATTCTTTGTAGAAACTCCTGGCTTTGTATTAGCATCGTTCCTTAGACGAGCCCACTGTACCCATTTGGAAACATAATCCGCGCATGACAATACATACGGGTTTCCGAATGATGGTAGAATGGTCCACATAAAATCTATTCCCCGTACATCAATGCACAAGCCATTATACCTTTTAGGCATTTCATTTAACTGCGTATTTCCAATCTTTTGGCATCTATCGCACAATTTGACCTATTCGGCACAATCTCACGAAGATGAGTGGGCTATAAATCAAATTGGAGTATCTTGTGGCTGTTCATTCTCTGAAAAATGCCGTATGGTGATGCATGGCATTCATTCAAGATTTTATTGTTCATTCTCGGCACATCTTCGATAATCATGGCTCTTTTAAATAACGATGGGTCATCCACAGATATAGTACTCTTTGTCGATCCTTGCTTTCTTTATGTTGGTAAATTTGAATTCTGACTTCTCCCTGGCTAAGTAATTCACAATATCGGTATACCATGGAAGTTGGAATGACACCTTAAGCAATTTGTTCATCACAGGAAGTTCTCTTTTAATTACGCACTCCTCTTTTTGTTTCATTCCTTTATACACGGACCCAAGTGATCGGCTATCACATTGTCACTTCCTTTATCTTTAATTTCGAGATCAAACTCTTGCGATGCGCGGCACCACATATCGATCTTGGCTTAGCTTCCTTTTTTGACGCCAGATATTTGATGGTTGCATGAATGCATTAATGAGCCATAACATGAGATCCCAAAATGTATGGCACGAATTTCTCACAAGCAAACACACTATGGCTAACATACCAGCACCGGTTGTGGAATAAGTTTTCTTGTACTTGCTTGATCACCATCATTGCATAGGCGGCGGTGGCTGGTACCATTACTGCGGACTAGTCACGGCGGTGATGATAGACGAGGGGGGACGAGTAACCTCCTGGGGTTTCAGGCACATCATCCTCCAATATATATGGGTGGAGGGGATTCGATGGTCAGTACATCCTTGGCCATTGGAAGAGGAGTAGATGACACACGAAGCATCTAGGATATGGGTGCTAGTCTTGGGAATCAATCTTTTAATTCGGGAAAGCGGAAGACTTCTATTCACGGGGTTCGGGAGCGGGCGCGGCTATCGGGGCAATGGAGTCGGGCCTGCTGGCCCGACGGGACCCAGAGATGACATGCTATCATTGTCATCAGCCTAGGCACATGAGATGGGATTACCCTCAAAGGCAAGGATCCCAGGGTTTTGGGATAGCGTAGTCCCATTCATTAGTAGGATAGGCGCGGACCTGATTTATTCCTTCGCTGATGCAGACTAAAGGAACCGGCCAATGATCTCGGGAGTCTTTGCATACGCCTTTTGTTACGCGAGATAAGCTAAAGAGGTCGGGGTCGGGATCGAGCCCAATTTCGGCCGTGTGAGACCCGGAGCGTGTCTCTGTTTATTAGTCTGCATCGAACTAAGCCTGCAGAGATGGGTCGATATACGAGGGTGCGTTTCGGCTCCTTCTTGATAAGAGTCATTGTTGGTCGGGTGCATCGTATTCTTGTTTATTGCTACATTTGGTGTGAATGCTTTAGGCTTAAAGGTAGAAACCTTGGAAAAGTCGTTGTATGTGAAATCCTCCCTAGAGGATTAGGGTGGTGATAAGATATGTCAGTTGCGGTTCTCAATCACAAGGGATTAGCTCTCCACGGTGGACAGCCGGTAAAGGACATATCAGATTTTGATGTCATTCTTAGCATGGATTGGTTGACGGCCCATAGAGTCGTCATTGATTGTGATCGTAGTTAGGTTACCGCCTACATACAGGACGGTATTGTGTTACGTTTTAGGGGGATAAGCATGATGCTTTACCCCAGGCTGTGCACAACTCCAGATGGAGTGGATGGTTGATGGGTTGGCTAGCAAGTTTTACCCTAGAGGATGAGGGGAGACGAGATTTGAGTCTACCTCGAGTGGTTTGCGAGTATAAGGTTGTTTTTTCGGATGAGCTACCGGGATTACCTCGCACGAGGATGTGAACTTTATCACTGAGTTACACCTGCCATTGCCCATTTTATAGCCCTTTCGTAGGATGGCATCGGTTGAGTTGGCAGGAACTAGGTCAATGCAGGTGTTGGACGGGTTTTATTAGGCTAGAGCACTTCACCTTGGATGCTCAGTTACATTCTTAGGAAAGAGGTCAAATTCAGTGGCATGACTGAGTGAAGACATTCCGGGAGTGAAAATGGGGGCTTACTACGGCTCCTATTTTGATAGTCCCAACTTGAGGCCAGTACCGGTGTCTGGTGTGATGCCTCTGGGACGGGCTTGAAGATGTGTCTTGATGTAGTCTGGGAGGGTTATAGGTTGTGGTTCCGACAGCTAAAAAATCATGAGCAGAATTACCCTACACATGATATGGAGTTTACGACCATTGTCTTTGCCTTAAAGATTTGGTGCCACTATTTGTATCGTGAGCAATTCGAAGTGTTTTTCAGACAATAAGAGTCTAAAGTATATTTTCACACAACGGGACATCAACATGAGCGTGCGAGGATGGAGTATCGGAGAGTTATGACACTTTGCATTTACCATCTGATAGGCGAATGTAATTAGTTGATGCGCTCGGCCGGGAGTCGCGGGGAGTGTTGGCTAGTATAGCTTCATAGAGTGACGGATGCTCGAGGCGTAGGACGGTTTAAGGCTGCGATACGGTGATCGGGCTCGAGTCTTATGGAGTTTGGTAGCTCGCCATCCTCTTGGCGAGTGATTGGGTCGAGACGGGGCCAGAGATATGTCGTCCATCGGGGGCTGATCTTGAATGCGGGTGGCGAAGGTGGGCCCGTCACACGAGATGGTAGTCTTCGGTATAGGGGACGGGTTGTGGTTCCTCAGCTGATCGAATTAAGAGAGGAGATCCTCAGGGAGTTCCACTCCTCTCGTTTTGCTATGCATCTAGGTGGCACGAAGGTGTATCGAGATCTTCGTCGCCAATATTATTGGAGCGGGATAAAGTGACACGTTGGAGATTTGTTCGGCGATTGTCTCACGTCGACGGGTAAAAGTGAGCATTAGAAGCGGTAGGAATACTCCGGCCTTTGGAGGTAACAAAGTGGAAGTGGGAGCATATCCTGATAGTTTTTGTGACCCCTTTGCCCGCAGGACACAGCCAGTATGATGGGGTATGGGTTATAGTGGACGACTCACTAAGTCGGCACACTTTCATGATCACGAGATGACCTTCCTGGCAGAGGAACCTGGTTGTATGTTGTGAGATTATCCGGTTACATGGAGTTTCATTCTCTATCGTATCGAACAGGGATCCTAGATTATGGCACACTTTTGGAATAGTTTCCATAAGGCCATCGGGACGCAGTGGATGATGAGCACCGTTTCTTTTATCCTGGTGATGGTTAGTCGGAGGAGATGATCTGCGTTTTAGAGGACATCTTTGCGAGCATGCGTCTGAATCTTAAGTAGGCGGGATGAGCACTTACCCTTAGTGGAATCGCTACAATACTTGAGTTATCGGCCAGTATCTGAGATGTACCTATGAAGGGCTTTATATAGGGAGGCCATGTTGATCCCACAGGTTTGTTGAATGAGGAGGTGGGAGAGAGTTCCATCAACGCTGGTCAGGATGTTGAAACACCTCGGAGAAGGTGGGTTTGATGAAGTGTCTTCTTATGGCTGGTAGGTAGAAGAAACTCTGCCAGTGAAACAACATCGACCTATAGAGTTTGGGAGTGGGTGATCACGTCTTTCTTAGAAGGTGATGTTATAAGAGAGGAGTGGTCGAATTTGGCCAGTAAGGGACGTGCCGTACATTTGTATCTTTGAGAGTATTCCCGAGCCCCAAGGCAAGGTTGTCAAGCATTATATTACTGTGGAAGTCCACTGGTCATTTCTACATGGAGTGGTTTCCTAGGTGATCCTTAGGGATTGCTCTCCAAAGAATGTGCGTTCAAAAGTAAAATATGGGGGTTGTGATTGATTAGTGAGTATGGAATTAAATTAGCTATTTTCGACAAAGAGCGACGATAAGTGCGTAGGTTTTTCACTCCTGCCGTCGGGTATGCCACCTCTTATTCGTCTCATCCCAGGAACCATTGAAGAATGGTCTTCGACGAAAGATGTAACATTAAAGGCTCTTTTAAGACAAAGAACAATTGAGTGATGATAAACACTTGTTCAACCGATTTGCTTGGACTCTTAGCATGCATTTGCGATCAAGCACAACGTGTACCAAGAGTCTCTCGTTCACATGTTGTCAAGAAGATGCCAAACTAAGGTTTTATAAGACTTTTCGCAAGTTCTTAGCATCGTACAATCTCGTTGGAAGCACAAAAGAGGAATTAAGGGTTATTACCTTGACGGAGGTGAGTTTCCACCATTAGAACCTATCGTATGGGTTTAGAACTCCATTCAGCGAAAATCGATTCATGTTTGATAGGAACTATGCATAAATGTGACGAAATAACACTTCAGTGCGGTGGGATATCAAAGCACGAGAATCGAAGTAAAAATAGAGTTATAAGACAGTGAAAGATTCTAGTAATTGAAAACTCATAATCCCCGAAAAGATAAGTGCTTTCACCTTTCTGTAAACCACAGCAAAATATGAGAAAGACACTCCTTATCAGACCAAACCACAGAATAAAAAGCGCTCTTCTCACGGCCTTGATCGGCTTAAATACCATTCTCCTTAGTGATCTCGAAGTGGTGGTTGAAAGGCAGGCGTACCCATACACCCAGGTGGAATTTTGCTCGAGTCAGCGGATATTGCATCTTTGATCTTGAGTACTAGTAAAGTGTTGTCACCCAGGTACCAAAGGTGTGTGGTACTCTCTTGCCTTAGTGTAGCGGTACCCCGGTATATGTCAGATGCCAGAAGTACCCTTTACCTCAACGCATGTAGATAGGTACCCGATAAGTGTGTTCATCGGTGCACGATAGGTAGCGTGGTGTGTATAAATGTAATGCGCTATGTAGCAGGAAGTACCTGCGTCGCCTGAAGTAATATAGTGTACTGAAATACGGATATCAATCCACGAGGAGATGTGCGAAATGCTGACTTTACGCTTTAAATATTATCTTGGACTAAATCGTAATGAATTCGATTAATAAAAAGAAAAAACTAATCCTATATTATTTGCTAAATCAATTAATTAGGAAAACTAGGGTTTTGCCTTCACCTGTCACACTTGATGAATTTTAACCTAAATAAGTTATTTATTTAATATTTCATATGATTTACGCTAGCGGGTTGATCATTCCTACAAGATATTCTCTCTCGAGATATATTTGCCTTTCTCGCCAGTGGGGTGTATTGCATCTCTGCCTTGACCCCTCGACTCCGGCAGCTTAAATGTATAAGCCACAATACCCGCAGTTGGAACCCAGAGATATCCCACTATTCCCAGATTGGTTAATTGTTGCTTTATTCATGTCCACAAGTCATCATCTCTCGATCTCGAGACTCTAGCAGTAGCATGCGAAGTTAGCCCCGAACCACAACATGTAATTATTGCATAAATAAAGCAAGTCGATAAAAATCATACTTATATTAAATAAAAATGAAAATTAAACTAATCGTAGAAGTGCGAGTTAGGTTTTGACTAAAACCACAGAACGAAACCTAGAACATCTCTATGTGGAAGAAAACCATCGAAAGAGAAAAAAAGAGGATGAAAATAAACGATTTTGAGTGAAAGCCCCGTCTCTCTTCTTGATCTTCTTCTTCTTCAAGCTTTCCCCTTGAAGATGTGTGCCACAGGGTGTTTCCACCCAAGAGAGGGCTTCTCCTTTCAAAAATGTCAACGCTTCAATCGTCCTCCCTCTCAATCCTATGGTTTGAGCTTTTAAATCCTCCATTATGGGCTCCAAAATGGGCTAAAATCCATCCGTCGACCCCCTAACGTCGCGGCGTCGTTTATAGCGTCGCGGCGATCGTTTTACCCTGCGACTCTCTGCGGCGTCGCGTTGGTACTCAGCGTCGCGACGTTGTACGCGATCTGTTTTTGCTCGACTTACGTAAGGTCATAACTTTGTCATACGAACTCCGATTTAGGTGTTCTTGGTACCGTTGGAAATATCTTGAAGTATAGAATCTATCCATATATGAATTGATGCAATATGAGCTTATATGATTTCTGAAAACGTCAAAATACAGTAGCCTCTCCTGCTGAAGGTGCTGCAATGTTTGCTGATTTTCTTCAAGTTTTGGAACTTACATAACTTCTTTGTTCGAACTCCAATTTTTGTGTTCTTGGTATCCCTGGAAAGATCTTGAAGTTTAGAATTCATACATATAAATCTTGCTTCAATTGGAGTTCATATGATATCTGAAAATGTCAAAATGCAGTAGCCGTAGTAGTTTTCCACCAATTTTGCACAATTCCATCAAATGGATGAACTGATCATAAGTATGAACTTTTAGAGCATTAGGGCACTTATTTAACATAAAAAACACTAGAAAAAATAACTAAAGCATAGGGATAAAATGAGTATTTGATTCGTGCCACAGTAGGGTGATCCGGAATCAACAAAATTTATATCCTAAGTTCCTCCTACTGCCGTAGTCAAGCTACTTTACTTGATATAGCGATCTAGGTCGAACACGGGATGGGTTTTTCATCCTATGAATGACTTGCATCAGTGTTGAAAAAGATTGGGAAACACCCAATTTGGAATTTGGATTTTTTTGTTTAAAAGCAGTGTGAGTTGTTTGGTGATGATTAATTGTAAAAACGAAAGTGAAGTGAAAAAAAGGTAACTTTGAAGGTTTAGGTCACTAGCTTGACAACATGGGGTTAACAAGTGTCCTCGGGTTTATTCTCGCATCATGGCAAGCAACCTATAGTCCAAGCCATAACCGGATCTTTGTTTAGCTAGAAAACCCTAACCACTAGAATCACTCATATTTGAGTCGATACAGTAACATGCATCTGACCTTTTAGTTTGAAACCTAACACATTCAACCTCATTTCGTGTTTCGTAAAGGCCATCTAAAGAACCACGAGTACATCTAGCAATAAGTATGCGCTGCATCCTAAAAGCATGGTAAAGTATTGGCCAAGGTAATGACATTAAATGATATTAAACCCTAGTTTGAGAGAAGATGGGAGCCATAAATACGATTACGTAGCATTTAACACATGAGGACAACACCTGTTGCCCACAACCAAGTTAGCTACCTTCCTCTTCAAAGCTAAGAGGTAGCCAAGCATCTCTTGAGTTGTCATCTCAAAGAGGGTTGTTTTGGTAACTTTAGAAAATGAGAGAAGAGGAGAGAAAAGAAAAACAAAACCTCAAATGAAAGGCTACTTGAGGAGATATTTACATAAAATGAAAATTGTGCCAAGATTGCTTCCCCCTTTTCTTTAGGGTTTACAATTTGGGGGGCTTATATGACCACCGAATATGAAAATACAAAGAAAGCCTAACATTTTGGCTAATATAAGGGACAAGGAGTAATACACCCAAAATGAGAATTCGGTTTGCATTAATTACAAAGGATGACAAGAGGCGGGAAATTTCGCTAGGAAATACAATTTCGCTAGGTAAGCGAAAATTTAGCTAGCTAAGCGAGTGCACGAGAAGATAAGCGAGTCAGAGAATTTCGCTAGGCCTTTAGAGGCCCCCATTTAGCTAGCGAAATTTCGCTAGCTTAGCGAAATTTTTAAGAGATAGCGAAAGTGTGTAATTTCGCTAGGAACAGTGCATAGCGAAATTTTGAAGCCTAGTGAAATTTCTCAATTTCGCTAGGATTGCGAAATTTTCGCAATCCCAAGTATTTTGCCAATCTTAGCGGAAATTTCACGGAATTGTGCTCTTGTTTTGCATTTGCCCCTCTTTGCTCTCTCTTTGCATCCATTTTCATCCTTTGCCTTCATTTCTTCATTGAATATTGGTATGTTTAGGGCGATAAATGGGTTCAATCTTCATGGTTAAGCATATATCGCAAATGTGAGACTCTCAAGGTACGCAAAAACACATAAAACAACCAAAAATAACCCTCTAAGCGGCATAAGTAGTACTAAGAAGACACGAACACTTCAATTGGCCTTATTGACATGATTAGTGCGCAAAAGCACTCAAAACCTATCTCGAATAGAACCGAAATAGCACTTTTGGGTACTAATCCCGCACCCCCAATAGAAAGCGTTGTTAGTCCACTTAGCAATGCAAAAATAATAAGGGCATGCATGCATTGATTTTCAAAAAGTTTATGATTGAGTGTATATACAAATAAAGCATTACCTTTAAACTGAAAAAATTGACACCAAGTTTGAAAACGGCATGAGAGGGCATAAACCATACAAGAACAATTCGAGGCTGACATCGGATCCATGATTTTCAACCTGAATTTCACCAAAGTCTAATGATTCTAAATATAACCAGATTGAGCCAATAAATTGGAAAATTGTCCCCTCCCCCCAACCTAGCACTGACATGGCCTTAAGTTGTTGAACAACCTAGATAGGGATAGTTACACTCTCCTTTCTTTATTCAACTATTGTAGATTTTAATGCTCAAAACACGATTTCACCAAAGTCCAAATTGAGGTCCACCGATGACTCCCAGCCAATTAAGGTTTAGGGCATCGAAGCCCGAAAGGATCCTTGGCCACAAACTCCTACGAGGCTTCACCCGGACTCAAGATAACCCAGAATTAAACTTTACAAAGCGTAAACTCTACCCATCCACCCATGTAGCGAACACTAAATCGATGACTCCCAACCAATTAAGGCTTAGGGCATCGGGCTTCAAAGGCTTTCACCATACACCCCTCGGACCGTGTTCGGGTTTCAAAATGAGTGTCACGACTTTATTTTCTTTTCTTCTTTTCTTTTCTTTTTTTCTTTTTTGCTTTTCTCTTTTCTATCCCTTTTTGGAAGACTACATTGGTCTTCAAATGTGGGTAACACAAACCCTATCTAGGTTGCCAACATGCCCAAAGTGACTATGCAAAGTGAAGGAGTTAAATGATTTGCAACCTATTGAAACAATCTGTTGTGTAGTGTGTGAATTAGCTTAAGGGAGAAATGTTCGAGTTGAGCATGTTGGGACTTCAACTGACCAAAAATTATTTCAAACATGGAATTTGTTCTAACATAAAGGTAACTTCTGATGATTCAATTTGCAACAAAAGGCAATTCAATAGTCAATTAAAGCAATTCAATTATTCGATTGAAGCAAATTCCGGTGTTGATTGTCGATTGAAGATAAGCAGTTACACATGGTGAAGGCACAAAACATGATATGCAAAAATCTGTATATATATACTGAATAGCTTTTGATATAGCCAAATAGCTAGTACATGAATATAAAGCTAAACATACAAGTATCCACTTCACTACTATGGCTAACACATAAATCCTAATCAAAATTAGTAGTTGATAAAGTGATGAGCTATCTGAACATAAAGAAACTAGCCACCTCCTTCTTTGTGGTGGTGGTAGGTCTGTAGCTACTGCTGTTGCAGCCAATACATCAAAGATCTTTAACTGTGTGGTGGAAGCTCCTCTCTACGATCAGGAACACGAGGAAGACCCGGGTGAGTCATAATGCTGCGGCATGGGTGTCTTGAGCTAACCTCGATCCTGTCTTGCTGAGTAGGCGCTAATGAACGAGATCGCATCCATCACGCTGCTATCTCGGCTGGCATGAGCCTCGGCCGAGATGATGTGATGTGTGGATTAGGCCGGAGTGCTGTGGGCTGCGGCTGCGGATAATAGAATGTGGAGGAGGAGATGGAGGGGCAGTATGCGAGCCCCGGACTCAGCGTCTGCCTCGGGCTGGAGGCTGGAACCTCCTCACAGTCCTCTTTGCTGGAGGATAAAGATCTGGGCATGGCCATCACTCGCTCCAATGACAGAACCAGAGGGCATCGGATCCTCCTCTCTATCCGGGGCTCCTCCAGAAAACCTAAATGCTCAAGGACCTGGCATAGTAGCCGTGGCATCAGTAGTGGTAGACTCTCTGCTCGAACCAGGCCCTTCCGGTGGACCTTTTCTTCGAGGAAATGCATCGGGGGAGGTCATCACCGGCTCGAGAGGACTAAGCCGGTGTCCCTCACGAGATCCGACAAGCCTCTAGGATGGCCCCCTCCGTACGTAGTGTTACGGAGTGGGAAAAGAAATTTGAAGTCCACTGAATATGTGATCGATCAGGAGCATATGAGGCGGGAGCTGCCTCCTGAAGAGCACTGGCCCAGCTGTGGTGTCTCGGGCCAGTATACGAACCATCTCCCGCTGAGGTGGGTGGGCCCAAGCTCGGTAACCCTCTGAATTGGCCGGCGGTATACGCAGGCCTAAAGCTGCTGAAATATCTGCCGCTCTGAGTACTCCGGGGCGATCATCTATAGAAGCTGAAGCTGAGCGGACAATTGCTCCCAGGATATCATCAGTGATAAAAGCGCAGCACCACGGGGTAATATCTTGCCTCGGGGTCATGAAGCTGGTGGGAATAGTCCTCGATCAACCTCATAGAATCCATTTGAATACGGGATCGCCAATCTTAGGGACATCGTGAAAATGCAGACTCTGATGAAAGTCCCTCGAGTGTAATCACGACATTCCGGAATGGGGTGCCAAATAATGACGACCTCCACGATCCACGGGCGACTTGAGGCCCGATGATGGCCGTCTCAATTTGCGATTTTATGGTAGTGATGGTGAGGCACGGATGAGGATGACTCACCGAGACTGATGTGAGCTTCAGCAGGTAGAGCCCTCTAGATCTGTATTGTGGCAAGTGGTGAAGGGCCGGGGTCTGTCAAGTGCGGTATCGTGAAATCCTTTGGAGCCTCCTCGGGCGCCTCAGGTTTGGGCCCGAGTCACCCAGGGCGGGACCTCTCTCTGGTGTACTAAATCTAACCCGCGGCCGAAGGCGGGACCCACCCCTAGTACGAACCATAGTTGTAATCCAAATAAGACACTAGAATAGGGCTCACGAGTAAGAAAATGAAACCGGGGCTCTGGCTGGGTTTGGTGCTCCGCTGCGGGCGGAGTCACTCTGATGGGACACGACGACTCGGGGCTCACGCTGTGGCTGCCACAAGCTGGTATAGCCAAACAAGGCTCATGCGAATGACTATTTGTAGCGGGGGCAAGGCTCGTGAGCGAGGCGCGAGGCTCTTGGCGCGGTGGATGCGCCGTGATGTAGCGGCGGTATAATGTATAGGTAAGATTTGAGGCTCGGCTAATTTGTCACGAGCTAATGGTCGCGGGGCCGATGTGTCGGCCAAACAACGGCTGATGACCCGGGGGCTGCCGGTCGTAGTGCGCCGCGGTTGGTGCGGCGGTCGTCACCGGCCGGTGGTGTGGCTGGTCGAGCGGAGGCCTGAGAGGAAGCCCCTTGAGGCTCATTCTGCGACGTAGCGCGAGACCCGCGGCAGGATGGCTCGGGGAAGGAAATTTGGGGGAGGAGGAGATGGTGTGAGCAGAAAAGCCAACCCTCTCACTTCTTATAACAATAAGAACCCAGTAGAAAGGCCTTTTCCCCCTTAATTCGCCATTATAGCGAATTTTGGCTTAATTACCTTCTGCTGCAATTCCAAAATTTTAACTTAAATATTAATATATGAAACAAAAAGATTAATATAATAAAAATTATTATATGATACTATAATTAAAAATTTAATATAAAATATTTTAATATATATACAAAGTTACTAAAAATGGGAAGCGCTAAATTAAGAGACTTTCTAAAATACTTGAAATTGTGAAATTATTAAACTAAAGCGAAAGAAAAATTGCATTGAGCTGCAATTTGGTTTGTGAGAACACCAAATCAGCTCAATTTTACCACATTGCTCAAGGAGGGTTAAGGAGGATGATCTCCTCAAACTCGGCAGTGGTCTGAGTTGAATCCTTGGTGTTGGATTTCCCATTGTTGTTCGGTTTCACCGTACGATGGATTACAGATTGAAGCGATTGCCCTACGGTGAAAAACCACGATGGTAGTACCACAACACACCTTCACCTTAGTTTGAGTGTATCTTGCAATTCACGGACACTCGGCTTCCACTGCATCTTGACCATTTTGAACTACTTCATGATTTATTTGATTTTTCATCTTCCATTAATTTGTGCTTTACATTGTTAAAATTGGAATATGTTCAGCTCAAGGTCATGTTGCCAAATGTAAGTTGCATGACTCCATTCCGGCAATTGATGATTGCATTGGCAGTGGCTAGAAATGGTCTTCCTAGGATAATTGGCACATGATTGGGTTCATTTACAATTGGCTCAGTGTCGAGCACTACAAAATCTACTGGGTAGTAGAATTTATCTATTTTCACTAAGACATCTTCAACTATCCCTTAGGAGTTTTCGCGTCTGTGACGATGATGGTGTGATGTTGGTAGGTTCTAGTTCACCCCGAACCCTAGCGCTGTACACGAGAATCGGCGGTAGGTTCCTGCGGCTCCTAAATCAAACAATGATTTATCTATGCAATTCCCACCAATATTTACTGAAATTGTGGGAGATCCTGGATCCTTGTATTTGGCGGGAGTTTGCTTGCTGGATTATAGCGACTTGTTCGGTTAAATGCCTTCTTCTCAATGCCTAATCCCTTCTTGATTGTCTCAAAGATCTTTCAAAAATTTTGCATAGACGAGAGCACTGTTTGATTATCTTCAAGAGTATGTTGACTTTTACTGCCTTAGGACCTGGATGCTGCTTGCTAAGATGCCTTCTTACCTCTAAGTGCATGTGGAAATGGGGTGGCATCTTTGTCTTTCATTGAGTCCTCTTTCAGGACAATGTGTTCTGGCTCCATTTCTACTTCATTCCTGGTTTCCTTAACAGGTTTTAGCATTGGTTGATCAACCTCTTTTCCACTCCTAACAGGTGTGGCGTCTGCGCTTTCACACTCGTCGTTCGTTACCAGATAAACCTATCCTCATGGATTTCCTTTTGGATTTAGCGTGTTTGGGAAGGGAACCTTCCTCTCATGTACCATAGATATTACATTGATCATTCCCCGCTGATTGAGTTCTGTAGGTTGTCAATTCTTTTGTTTAGATTGCTCTCGACATCTATTCTTTTGTTCAGTGTACTCTCTACAGTGTCAATCCGCTGTGCGATTGCACATTGATCCGCTTTTTGTTCTTCCTGAAAGATTACCCACCACCTTACTCAAATTTAAAATGACGTTCCACAGGAAGTAAGGGGATGGAGGTGGTTGGTTGAAGGTGGAGACAAAGCGTGGTTTGGCCTTTAGAATTACATAGGTAAGGGGATTAGGTTTCCATGAGAGGGTTCAGGAATGGTGATTCCTCGATTGGGTGTAGGTATTTCCATATGGAGCATTTGGTTGTGGTGGCTTGTGACCTCTGATATTTGCTCTGACATCAAATCCTTCATTGATGGAGCACTGGTATCATGTTCATCTGGATTACTGTGGGTTGGAAGCGGTGAATGGGTTGGCTGCGGTGTTTTCGATCCTTGCGTACGCCATTGGAACCTTTTCATGGCTCCTCCGCCTTCTAGCTAAGGTTGAAATTCTAGCTTTCATTTCTATATCCTCTGGCAGTGCATACATCCCACTCCTAGGGTTGGCTAAAGGCATTTTTCTTTCCATTTCTCTAGGGTTTGGTTCATCCCAACCCTTAGAAGTTTCAGCCACATAATTCAGAAAATCCATTGCTTCATCAGGATGCTTACTCGAGGAAAATCTCCCCACGCATAGTTTCCAAAAGGCACTTCATGGCGGGAGACATACCACCATAAGTGGTTTACCGGCATCCATGTAAACCATGATGTGGACAAGCAACGATAGTCTCCATGAATCTCTCCGTATTTGTAAACCTCTCATAATCTTGGGCAAGGTGTAAATTTGTCTCTTAATTGTTGGTCTTATGAGCCTTGAAGAATTTTTTAAAAACTGCCCAGCTCAAATTTCTTATGGTTCTAGGCCTCGGTGAGTTAAGCCAAATCTTGGCCTTGTCGCTGGTCGATAAAATGCTTTAGCTTTAGCAAATCCATGTCAATCATACCTTCCTTAAAGGTAGTGCAAACCTCCTCAAAATCCCTTATGTGTGTGTATGGATTTTCATTTTCCATACCATGATATGTGGGGAGTAGGGGTACTAAATAAGGCCTCAACATACATCTTATTTGAGGTATGATGCGGAAGGGCCTTAACTCCTAGGAGGGTGGATGTGGTCCCTCATCGATCTATAAGAACATTAGATTCATTAGAATTACTGGCCAGGCTTCTATTTGTTCCTCAGTGGGGATCCATTTGAATTACATTGGCACACTGATTTCCTTTGCCTTGTTCAGTGGTGTGCGATTCTCTATAGTCTGCACAGTGTCTCTCTTTCCCGGTGGTGTAAACACACATTACCTGGCGAGACACGAAATAGCATAAGCAGGCTTGCGGGTTATTGTTGGCTAAAATAAAAGCGGCGTAAAAAAAAAGCAAAAGCGGTCGCAGTTCTTTGCGAAGTGATGAACACTTGGATTCACGACCAAGCGGGATTCAAAAGGGTTAAAGGTCACTTGTGATGTTGATCACAGAAGTACACTTCAACTTATCAAGCGTAGTTTGGCACCATCCCAAACTGGCGGCGCCGATTGGTCGTGCCCGCGGTAGGGTGATCGGAGTCAGCGAAATTTATATCTAAGTTCCTCCCTCTTTGCGAAGTGATCAAGCTACTGCGGTATAAGCGATCTAGGGTGAACACGGGGATGGGTTTTCATCCTATGAATGACTTCTGCGTCGGTGTTGAAAAAGGTGAGGCTTTTAATTTGGATTTTGGATTTTGTTTAAGGCGTGTGAGTTGTTTGGTGATGATGGTGGCGAAAGTGAAGTGAGAAAAGTTAACTTTGAGAGGTTTAGGTCACTAGCTTGACAACATGGGGTTAACAAGTGTCCTCGGGTTTATCCTAAATAGCGACAACCTATAGTCAGCCATAGCAGGATCTTTGTTTGGCTAGAAAACCTAACCACAGAATCACTCTATTTGGTCGATACAAATGTAGCCATCTCATTGCACAGTTTGAAACCACTAACATTCAACCTCATTTCGGTGGCTCGTAAAGGCCATCTAAAAGACCACGATTACATCTAGCGATAAGTATACCTTGTATCCTAAAGCATGGTAAAAGTATTAGCCCGAGGTAATGACATTAAATGATATTGACCCTAGTTTGAGAAGATGGGAGCCATAAATGGGACTGTGGCATTTAACACATGAGGGAATGACACATAGTTGCCCCACAACCAAACTAGCTACCTTCCTCTTCAAAGCTAAGGAAACCTTGAGCATCTCTTGAGTTGTCATCCTCAGAGGGTTGTTTGATAACTAGAAAATGAGAGAAGAGGAGAGAGAAGAGAAAAACAAAACCTCGAATGAAAATTGCAGGGAGATATTTACATAAAATGAAAATTGTGCCAAAAGATTGCTTCCCCCTTTTCTTTAGGGTTACAATTTTGGGGGCTTATGAAGGCCGCAAATCAGAAAAATCTGAAAGCCCTAACATTTTGGCTAATATAAGGGACAAAGGAGTAATACACCAAAATGAGGTCGGTTTGCATTAATTCTGAAAGGATGACAAAATGGGAAATTTATTCGGAAATACAATTTCGCTAGGTAGCGAAATTTCGCTAGGTAACTAAGCGAATTTAGCTATTAACGAAAATTCATAACTAAGCCCAGTACGAAATAAGCGAGAAATCGGAGAATTTCGCTAGGCCTTCGTAATTTAAGCTAGCTAGCCCCGAAATTTATAATAGCGAAATTTTTTAAGAGATAGAGAAAGTGTGTGATTTAAGCTAGGAACTGAGTGCATGTGAGGAATTTGAAGCTATGAAATTTCTCCCGATTTAGCTGGGATTGCTGAGCCACCGCAATCCCAGTGAGGTACCGCGATCTTGACGAAATTTCACAGGTGTTAACTCTTGTTGCATTGCCCCTCTTTGCTCCTCTGCGCATCCATTTTCATCACTTTGCCTTCGTTTCTTCATTGAATATTGGTATGTTTGAAGAGGCGATAGAAGGTTCAATCTTCATGGTTAAGCATATATCGATATTGATAAGAGTGTAAACACCAACGAAACAACGAAAATAACCTCTAAGCGGCATAAGTGATACTAAGAAGATTTGAACACTTCAATTGGCCTTATTGACATGATTAGTGTAAGCACTCAAAACCTATCTCGAATAGGGCTCGAAAATAGCAGCTTTTGGGTCTTAATCGATATTTAAGATACTCATCGATTTTCACTTGCCTCTATAGTGCTCTTCCTCTGACACTACCCGGGGTGCCCTCGATGGCGGTGTTAACAGCAACGATGATCTACATTTGTTCTCTTGGGATCAAACCCTGCAAAATTTGTGCATGGGACTGAAAAACACGCTGCGCGCAAAAACACTAGAGCGATCAAAGGCACAATTACACACAAAATGAGAGCAAAACATGAAATTTGAAGTGTATTCAATCCATATGTAAATGTTGGACTTTTATGTATTCAACACACCCCCAACCTACAACTTGCTAGCCTTTAGCAAGATTTGACTGGTAACACCCACCGATTATAAGTTTCAACAAAATGCGCTAGGTGTAGTTAGGCATTGCAAGTTTCCCATAAAGGCCAATAGACACGGTCTTTAACGATAAGAGTATGCAGCGAAATGCGAACTTAAATGAATACCACAGTCTTAAAGTCATGGAAAAAATAACAAACTGTTACAAAACAGAGATACTCATATAAAGGAGCATGGATCTTAGAGAAAATTTGCCGAGAGATCCGCAGCTTGGCCCGAACCGTTATCATTGCAAACATTTTCCATAGCAGAGCAAACTAACATAAAGTCAAAGAGGAACATCCAACACCAACTAAAATCATGCTTCCGAAGCATGGCCGTGGGCTAGGGCTTATAGAAACAAATGGGTGTTGTCATGACGTGGTTGGGAGTCTACGCGTTACTGACACCACCTTTATTCTGGCAGCGATACTTTTCTTACTCTACATCCTCCCCATTATCAGTCGAAGAGAATGCGTCTTCATCTACACGATCATCTAAACTCGTCGATTTCCGCCCAGGTGAAGGAAGATCGCATCTCAATGACGAGTTCTCTCGCCAAGATGTGACTCGAGCACGAAGGCACGTGATCGATTATACCTTTCTGAATGCGCTTGAACCGTCCCTTGATTCGGCTCCATCGCTACCCCAGGGGATGTCCTCATTGGACGAGGCGCGATGATGAAGCCCAGAAATGTGATGGCGGGCCTTGTGGGCGGCTTCGGTTTGCTTTGTGCGGTTTGTGGTGGGCCCGACTAGGAAGAACTCATTAACTGCTCTGCCAGGCCCATAATCCACTGCGGCTTCCACCCGGTTGTAACTAAAGTCGGAATGGAATATGCTTATTTTTCGATTAGGGACCTCGAGAAAGTCCCTCGTAATACACCATATTACCAAGAGCATAATCCAAATAATTTTCGGTCATTTACCTAAATGCGAGCTGGATTTCTTGCTGGCGGCCTGGCACTCGCACTCGGCCCGATCGTAGTATGAATGACTTTGTTCATCAATGCATGTAGGCTTTAATTTCCAGGATGACTCTTACGCACAAAACCTCCGTTAGTGCAGAGTTGGTGCACATGGTACTTCTCGATGATTGGCATCAAAATGCGTAATGGCATGAGAGAGGTAGGTCGGTCATGTGTGGCGGGCGGGCTATAATTCAGCTATTGACTCATCAGTCGAGCCCAACCATTACTTGTTCCCCCAAAATAGTCTTCAACAGGGTGTCGACATTCTGATTCTCTCTCAAGTTGGAGTAGAATTCCCTAACCATGGTCAGTAAATAACCTTTTACCTCTTCACAAAAAAATTGTAGATTTTGCTCTGAGACGCTAACAGGATAGGTGGGTGAACAAACGTGTCAAATTTCACTCCATCCCTGGCCAGAGCCATACTCAGTGTTGGGCGATTTTCTGCTTTCGATTACAAGATTTATGAACATGGCCTCGAATTTCTTCATCGCTTTCTAGCTGCCCTCATCTCGATGGGAACCTTTGCTTCCGCTTTTCCTTTCTTTACGATGCATGGAAGTATCGACCTTAGTTTTTCACGCCTCGCTCCATAGAAGAGCTAGGAGCCTTTCCTTTTCCAGTATTCTTTGATCTTACCATAGATATGGCCAAAACGGTGAATATAGCGAGAATAGCCCATACACACACAACGGTCTCCCACCGAGCCACGTCTCAATGATGTCAGACTCACCCCTTCCCGGATCGACGGAATCTTTCTCCCTATGGCCCAGTAGTTGGATGCCTAAGCAAATAAGAACCACGGAACCACCAACGAAGCCACCTAACAAAATCCGTGACCGCAAAAAGAACATCCATTCCGATTCTCAAGAAAGATGAGAGCACCTGCATAATTCTGATACTTCCGGTCTCGTGTGAGGCGAGGCCGGTCGGATCAATGGAGACAACTGGAGGGAATGTTTGACTGGGGTTTGCTTTTGTTGAGAGGGAAAAATTAGGTTAGGGTCTCTCTTGCTCTCGGAGTTAGGAGTGGGGATATGAAGGGTTCAAACTTTGGGAAGAAAAATGCTAAAATGGCCATTCACGCATAAGCGATGGGGTACCCGATAAATATGGTAGGTACCAAAAAATCTGCACAGGTTTGTAGTTAGTGCAGGTACCACTTGACTCTGCCACTTTTTCTCTTTTTCTGCCATTTGCCGATTACCGAGCTTTCCATAATGCTCTACATCTTGGGTTTCATTAGACTGCTCAGTAACCACTGCTATACCCCTTCAGGCGACTTGTGCTGGGCTGTGTACCTTCAGCTCTGCCAAAGTTCCTCTTTTGTACTTCTAGTGATCCGATTCCACCAAGGTTCATTCCTCGTCGTAATTCGAGTGAAGATGGGTGCAAAGGGTTGACTCAATATGATTTAAAAGTGTAACACATAAATGATGGCCTAAAATCATCTTTCAGCTACGTATGGGTGTTCCTCAAAGAAAACGATGCATGTAGTTAACAAGGAATGCTAAATCAATGCACAACCTGAAGCAATAGCAAGCAAAATTGAGCTTGAGGCAGAAAATCAATGACTTGTGTAGTGCATAAATGAGAGTGATCTGTCAGATTATTTCGGAGAATATAAGCAGTAAGGGTCGTATAGTCCCATCTCAAAAAAATTGTGCATGCACATTGTGTGTAGGTGCGGTGAGGCGATATGGGGTCTGATAAGGTCATCTTGATTTGCATCCTCCGCAGTGAAATCTCATACCCAAAAGGGTCGCAAATCAAAAATTTTGCATGCACTTAACATGCACTGAATTGACTCCAACTAGTGTATGCCCACCCCCTACCATAGAAGTAGGCATTGCCCTCAATGCACATAGGACACACCCAAGAGAAGAGAAGAAAAGACTGGGTTTATTTATTCGTTGAAAGAAAAAACTATAGCATAAAGAATTCAAGAAAGGAAAAAAAAAAAAAACTATATACAAGAGAGGTAGGATAGAAGTGCAGCCCAAGGAACCTCCGGTAGAGCGGATCTACAGGTTCCTCAACCCCATGCTCAGTGTGGGGTTCTAAGTATTTTCAAGTGCGGCCATTGAATTTGAAGAGTGTTGATTTCGGGTTCTCGATCTCCCACTCGCCATGCTGGGTAAACTACCTTGACAATGAAGGGCCAGTCCACAGGCAGATTTTACCTGGCTTATGTGCAAGCGTGAGGCGTACAACAATACCTTTTGGTCGAGTTCAAAATCTTCACGGCCGATGTTCTTGTCATGGAATAGCTTGAGCCTCTCTTTGTAGATCGTGAGCTCATACGATTCACTGCAGTAATTCATCCAGGTCATTCATCTGCATTGGTGTTGTTTACTGCACGAGCGAATCAAATTGAGAGTTTTAATGGCCTAATATGCCACATGTTCCATTTCTCTAGGAAAATGTGAGGCCTTTCTGTCAAGTAAAGTAAGAAGACATACGAGAATGGTCTGTGATGATAAGCCCAAAGAGCGTCGGTTAGTCGAAGCGACCAATCCTTGTGATTTAGGGCGACCTTTTTTTCCAAAATATGTTTGATCTCCCTATTGGCTAATTTGGCATGACCATTGGTGCGTAGGGTGGTGTCTGTGAATTAGAGCTTTGTGGGTGACTCCATATTTTTCAACGGGTTTTCAAAGGATCGAAACACAAAAATGGAGCCCACCATCACTAATGATTGCACGAGGCACTCCCAGCGAGAAAAAAATGTGTCTTTAAAAATTTCAAAACAACCTTATGGTCATTGGACATTGTTGGAATGGCCTCCGCCCAACAGAAACATAATCAGCGCTTGATAAAATGTAAAGTACCCACAAGAGGAAATGCCCCATGAAGTCTAAACCCCGACCAATCGAAAATTTCAATGATTAAAATAGGGGTAGAGGCATCATGTTCCTCTTTTGTAACCCCTCACAATTATTGGCACTTGGCTTATGAGATTTGCAAATTCAAATGATCTTTAAAAAAAGAGAGTGGGCCGATAAAAGCCGGCTGCGATTTTGTCGCTGTTTTTCTTCAGGAAAAAGCCCACCACAAGCTTAAGTGGTGAAGGTGAGTACCCCAATTTGATCTTCATTGGATACACACCTTCTCATCAATTGGTCTGGATAGTATTTAAACAAATATGGGTCATAAAATAATATTTCTTAATGTCCACAAAAAATTTCCTCTTTTGTTGAGAGGTCCATTGAGGTGGAATTTGTCTGTCATAGATAGTTTACTAATAACATACCATGGGCGTGAGCAAGAAAAAGTTGCTCATCGAGGAAAGTGTAAGCTATGGGTAGGCCTTGAGTGGATGTCGGAACTAATAAGGCAGTGAAATTGAAGCTACCACATTCTCAACTCCTTTCTTATCCTTAATAGTCAAGTTAAATTCTTGACACGATAGGATCCACCTAGTCAAACGAGGCTTAGTATCACCTTAGAGCAAAATACTTGTGTTGCATGATCCATGAAAATGGTTCTGAGGAGACCTACGATGTATGACTGTGAACTTTTACAGGCGAGGCAACCTTGAAAACTCTTTTTCCGTAGTTGTGTAATTGGATTGAGTGGAATCTAGAGTCTTGCTAGCATAATAGATCACAAAAGCCTTTTTATCTTCCCTTTGCCCCAAAACAACCCTTATAGCATAATCACTAAAGTCACACATGATCTCAAAAGGGAGTTTCCAATTGGGAGATCGCATGATAGGAGGGGACACTAACATAGTTTTTAATTTATCAAAGGCATCCTCACAAGCCTGTGACCATGCATAGAGCATGCTTGGCAGAAGCAAAGCACCTGGGGCAGACTATGGCATTGAAATCTCATTATGAATCTTACATAAAATCCTGCATGACCTAAAAGCGACTATATCTTTAACACTTGAGGGTAGGTAAGTTGGAAATCAATAGAGCTTTGGCTTTGTCTACCTCATTCCTTTTCGATACTATGTGACCTAGCACAATCCCTTGTGTCAACATGGTAACACTTCTCCCAGTCGACTAAATTCTTCTCTTTACACCTCTCGATACCTTGGTAGATTCTCGGACATCCCTCATGCGAATCTCCAGGCGAGAAGTCGTCCATGAAAATCTCAAAAATGAGTTCTATCATATCACTGAAAATCCCCATTATGCACCGCTGGAAAGTTCCTAGTGCATTACATAATCCAAAGGGCATTTTCCTAAAGGCAAATGTGCCAAAAGGGCAAGTGAACGTGGTTTTCTCTTGATCTTCTAAGGCTATCTCAATTTGATTGTACCAAGTACCCATCTAGAAAACAATAGAATTCATGCCTACCTGACTCTCTCGACATTTGATCCACAAAGGTGAGAAATGATCTTTCTAGTACCCGCATTGAGTTTCCTATAATCTATGTACACCCTCCAACCTGTGGTGACACGAGTGGGAATTAGCTCATTGTGTTCATTTGCTACCATAGTGACCCCAGATTTCTTAGGAACTACTTGGGTTGGGCTGACCCACTTGTTATCTGCAATGGGGTAAATAACACCTACGTCCAACAGTTTTAAGACCTCTTTCTTAACCACTTCTTTCATGATTGGGTTCAGTCATCGCTGTGGTTGTCTAGAGGGTTTGACATCCTCTTCCAATAGAATCCTGTGTGCGAGATCAATGAAGTGATTCCTTAATATCTGAGTTGTCATCTATGGCGGTTTGTGGGTTCTTAATAATGAAAGCCTCCAAAAGTTTATTCTCTTGATCGACTCTAAATAAGGAAGGAATGATTCTGGGAAAGTTTTCTACCCTTAGGGTGCATACTTGGAGATCTGATGGTAAGGGTTTCAACTTAAGTTTTAATTGCCAAGTTTCTCTCTTAGGAAGGTAATACCACAATCTCGGGTGGTGGCAATTCCTCGGAATTTAGGTGCCCTTCATTAAACTCGATCTGCATGTTGTGCTCCAGTGATTCACAAAAAACTCAGATCGGATGTAGTTTACCTCCTCGACACAACTTGGGCATATGAGATAAGACATGAGAGGATCATCGTATGAGATATGTCTACATAATTACCTTATGACAAAATCCTATCATGTTCATATAAGCCAGACATCCTCCTCATCCTATTTCCTTGACAACGTGAATATTCAAATTAATAGTCATGTGCAGAAGGATAATGTCATTAGTCCTCCTACAGTGTATTATGGCATTAGCATTGGCGATAATAGCTGCAAGTCGCAGGCCGGAGTCCCTTGATTCGCCTCGGGTTGAGTGTCGAAACAATAAAGTCACGGGAAAGTAGAACTTGTCTACTTGCACTAATACATCAGTAGCTGTTCCTCTAGGAATCTTCACCTCCTGATCGGCCGGTTGGAGGGTGATGTTATTCGATTCTAACTCTCTAACCCTAGCTCGACATATCACAGGAGTATAGCGACAAGTTAACACTTGCCCCCCAGTCACTAGAGCTGTCTAATTTTGAATTCCACTGCAGTATGGAAATAGTGGGGCTTCTGGAGTCTTTGTATTTTGGGGGCAAGTTATTCAGATCAAGGAGGTGGATTGTTGGTCATAAATGCCTCCTTGTTGACACCTAGTTTGCTTTTCGGTGCGCTAAATCTTTCCAAAACTTGGCGTAGGACGGGATTTTGCGTGGCGTCGATAAGGAATGTTGACAACTGTTTGAACAACTCATAAATTTCATAATGATTGTTCACTTTCTTAGGGGCTCTCAACCTATGAGGGTATGTAACACCCCGAAATATACCCTAGTTGTTTTCAACATGTTAGGGTATTTTGTAGGCATAAATTAAAATTTTAAGTAAATTAAGCTACTTGAAAATATAGAAGCAAAGCTTAGGAAGTTGTCTGAGTATAAGAGCGAGTGTGAATTGCAAAGGGGCATAAAAATCATAAATTTATAAGACCTTGAATTCAAGTAGAAATACCTAAAATTGAAATGATATAAATAAAGGAATAATTAATTATTAATAGAGGAGGACGAAAAATGGATTATTTTGGGTGTCTCCCGGAACAAACTCTGGGAAGGAGAGGAAGAGGAAGGAGAAGAGAGGAGAGAAGAAAAGGGGGCTAAATCCAAGGTATGGATGTGACTTTGGTATGGAACTATGAATGTTTGAATGGAATTCTCAAGTTTTGTGATGGTTAAATACTGATTGTATGGTTAGGAGCTTTAAGCCTAGGGTTGTTAGGATTTTATCTAACCAGTTTTCTTGAAAGTAGGGTTGATAAAACCTAAATGGCACAAGATGAGTATGAATCCTCCTTTTTAGGAGGGATTCATTGTTAAATAACAAGCAATTGAGCTAGAAGTTTTAGGGCGAACCCTAGTAACCTTTTCTAATTGGTTTATGTATAGGTTATAACCCGTAATATAGTTTGGGAGGTATTCATGATGAGTTTTTGATCTATGGATGAAAGTGTATGAAAAGGGAGAAAATACGTGCGGGCATTTTTCGGGTGAAGTGTCGAATTTTACTTTGAGCTGTACCGGTACACTCCCGGTTCTAGTCGTTTGGCGAAAGTGTCTGGGTACACGTTAGAGGTGTCTTAGGTACACCACATTACACTTTTCTGTTCGACCGGGTTTCGTATTTTGGCCACTAACTTTTGCTCAATTTCTTATCAGGTTGAGTGATTAAAGTGGCCAATTAAAATAGACTTCAAGGAAACCAAACATAATCTAATAGGTACCTCAAATTCTGACTCTTGATAGCCAAATTCACACCAGTGGTATGTAAACCATTTCACCGCATCAGTTGTTCATAGAGTAGTCAGGGTTGTTCGAAGGCGTAACTTGAGTTTTGATTCTTTCGAATTTGGTAATTCAGATCAGAATGCGAACCCTTAGCACCTTAGATTTAAAGGAGTACAAAGAGATAATGCCAAATATGAATTTAAGACCCCGGAAAAGTGAGTATCTCAAACTGTCCCTTGGGAAAAATCGGTAAAATGACTAGTTGGCATGAAAATGACATAACTTCAGTTTGGATGATCCGATTGGATTGATTCCAATTCTTGGGTAAAGTAGATTCATAGAAGAATAAGAATACATGAATAAGGTGTGATTACATACACATCATACCTTACAGTATGAAATACGATATGTCGCCCGAAAACATAAAAAGTTGAAATGCGGAATTATAAGATAGTAAGTTATTGAACTCATATAATTATAAAAATACACGAGACCGGTTATTAGCGACGCAGCACTCTGATGCGATTAGTAACCCGGTACTCCTGATAGTGCTCAGGCACTCCTAGTGGTACCGGTACTCTGATTAGGTGCTCACGGCCTCCTGTTCGGTGGAGTACCCGGTACTCACGATTGGTGCTGCAGCACTCCTATTGATCTGTGCCCGGTACTCTGTTAGTCTTTCTGGCCCCTCTGTCTGATAGTGCTGCGGCACTCTGTCCCCAGTAGTGCTCTGGCACTCAGTCTGATTAGTGTATGGCGCCATTGCATCTGCGGAAATCCTGCTTTGTGCCTACGGCGCCGTCTTGTATAGTATCTTCGGATACTTATTATGCTATGTCTTACACTTTTATTAGTACTTGTCTGGGTATTCCCATAATTATATGATTATAACATGAATAATGAATAAGAGGAAATGAAGGTGTATCGTTCGGTCTGTAATACTGGGTATTTACGAATATGAGTAAGCTCATTAACTCTACGGGAACTTTGAATACATATAAGTCTGTATCTGATATAAAGTCAAGTCGTACCTAAAGATTTGCTCAATATAATGAACTATGTAGTACCTACGAATTACTTTTATATAAGAATAAGCATAAGTAATTGTATAAATCCATGATATGAATGCATGTAATTTCCAATACATTATTGTTATATATTGAACATAAATGTGTACATGCATATCATATATGTTTCCCACTAAGCGTAAAAAGCAGCACGGGTTTTAATCGGAGTGTAGAGTGCGGAGAAGACGTCCAGGAACTTACGCATTCTTGGGGGCGACACACGAGTAGGGTTCACCATCCTTTTGTAGGTTACGCCCTCGACCGATAATTGTAAATGTATAGTTTTTGAATATGTAATGGGACTCGATCTCTTTTGTATATGCGTGACTTACTTGTAAACACCACTCATTGGTAGTTTTATTTTGGACTTTTGTATATGATGTTGATATATTATAAGACTTGGATATACCAATGTCTAATTAAGCAGGTAAAGAGTCCCGGTATATAGTCTCGCATCCCGGAACTCGGTTCGGATCCACTAATCGGGTCGGACCGGGAATCGGGGCGTGACAGGGTATGGAGCAGGAGGAGCATGGCTAGCCTTATCTTTTTCTGGCTCAACGTCAACAACATCTGCCCTAGGATCATAAGGCTTGTCATCATCCCTTAGTGGTTCATTTTGCTCATCCTGCATTGTTTCCTTGGGCTGAATGGTTTTGTCATTTACTTTTCCACTTCAAAGAGTGGTGACAGCCTTGCAGTGTTCGAAGGTGCCATCACTTGGGCCTAAGACTCCAACACTATTTTAACCTTGGGGGTTTTGGATGGTTTGAGAAGGGAGTTTCCCTTTTTCTGTTGAAAAATTCCGTAAACGAGGTTAAGCTTAGTGATTTGGGACCTCCATGTTCAGGCGATTCGAATTGATGTTGGTGGATTGTGGAGTGCAGACCAGCTGTGTCACAATATCCTCCAAACTTCTCTTATGTGGAGGTTGGTAAGGCTGTGGGTTTGAATTCCCTTGAGACGAGGGGTGCAAACCTTTGTTAGGGTTCACAGGAAATCCTTGAGGACCTTGATTTTGGAACGAAGGGGCTTGATTTGAAAAACCTTGGTTTGGGTAGTTGTGGACTTGGTTGTTTGGCAAGTTGTGTGGGCCTCCCCCATTGCTCCAACTAAAATTCGGGTGCTTACCCCACCCTGGATTATACATTTCTGAGTATGGAGAATTGAAGGGCTTCCTTTGATAGTTAAGAGCATTAGCTTGCTCTATTAGGATTGCTCCCTTGACTTGAGGAAGGTTAGGGCAGTTAATAGTTGAGTGAGTGGGGTCATCGCAAATGATGCATGGCTCCACTCCACTCTACAGATCCATGAGCCTGCAGAAGGTGCCAGTACAATGGTTGCCTCATTCACCTTTTTCAATTCTATGGCCTCCAACCTTGTTAGGTTGGCTATTTTTAAACGTAGGTCATCATTCTCTCTTAAGTGATGGATCCTCCCCTGTGGGTGTACTATGCACTTTAGGGGTATCTAGGAGGTGTTAGTCTCCCCGAGTTCGAGGCATTTTCCATATTGTATCGAAAAATTAAGGCGCTCCTGGCACTTTTCTCATAGAACTCCCCTGCACACATCATTTTGGATGTATTGTTTGTTATTCAAGGATAGTCCTTGGTGAAAATCGCATAAATTTGTCAACTTATCAAACCATATAGTGAAGGAGAGCATGGAGGAGGTCCTTATATCTTTCCATCTGATTAGCGGGTTCACCCCGATTTTGAAAAGTTTTGAATTGCCATGGTACATTAGTACGTCTGGGAGAGGGAAGAATTTATCTCAAATTCATTTCGCATGTCCTCCCAAGTATAGATTGAATTGGGCACAAGCGAGTGAAACCATATTTTGGCCTTTTCCTTTAGAGAGAATGGAAATAAGACCATACAAATTATATGGAGGGGCAATCCGGTAGAAAGGAACGCATTGCAAACATCCTCAAAGTCTCTCATGAATGAATAGGGGTTCTTAGAATCGACCCCTTGATACACAAGGAGAAGGCGAATCATCTCCGACTTCATAAGGAATTGGTTAGTCTCTTCAGGTAGGCGAATACATGAATTTGTTGTGGTTCTTTGAGGTTGCAGAATCTCTCGGAGGGTTCTTTCCACGTTAGGTAAAGAGGCAAGAGGGGCCCGATATTGATTTCGTTGAAAATTAACATTTCCCCCTCCTGCCTCCAGGGTTGCTGGTAGTGCAACACCATCTCCGTGTTGTAGAGGTTGATGGAGTCTTTGTGGGTCAACAGGTGCCCCTTGGGCATTTGGATTAAAAAGAGGTTGTTGATTCCCGGGATGGTCCATTTGAGGTGCAGGGTTCTCTGGAAACAAATGTCTTACTATGGACTCTTCAAAATTTCTTGGAGGTATAATTCTTACAAGTCGGTGTTGCTCGTTGCGAGCCCAAACAGACATGCACCAATCTTACCCCAACTAGATAGATATCCACTTAGATTATTCACAAAAACAAATTAATAAGAAAAGCTAGAAGAGAGCATCTTAGGATCTGTGATGCGATTGCAAGTACCACACTAGCTCTCTTTGGATCAACTAGTCTGCTCGCCACTCCCCGGCAACGGCGCCAAAAATGCTTCGTCTATTTCGTATGCTGAAATTATTCCCAAGCCTAGGAACTAAGGTCATCAAGCATTATATTACTGTGGGAGTCCACAGGTCATTTCCACATGGAGTGGTTTCCTAGGTGATCCTTAGGGATTGCTCTCCAAAGAATGTGCGTTCAAAAGTAAAATCTAGGGGTTATGATTGATTAATTGAGTAACCGATTAAATTAACTATTTTAAACAAAAAGGGCGAATGATAGGGTCCATAGGTTTTCACTCACCGCCGATTAGGTAATACCCACCTCTGATTCATAATCTCATCTAAGAGCCATTGAAGAATGGTCTTCGACAGAAGATGTAACATTAAAGGCTCTTTTAAGACAAAGAACAATTGAGCAATGACAAACACTTGTTCAACCTATTTGCTTAGACTCTTAGCTTGCATTTGCGATCAAGCACAATGTGTACCAAGAGTCTCTCGTTCACACGTTGTCAAGAAGATGCCAAACTAAGGTTTTATAAGATTTTCCGCAAGTGCTTAGCATCGTACAATCCCGTTGAAGCACTAAAGAGGAATTGAGGGTTATTACCTTGACGGAGGTGAGTTTCCACCATTAGAACCCTATCATGTAGGTTTAGAACTCCATTGCAACTGAAAATCGATTCATGTTTGATAACGAACTATGCATAAATGTGACTTGAGAAATAACACTTCAATTGCGAGATTGGGATATCAAAAGCACAGAATCCCGTAAGAAAATACCGAGTTATAAGAATCAACTGAAAGATTACAAGTAATTGAAAACTCAAAATCCCAAGAAAAGATAAGTGCTCTACTCTATAAACCTTAGAAAAATATGAGAAAGACACTCCCACTATTCAAGACCAAACCCTAGAATCAAAAACTGCTCTTCTCTGGCCTTCAATCGGCTTAAATACCATTCTCCTTAGTGATCTCGAAGTGGTGGTGAAGGCAGGCGTGCCTTGCACCAAGATTGGAATTTCTCAGTCCAGCAGTGTGCATCTTTGAGTATGTCGGTACCGATAAGTGTGAGTATCGGTACCATAGGGTGTGCTGGTGCTCCCGCGCCTTGGGTGCCGATGCCGATTATGTGGGTACGGTACCAGCTGCCTACATTGCATGTGGGTCAGGATTTGCCAACATTGGTACGGTACCAGCGCTGCCTCTACAAATTGCTCCTCTTCAATGCAACACTACCCAAAGCCCCTCGACAGCGGCTGTTAACAATAGCGATGATCTACATTTGTTCTCTGAGATCAAACCTGCAAAATTGTGCAGGTTTCGAAGGCACACTGCACGCATAAAAACACTAGAAACGATCAAAGGCACCTGTTCTACACAAAATGAGAGCAAAACATGAGTTGGGGGTATTAAAATCATATGTAAATGTTGCACTTTTAGGTATTCAACAAGAAGCTAGCGGTGAGGTATATTGGGCCCTTCGAGGTACTTGAGAGGGTAGGCAAAGTTGCATATCGGTTGGCGCTACCACCGAGTTTATCAGGTGTCCATGAGGTGTTCCACGTCTCCATGCTCCGGAAGTATACTCCAGATCCAGCTCATGTAGTGGATTGGGGAGGGATTATTGTTGATAAGGATGGGACCTTTGAGGAGGGACCAGCGCGTATCTTGGATAGCCGGATCATGTTTTGCGACGAAAGATCATGAGGCTAGTGAAAGTATTGTTGAAAATGTTGACCAATTTGTGTATCTGAGATCAAATTTTTACTCACATTTACCAAAGTTATCTAATCGATAAAGTATCAAAAAACTTGTTGACCAAAATTAGAACATGTATGTTCACAATAAAAATTATTTGTCATTGAATTCATTGAAGATTTAGTTTGGTCAAAATGTTGCAAGTGCATAGGTCGTACAAGTAATAAAAGTGGACCTATAAGTCCGGATATAATTCCCACAGAGATAAAAAAGAATTTAAAGTTTCAACTACCCTAACTACTCAGGTTCCACAATATTTGAACTTCCATTTCATAGAATTTTCAGTAACCCTTTATAATTCTATTGTTTAGATTCTACATCTATAATAAAAGGAAATTTAAAATCTAGACCTAAACTTAGTGAAATGAATTATTCTTTGAAGTAGACATTGGGATTTCTTCTTTGTGAAATTATCAATTCCTAACATAATCTAATTCTATTCTTTCATGAATTGGAAGAATTTGAAAATGTCGAAAAATGAGAGTAGTATAGTTTGGATTTCTCCCTTAACCATACATTTCATTGATTAGAGAGTCATGTTCATTTCTAAAACATGTATCTAACCAATTACTTGTAATAAGATTTTCTCTGTAAGATTTGAGTATTTTTCTTTTCCAATACTTCATACCAATTTCTTATGGCTACATGGAGTTCTTGCTGAAGATAGGGCCATTTGCGGATCTGAGATGAATGATGTCTCATCCTTGAGATCTTAGAGAGTTCTCTCTTTCCTTGATTAGATCTAAGCTAACACAAGATCAAGATCATTCCTCAATACCAAGGAGAAATCTCTAATTGATTAATCCCTCAACTAATTCTCAAACATGAGTAAATTGATGATTTATCTACATAATCTTTTAGAGCTCATTAGTTCTTCAATAATAGTCTAACATACCCCTAAGTAATGCATCCATGCTCTCAGGAATCTCCAATTCTGTGTCAACTCGGGCACCATAGAAATCGAGCTAGGCAAAGAGTCCTTGGTGGGTATAAGTTACTAATGGTAGGAACAGTTTCCTTCATGAACAACACCATTCAAATAAATTTGAAATTTTCAATCAATCTCTTTCTACTTTTGCGGAAAGACCATAACTAACATGGATCTTTCGAGCAGTTGGATTTCAGAAAAACTGAATTACGATAAACAAATACCTAATCCAGGAAATTTCAATGCAAGCGTAATCAAGCCCGACAAATAAATTCGACTTTCTCTGGACTTCATTAGATTGGCTTGATGTCAGATTTATCTTCAACAAATAATAACTAAAACTTCTGAACAATTCATTGTTTCAAGTCCGATAAAAAAAGAATTGAAATCCTCACGCTAATTCTGTCGGCGAAAGAAATAAGATAAATAAAGAAAAATATAATCTGAAAGAGTCCCTTAGCTCCCCGGATGCTCGGGTTTCTGGCCAGGCGACTACCTGCTTTCCTCAAATGTTTCTATTTATAGAGCCCCCAAAGTTTGGGCCCTAAATTCGAGGCTACATTGTGGATCCCCAAAATTCTGGCCCAGATTGCATTCTTGGTCGCGACTTGAAAGTGTTGTCGCGATAAAGTTTTAATTCTTTGTTAGTTTCTGTGCGACATGCAGCGATGCATCGCGACAATATTTGTTTCTTGACATGTTTTACTGCGTGCGTTAAGTTTCTACATTACGACGAGATCTTTCTTTGGCTCTTTTAACACTTTATCCTGCAAGGTCTGTCGTTCTGTTCATTCTATGTTGCGACATTCTCATGTGTGTTTACTAGAAAAAATATGTTACGACATTGTTTCTGTGCAACATCTTCAAAATTCTGTCGCGACCCGATTTCTATGTCGCAACATCATTTCTGTTGGTTCTTGTTGCAACAATGTTTCTTATATTGTCAGCATTCCTGTTGCGACCAGAAGTCTATTGCGACATAGTCTTGTCTCCACTTAACCTAATTTCTTATTGCAGCTTCATTTTTATGTTGCGACATAGTCTATTGGTGTTGTATATATTTTCTGTCGCAACAAGACTTTTTGCCTTTAGCTCATCTTTGTGTCGCAACCTAGTTCTGTTGTGTCGCGACAAGACTTCTCTTCCTTGTGTTGGAATCTTTGTCGTGAGATGGAAAAGTCTGTCACGACCTTAATATCTCTATCGCGACATCAAAACTTCTCTTCAGCTTGAAGCATGTCGCAACATTGAACTCTTTTGTTGCAACCAGGTTAGTTCACTTGTCGCGACTTTATTTCTCTGTCAGGACTAGAACCTTGTCTTCTAGTGTCGTGACATTCATTACTTTGTTGCAACATAACTTCTTCATACAGTGTCTCAACAGGATTTTCCAAGTTGCAATAATCAGTGTCACGACAGGAGATTTTATGTCGCGACATAGATTCTGTCTTCTATTTTTCCTTGTGTCGCAACATAAACTGATCTGTCGCGGTATTCTTCCTGTATTGCTCTTTAATTTATTGTCGCGACATAAGATACCTTGTTGCGACATAATCTCTGCTTTCTTCCTGTTTCTAGTGTCACGACAGGAGCTTTTATGTCGCGACAGGTTCCTCCTGGTTTTGACATCCAGCATAAGAAACCTTGTCGCAACATCATCTCTTTTTGTCTCATCTCACTTGTTACATTCTTTTCATGTTTTGTCGCGACACGCTGTCATTTGTCGCGACATAGCTCTTCTTCTATATTCAGTCCTTTGTGTTGTGATAGAAGAAATATTGTCATGACAAATTTCCTTAGCCATTTGCTTAAAGTTGTCGTGACACACAGAACTCTGTCGCGACATAGACTGTTGCAATTGCTCTTTTTCTCTTATTTCTTGCATAAATTTTCTCCTTTTTAAATTAAAATCTGCAAAACACAAAGTTTGTGAATAATCCATAATTTGACATTAAAACAGATTTGAATATACTAAAAATAAGCCAGAAAAATGGATTAAAAATAGATGAGTTTAAGACTCATCAAATTCCCCAAAACTTAAAGTTTTTCTTATCCCTAAGCAAAGAAAATAAATTTTGTTTTGTCTCGAAACAATTCGAAGCTTTATTAGGGACATTTTAATTTTCTCTTTACTTGATCCTTTTTAATCGACCTCTGAATTGAAACTAGTTGGATTTGCGACAGTTCAAATTCGGTATCCAGTCGGACTTAGAAAAATTTTCAATTACAATCACAAAACAAAACTAATGACTTTTGAAATAAACAATTGATCCAATTCATCACGTCTGTGAATGTGATAGTGCTTCTTTCTCTTTCTCTTTGGCTAAATTAGCTAATCTTAAGATTACGACATAGTTACGTATATCATTTTTAAGTCTCATAGCATTTTTCATATTAGTCTCCACTAATGTAGGCAAATACAACCTTCAAGATCAATTAGGTCTTTTAGGCTTGTAAGGTTTGGCTTTGGTTATTGGGTGGATAATTGGAGAATTTAGGCTAAAAATTACCTAGATTCCAACCTTCAATATTTGCATCTTTGTCTCTATCCTTCATCCCTTTCTTTTCTACTGATGCCAGAAAATAAATTTTTCCCCCAAACTTGGTCTTGATGTCCATCGCCTCTCTTGTAATTTATTTGCCTTGTCATTCTTATCAAGTCAGTCTCCTTAGATAGAAGCCCTTTTTGCTTTTCTTTTCACTTGCTAAATTTTTTATGAATACTGCAATGTTTTGTCTTTTTAGGCTTTGTACACTCTTAAGGAACTTTGGGTTAGCAGCTCCCATACCAGTTGCCATTAGGGTACTAGGTGTTGAAACACCCCTATGAACTTAATTGTTCAAGAGAGGAAGGCCACAAGACAAAATAACATTCCCCTAATATTGTCCTTTTCTGCATTTTGAAGTTCTTTTCCTGAAATCTAGGCAATAAAGGGTTCTTTACTGTAGGATTAGAATAGAGGAAGGGTTTGAGGTTCTAATTGCTGGTTCAATGAAGAAATTAGGCAATTTGGCTATGTCACACCCCGAATCCTGGCCCGACCCGTTTGGCGGATCCGAACCGAGTTTCAGGACGCGAGACCATATACTGGGACTCTTTACCTGATTTTTTTTTTTTTTTTTTTTTTTAAACCGAACTGGTACCTGTGGGTTATGGCCCACATCTTGTAACAACATCAAAGTATCATATAATTTTAAGGTCATTTACAATTACAAAAGCAGTACTTTACATTTACAAATTAGAGCCTGGAACCTGCATGTAGTGAGCCCCTTCACAGTGTGTTGGCCGGCGGTATGCGAAGTCTTGAGATGTCTTCTCACATGCCTACACGGTTAAAACCCGTCGCCCCAGCTTTCGCTTAGTGGGAAACATATGTCTTATGCATATACACATTTACATAAAACAATAACAGATAATATAAATTTCATGCATTTATATTATGAACTTATACAAGTACTTCTTCTTATAACAGGCTTATGTTTATTCAGGACTCCCGTAGGAGTTACAGAACTTATACTTATTCAGAACTTATACTTTTACGGACTTATGTTTATTCAGGACTCCCGTAGGAGTTACAGAACTTATTCTTATACAAGACTTATACTTATAACAGACTTATTTTCAGTCGGGACTCCTGTAGGAGTTCCACGGAATATATATACTTATACTACGAGGTTTACATATATTTTGGAGTACGTAGGTATCCACGAGAGATTCTGGAACGTGTCTTGGTGATAGGAACTTATTCTTATATGGAAGTACTTGTAGTACTCTGAAACTTATCTTGGTATTTAAAGTACATCTGGTAGTGGATCTTATACTTGTGCGAAGGTACCCGTAGGTATGATAAATCAAAACTAATCATAATCGTATCCCATACAGGGTCAGATCAGACGTATACAGATACATATCAGGTATGGACATTAGTCCATAACAGGTACAGATCAGAACAAATACATATACTTATTTTACGGATACGAGAGTACCCTTAGGTACTTCTGGACTTATACTTATTTTGCCGATGCGGGAGTACACATGGGTACTCTTTGGACTTATATATTTTTTTTTTAAAAAGTTGCGGGTACTCGTAGGTACTACCGAACTTGATTAGATACAAGAGTATCTGTAGATACTCTGGAACTTAATAAGATACGGGACGAACTTAATCAAATACAGAGGTACCGATGGGTACTCTGAGGTGTCGGAGCGGACAGAACTTAATCCAATACGGGAGTACCATTGGGTACTACAGGAACTTAATCGGTCTGAGGACAGCATAGCTTATTCGGTCCCGAGTACGTGGGTACTCTGAGGAACTTCGTCGAGAGGCGGGACTTATTCGGTCTGAATTGCAGTAAGATGCTTATAGAGGCTTCATCGAAACGGGACTTATCGGATACGGGAGTACCCTTAGGTACTCACGAGAACTTATTGGGTACAGAATTGCCCGTGGGTACTCTGGAACTTAATAAAATCACGAAGTACCACGTAGGTACTACGGAACTTAATGAGATCTGAGCCAGGCTTATTGATTATAAATTGCAGTGATACTTCTGGGAACTAGATGTCGAGAGGCGAGTTAATCGAGGCGGAATGCCCATAGGTACTCACGGGGCATTGGATGCGGGAGTACATGGGTACTGGAGCTAAATCGGGACGGGGCTGGAGCTTAATCAAATACGAGTGCCGGAAGTGGTACTGAACGGATCTGAGGGTACATTCGGATCTTTACTCTTATTCTCTATTCAAAGTCTTATCCTTATAAGCGTTTTGACTTCCTATAGACCCCGGTAGTACGGAATGAGTAGACACAACACAATAAGTACCCTAAGATACTACTCTGATGCGGAGTGCGTAGCACTAATCGGGACGAAGTCTTAGTAGCATAACGAGACGAGAGTCTTGTAGCACTAATCGGAATCTTAGAAGTACTAATCGAAGTCTTGGAACACTATGAAGTCTTAGAAATTGCTAATCGAGAGTCTTGGGAGCACTAACGAGTGCCAGTACTAATCGAACAAGAGTGCTATGTCGGTTAATAAGCGGTCTTGGTAGTTTTACAATTATATGAGTTCGATAACACTATTTTATAATAGGGCATATTAGCCACATTATGCGTTCTGATATATCGTATTCCATGTCTTGGTAAGGTATGATGAGCATGTAATCACCTTATTCACGTATTATTGTTCTTCTATGAATCTACTTTACCAGGGTGGAATCAATCCAATCGGATCGTCAAACTCAAGTTATGGCATTTTCATGCCAATGACCAGTTCAGATTTTGCAGGGACAGTTTATACTCATTTTCCTAGTGCCTTGACTCCATATTTGACATTGTTTCTTTGTACTCCTTTAAATTTAAGGTGTTAAGGGTTCTGTATTCAACTGGAATCACCAATTAATCACAGGAACTCAGATTCGTCTGAAACTTGGGACACCTCTATGTTCACACGGATGCGAGATTAGCTTGCATGGCCCCACTTTGAGTGAATTTTGGACCACTTAGAGCCATAATTTGACGATATCTATTTCTTTAGGTTTGGTTTCCTTGAGTCTATTTTAATTAGCCACTTGAATCACTCGAATCGGATAATAAATGAAAGTTATGGCCCAAAATAAAGCTCTTGGTTGAAGTGAGACAGGCATCGGTGTCTGGGTACACCCCTAAAGTGTCTTAGGTACACTTTGGATGGAAGGGTGTGCCGGTACATTCAAGGTGTACCGGTACACATATTAAAAATGTCGAATGTATGTTTCTCCCTTTTTCCATATTTTTGATACACCCGTAACCACATACTCATAAACACCCCTCAAAGCCATTCAAATTCATCCACATAACCTCGAATTTTACTTAATTCTTCTTTCAATACTTCTCTTATTTAAAAAATCCTTCATGAATTACTCTCAAACCCACTCTAATATGGGTTATAGTCCATACATAACCCTAACATGTAAGAATAGTTAGGGTTATTCTAAACCCTAACTCGATTACTTGCCGTTGAACTATGAATCCAACCTCATAAGGAGGATTTCATATATTTCTTGTTCTATTCAAAGTTTTACCAAGCTTACTTTCCATAATTTTTTGGAGTTAAGATGAAACCTAGCAAAACCCAGTTTAGGGACAAGCTATTAATCATACAAGCATGGAAAGTCGCCACCTTAATCTCATAGAATCCATGATAAAGGTCATATTTCCATACCTTAGCTTGCTTGGCTTCTATTCTCTTCTTTTCTTACTTTTCATCTTCTTCTCCCCCTTCTTTTTCTTCTCTCACAGGTTTCTCCCAAATTTGAGACAAATTTGGTCTTAAATCCGGATTTTCTTAGGCCTTGTTTGGCCCTCCAAAACCCGTTTTTGGGTTTAGTTTCAGTATTGCTTTTAAGCTATAACTCTTGGCCATTTGTATTTGATTTCCTTTATTTCATTTTGGCCTCAATTTTCTTAATCCATATCTTTTAGGCCCCTTTTTGGACAAATTACAATCTTGTCCTTAAGTTTCAGCAACTTTAGGGTCTTTGGTTTAAATTGTTGCATTAACTCACGAAACAGTCAAATTATGCTTACAAAATACCCTAAGCATGTCGAAAATGACTAGGGTATATTTCGGGGTGTTACAGGCTCAATTCTGGAACTAGAGTGTATGCTTGTGCATATTATGAGGATAGGCTTGAAAGGCTCAAACTTCCAAAGATGACCTATATCACTTCCTGTTAGTTGTATTGCCTATGATTTCGCCTTGACTAATAATCTAACAAGTTCTAGGACCTTGGACTAATTAACTGTGAATGAACCCAGAAGATGTCCCTAATTTTACACAATTTGTTAAGGACTCATTTTGACCATGTGCCAAGCTTTTCATGATTTTGACTAACTTGAATATTTACAACAAAGGTCTCAAAAGTCTTATTTGTGTTTCCTATTGAGTACATCTTCATCCCAGTCATTCAACTTCATTAGCTAAGCGCAGCTTCTTTTTCCAGTGGGGATTGGCACACCACAATGTCTATCGGTGGTTGTTTGGATTTGAATTTTTTTGTTGTTGTATTATTTTAATCAAGTAAAGAAGTTTATTTTGATTATGCATTCAGCTCACAACAATACAACACAACCATAATTGTTCTCAAGTCATTTCACCCAAACATGCGGCAGCAAATAGACAATATTATCCAGGTAGTTGATTTCTTCTTTATTCAAGCAAGCAAATGAAAAACATTGAAGAAAAGAAAATTAATTAAAAACACATCAATCAAGCAAAGACACAAATGATCACAAATTTTTTTGCTAAAATTTTTATTTTATTCAGAGGAATGGGCTTTGAATACAAAGAAAATGAGGAATGATTATAGATTTGTTTGGAGAGAAAAGAGAATAAAGGGGTTTATTTCCTTCTTTTGTAGGATTTGGAAGTTTTCAGGTTTGGAGGTTCAAGGATGAAGGTAGCTATAGATGGAGGGAACTTTGGAATGGAGATGTCTGGCTTTTCTTTTGCTAGTGGTTCTTCTCTCTTAAAGAGGCAGTATTCATTTATATACTCCACCAGGGTGACCAATTGATCCTGCCTTTGAGCCAAATTGTTCACAGATCCTTCAAGTTCGGTAATTTTATTGTGTATGTTCACTAAATTTGAATTCACGATCGAATATCATTCCATAATTTATGTCTGTAGTTGTTATCCATCTCTAGCTCCTTATCTCTCTTCTCCAAAAGCTTTCCAAATTCCTTGAATTGTTCTTTGTAAAGATGTTTAAACCCCTTTGCCTTCTGCAACATGCTGGCTTCCATTCTTCCCTCTCTCTTTTCTAAAAAGGTCAGCACATCTTCATCCCTTTTTAGTTGTTCATTGTAGAAGGTGTTTATCTTTGAGTCCAGCCCTTGCATCAGTGCTCTTTCTCTCCTTTCTATTTCCTCTTTCCATTCCTCATTTCTTTGTTTTAGCATTTGTTCCCATTGTTGTTCTCTTTTTCTGAAATCAGCTTCTAGAAATTCCTCTCTAATTTTCTATTGCTGCCCTCACCTTTTCTCTCTCTCCTCCATTCCTTCTTCATTGACACAAGCATCTCTATAATTTCAACATTTCCTTGATTGTTCTTGGAGCACTTTGCTAGTTCAGAAAAAGTCTCCCTTACATTAGGAGGTGAATGAAGGATTGAGATTCTTAGGTTTTGCATCTCCTCCTCTGTTGGCAATTGGCTCTCCTATGGGATTTGTCCCATCCCTAATTATTCATTTTCTTCTTCATCAGGCTTCTCTGCCACTTCCACAATATCCATTTCCTTTCTCTTTTTATTCTTTAGGCCTTTAAGCACCCTTATCAAGGTCAAAGGAGAAACCTTAGGGCAGGTTTCTTCCTCTGCCCATACCCCATGAACTCTAGCCAAAATACAGAGCCGAGTGATCATTACTGGATAGGGGATCAGTCCCCTATTCACATTTTTCTGGAAGCTTCTGATAGATTACTCAATTATCTTCCCAACATTAAACTTGTATCCCTTCAACAAGGCATACAAGATAATGGCTTCCTGCTCCTTTATTGTGCTCAGATGCTTGGTGGGTATGATGACAGAAGCAATGAAATAAAACCACACCTTAGCTTCTTCTATGAGGGAGCCTCTGTTAATTGATTTGTGGGGGTTCTTCCTTGTTGAGCTCAATTTCCCCTTTCCGGCCATCAAGAAATTTACAATATTCTCATGGTTTGGCTCTTTAAGCAGTTTCTTGTACTTAGATCCATTTTTTGGATCTTTGATCAGGAGCACCTCATTGATCCTTTCATGGCCCATGGGAACCCATACACCTCTAACATACACTGAATCTTCTTTCATCTCTGCCATGTTAGCATAGAATTCCCTGACTACTGTAGCAAACCCAAGTGGTTTGTGCTTGTAGAACAAACTCCGGCCTTTTTCTGATTATCTCGGCCAAAGAGGCCCAGGAATAAATACATTCACATCTCTTATAAATCCTTTATCTCTCAAATTCTCCTTCCATAAAGAGTAAGCTTCATCTAAGATGAATGCCTTGTCGTCTTCTGATTCTTTATTTTGCTCAGCTCTACCCAGCTCTGTTCTTTTCTGCTTGTTTCTTTTCGGAGCTTGGTTTTGTTCCTCTCCTTGCACTTCTTGTTTTGCAACTGGGGTTGTTTCAGTTTAAGGTTCCAGATGAACCTCCGCTTCACCTATTGCATATTCTTCCATTATCTCACTGAGATTTGGAACCAGGTTCTTGGGTTCTTCCATTTCTGAGCTCTGGATTTGGGGTTTAGGTTCTTTGAAGTCTAGGGTTTTGAGAATTCGAAGAGAGGAAGAAAGTGGGATTTGTGTGAGAGTATGAATGATGTGAGGCAATTGGAAAGAGATGGCCCTTCAGTTTTGAAAAATTCTTCAGTTAATGGCTCAATAAATCAATGTTTCTCTTAGGTAGTAATCGCGACAGTGTGATGGAGTCACAACAATAGGGTACGGCTTAAATGTGGAATTGATGTTGTGACTCCTCAATTTAAAAATTCCGCTCAGCCTTTATTTTCAAAACATTCATGTCGTGACAAACTTTAGGGTTGTCTACAGGTTACAATCCTATCGCGACATGAGAAATCTTGTCGCGACAGCAATATGCATATGTACACAGAAAGGTATGTCGCGACATTAAGAAAAATGTAGCGACATTCTTTTCAATCATTCAATTTGAGATTGTGTCGCAACATTCTATCTTTGTGTCACGACATTAAATTCCTTTTTCAATTTGAGTTCCAAATTATTTATGTTGCGACATAAAGGATGTATGCTGCGACATTCTTTTTCAACATTGCCTAAAAGTTTGTTGCAACATGCAAATCAGGGTCACGACAAGCTTTTCATCTTGTTGTAGTAACTGATGTCGCGATCGAATTTTTAAATATCACGAAAAAGAATTGGTTCCTCAAATTTCCACAAGTTTAAACCACCTTCCAATTCAGCTAATCCCTCACAATTTAAGTATGCAATTCAGGCTTGTGAGAACATTCATAGCAACATAATTTCATTTAATTCAATGATGAACAACAATCATTAGCATCAAAATATTCAATCAAAGTATTTAAGCACTCAGAACTTGAAAGTTGTCTAAATTATTAAGCTCTAAAATCATCAAAAATTCTCAAACTTCAACCATGCATTGTTATCTATAACAAAGTTAGAGAGATAGAAATACTCCCCCTTGTAGCTAATTTCTGCACAATTCAATTTGAGGCAGCGTGCTTTAAAATAACTTATGATTTCAGTTCATCTTTCTTGTCCATCATCAAAAACATTTTAGCAAATGATAAAATTTCCTAATACTATTCCTAACACAATCAAAAGTAAAACTTCCAAATCATAAAAGTGATCAATAAGCACTCTAAGTTAACAAAAAAATAAAATAAAATAGACTCTACTTGGGTTGCCTCCCAAGAAGTTACTCAGTTTAATGTCCTTAGCTAGACATCAGGCTGCAGAGTGTCTTCAGTTTCAGTAATTTCCTTCTCTCTTTTCCAAATCTGGATATGCTTCCTTCATGCTTTCTCCAAGATAATGCTTTAATCTCTAACCGTTTACCTTGAATTCACCTCCAGATTTAGTCTTCAATGTTACTGCTCCAAAGGGTGTACTTGCTACCATTGTGTATGGACCACTCAATCTTGACTTCAGTTTTCCTGGAAATAACTTTAGCTTGGAGTCGTATAAGAGAACTTGTTCTCCTACCTTGAATTCTCTCCTTAAGATCTTTTGATCATGCCACCTCTTGGTCTTTTCTTTGTAGATTCTGGCATTGTCATAAGCTTCATTTCTCAGCTCTTCAGTTCATTCATTTGGAGTAATCTCTTCTCCTTCTGACTTAAAGTCATAATTCAGGTTTCTTATTTGGCCACATGGCTTTGTATTCAGTTCTAAGGGAGATGACAAGGTTTCCATACAATTCTTTATGGGACATTCGATGGGAGTTTGTAAGCGTTCTATATGCTCACAATCGCATCATCGAGTTTATAGACCCAGTCCTTCACCAGCACGTGCTTGTTTTCTCCATGAATTTTCTTGATCTCCTATTGGAATTTATTTGTCCATTTGATTGAGGATGATAAGCCAATCCCATTAGATGTTTGATTCCATATCTTCTCATGAGGTTTGCAAGAACTTTATTTGCAAAATGGCTTCTCTCATCATTGATGATTGTTAAGGTGCTTCTGTCTTGCTCAAAATGTTTCTTTTATAAACCAACCACTATAATAGCATCATTGCAGGACAAAAATTTGTTGCTTCCACCCATTTGGATACATAATCCACAGCTAGGAGGATGTACATATTGCCAAAGGATGATGGGAAAGGTCCCATAAAGTCTAATCCCCATACATAAAAAATCCGCACCACCAGAATTCCTTGCAAGGGTATTTCATTTCTTCTGCTTAAGTTTCCCATTCTCTAACAACCATCACAATGTTTCACTAATCCAAAATAGTCTTTGAATAGAGTAGGCTAATAAAATCCTGATTGGAGACTTTTCTGGGTTGTCTTGTCTCCTGCAAAGTGTCCTCCATATGGTGATGCATGACATTTCTCCATAATACCACCTTGTTCTATTTCTGGAACACATCTCCTTATGATCATATCTGCTCCTCTTCTATACAGTATTAGGTCATCCCATATATACAATCTGCAATCAGTTCTTAATTTCCTCCTCTGCTAGTAGCTGAATTCAAATGGAATGACTTCACAAGCTAAGTAATTCACAATATCTGCATACTAAGGTGTTTGTACTGATAACATAAATAGCTGCTCATCAAGAAAAATTTGCACTTTATCTACGTTCGCACTTACATTTCATTTATTACTCTCCAATCTAGACAAGTGATTTGCTATCACATTGTCACTACCCTTTTTATTTTTGATCTCAAGATCAAACTCTTATAGCAGTAGCACCCACCTGATCAGTCTTGGCTTGGCATCTTTATTTTCCATTAGATATTTAATTGCAGCATGATCAATGTGTATCACAACATGGGACCTTAATATATAAGGCCTAAATTTTTCACAAGCAAACACCATTGTTAGCATCTCCTTCTACGTAATTGGAGTAGTTTTCTTGTATTGAGATACTGCGGCATAGTATATGGCCTTGAATATCTTTTCGAGTTCTTTGTCCCAATATAGCTCATTGCATAGTGCGGCATCACACATAATTTCAAATTCATTGTTCCAGTCTAGTGTCAACATGATGGGAGCTAATACTAATCTGGATTTAATTTCCTTAAATGCATATATGCTTGATTCATCAAAATCAAATTTTACATCTTTTTCCAACAGTCTGCACAATGGCCCAAAGATTTTTAAAAAATCTTTAATGAATCTTCTATAAAATCCAACATGTCTGAAACGCTACCCTTCATAGTAGGTGACATGAGAGTTTTATACTTGATAATCTTTGCTTAGTCTACTTCTAATCCAGCAGCAGAAATCTTGTACCCTAAAACACTACCTTAAGTTACCATGAAATGACCTTTTTCCCAATTTAAAGTTAGATTATTGTCTTAGCACCTTTAATGCATTTAAGTTTCTCGAGCAATCATCAAAAATTTGGATCCATAAACTAGAAGTCATCCATGAATATTTCCGCGCCTCCTCCACTAAATCATAAAATATAGACATCATACATCTCTGAAAGGTGGTAGGAGCATTACATAATCAAAATGGCATCCTTCTAAAGGCAAAGGTGTCATAAGGACATGTAAATGTTGATTTCTCCTGATCCTCTAGAGCTATTGCAATCTGGTTATAACGAGAATATCCATCAAGAAAATAGTAATGCGAGTGCCTTGCTAACATGTCCAGCATTTGGTCAATAAAAGGTAGAGGATAATGGTCCTTTCTAGTACCAGTGTTAAGTTTCCTGCAGTCTATACAAACTCTCCATCCTGTCATGTTCTTGTAGGAATCAATTTATTCTTCTCATTTCTGATCACAGTGAATCCTCCCTTCTTTGGAACCACATGTACTGGGCTCACCTAAGGACTGTCTGAGATTGCATATATAAAGCCTGCATTTAGCCATTTCAGCACTTCTTTCATTACTAGATTTAACCTCCTCTGATGCTCTATAGAAGTTCTAGCATTCTCCTTCAACAGGATCTTGTGCATACAGATTGATGGGTTGATTCCTTTCAAATCTTTTATAGACCAAGCTATTACTTCTCTGTATTTTCTAAGAGTCTCCAACAGTTTTTGCTCTTCCAGCCTAGTTAATCCAACTGAAATGATAACTGGCTTTCCTTTTTCTTGTTGCAAAGAGGCATACTTCAAATGTTCAGGTAATTCCTTGAGTATCAACCTCAGGCTTTGTTTTTTGCAACTTTTCTTCATAAGCGGTGGACCTTTATGCCTTGATTTCTCGATATTGAATCTTTTGGATCTTTTAAATTTAAAATTGGAGTTAAGAAATTCAACTTCAAGATGCTCAAGGTACTGGAAATTCATCTCATTCTCATTCATTGAATTCTGAAAATTACAAGCAGTGTCCAATTCAGAATTGATAGGAGTTTTTATTTCTACAATTTCACAGTCAGCACTACTGAGTTCTGGTTATTTCAAACTATGATTGAGGTTGAAGTGAACTGCTTCATCACCAACCCTGAGAGTCAGTTCCCCTTTTTTCACATCAATCAGTGCTACACCTGTTGCTAAGAATGGTCTTCCTAACAGCAGTGGGACTTGTTTGTCTTCCTTCATTTTAATGACCACAAAGTCCACTGGAAAGACAAATTTCCCCACTCTAATAAGCACATCTTCAAGGATGCCCTTAGGATGAGCCAATGTTTTGTCTGCCATCTGTAGAGTAATGGCTGTGGGAGTGAGCTCCCCCAAACTTAATCTTTGAGCAACAAACAAAGGCCTCAAGTTGATGATAGCTCCAGAATCACACAATGCTTTACCCATATCAGCATCCCCAATCTTGCATGGTATAGTAAAAGCTACGGATCCTGCGTTTCTGCAGTAAAGTCTTACGTATCACTACCTTTACTTGGAGTTCTTCATTAGGCTTACTATCCCTTCCTCAGTAATCTTCCTCTTTTTGCTCAATATATCTTTCATGAATTTTTCATACTGAGTTAATGCCTCAGAGAGAGGAATGTTGATCTTTATCTTCTTAAACATGTTTAAGAATCTAGAGAACTGCTCCTCTAGCTTTTCTTTCTGCAATCTTTGATGGAATGGGACTGGAGGATTGTAAGCCTTAACTTTTTCCTTCTTTCCTTGCTGATTGGGCTGCTTTTCAGTTGTTTTCTTTTTTTCAGTAGTCTCTGAACTATGCTGCTCAAGTTCCTCTCCTATTTCTACTTGTTTCTCTTCCTCAGTGTCCTTCTTTTCACTTCTCCTTTCATCTAGCTCTCTACCACTTCTCAGAATTACTGCCATATAATCCTTAGGTTTTTTCTGCACAGCTTGAGCGAGTTGCCCTATCTGTACCTCCAGATTCTTCAAAGAGGCATTAGTGTTTATCTGAAACATAGCTGTGTTTTCTTGGAAGTTGTTAAGGTTAGAAAATTCAAAATTCTTTTGTTTTCTGACATGAAATGAAGCATCTGATCTTCAAAGGATTGAGTCCTTTTCTGTCCCTAATACTCTTCTCTATTTTCCCTCTGCTGCTTTTGTTCTTGGAACCTGGGCTGAGCATAAACTTGTTGGTAATTCCGTCCAGGTCAAGGGCCCTGCTGTGCTCCTCCACCATATGAAAAGTTTTCATGGTTCCTAAGTGCTGGTGTATAGTGTGTTGGTAAGTTAGGGTTAGGCTTGAAGTGATAACTTCTTTGCTCATTCATATACTTGGCCCCCTCAACTTGTTAGGGCTCTTCTTCAACTAGTTCCTCAACACTTCTACTTCTTTCTTCTACTGCTCCCACTTCATGTGCAATGTGCATTCTTCTTTCGTTGTTCCCTAGTTTGTTCATCACTGCATCCAGCTTTGTTTCTATGGCTGCCATTCTATCAAGCCCAATAGGACCATTTCCTTTTATCCTACTGCTGCTCCCTAAAGCTTCAGATGGAGCCTTGTAGTTGCATTTGGCAAGGTCTTCAATCAGTTCCCTTGCCTCGTCACTTTCATTTAAAGCTCCACGACGGGATAAGTAATTATACCCTTGGATGCTTAATTCATGGCATGATAGAAAATATCATCGGTGTAATTAAGGGTCCATTCCATGCATAGGACATCTTTTCAACAATCTTTTGAATCTCTCCCATGCAATGTAGAGACTCTCATCTTCCCCTTGCTTGAAGACAATTATTTCTCCTCTTACCGCGGTGAGAAGCAGGAAAATCTACTCATGTATGCCTCCACCAGTTCTTCCCAAGTGTTCACTAAACCCACTTGCAGTGAGTCAAACCATGTTACTGCCATGTCTCTCAATAAAAATGGGAATAGTTGAAGCTTAATTACATCTGGTCTCACCCCATTCAGCTTAACTATATTTTCCATCCTCATGAATCTCCCCAAGTGCTCATTGGGATCTTCTGAAGGGTGGCCTATGAACTGATGCTACTACACCATGGTAATCAAAGCTGGCTTCAACTCAAAATTGTTTGCTTCAATGGAATGTTGTCTCACAACTGAGTACTCCTCTTGGATAATAGGCCTCCAAAATTCCTCCATAGTGTTAGGCCTTTCAGGTCTCTCTAATTCTCCTTCTTCTTTTGGAATAGCCTGCAATCTTTCTCTCTGATTTGCCATATTTCTGGATTCTTCATTGTTGATTCTTCTCAGATTCTACAGGGTTCTCTCAATTTCAGTGTCGGAGGCACGGATGCATACGGTCTTCTGTCACGTTTAAATTCTTCTTGGTAAAACACACATTAAGATCAAATGGAGTCAGTGATATCAAAAATTTTATATCTGTTGACCAATTTGTGTATAGAGATCAAATTTTTTCTACTATTATCTAATCCCCAGTAAAGGTATCAAAAACTTATTGACCAAAATTAAAACATGTATGTTCACAATAAAAATGATTTGTCATTGAATTCATTAAAGATTTAATTTGGTCAAAATCTTCATGAGTACCGGTCGTCTGAGTAATAAAGTGGACCTATAAGTCCGGATATCATTCCCACATAGATAAAAAATAATTTAAAGTTTCAACTACCATAACTACTCAAGTTCCACACTATTTAAACTTCCATTTCATAGAATTTTCAGTAACCTAACTATAATTCTATTGTTTAAATTTCAACATCTATAATAAAAGGGAAATTTAAAATCCTAGACCTAAAATTTGGGTGAACCGGATTGTGCTTTGGAAGTACACTGCTTGAGATTTCATTGCTATGAAATTATCAATTCTGCAAAAGCATAATCTAATTCTATTCTTTCATGGTGGAATGCGAAAATGTCGAGGCAAAAGGTAGTATGGTTTGGATTTCTCCGCCAGCCATACATTTCAACGATTAGAGTCATGTTCATTTCTGAAACATGTATCTAACCAATTACTTGTAATCAGATTTTCTCTGTAGGATCTGGGTATTTTTCTTTTCCAATACTTCATACCCATTTCTTATGACTGCAGATTTCTTGCTTCCCAAGACAGGGCCATTTTCAAAATCTCTACAAGATGAATGATGTCTCATCCTTGAGATCTGATTCGTGCCACGGTAGGGTGATACGGAATCAACAAAATTTGTTTCCTAAATTTCCTCCTATTGCCGTAGTCAAGCTACTGCAGTATAGCGGCTCTAGGGTGGAACACATGGATGGGTTTTCTTCGTACAAATGATTTGAGTGAAGTCAAAACTAGTGAATTAAATTTTGATTTTGGGGTTTTGGTAAAAACAGTGAGGGATAATGTTTGGCAAATTTAAATAAAATAAAATTAAAGAAGTCTCATGAAGTGTAATTTTCCTTTGGATTGGGTTCTAAAGTTCACTGAGGGGTTCTCGGGTCAATCTCCTCGCGTTGGGGAAGATGACCTATAGTCATTTTCCCAGTAGGATCTTTGTTCTTTTAAAAACTAAACCCTATGATTTTCCTTTTGAAAGATGGCATTTCACGAACATTTATGGTCCCAAACAGTGAAAACCTATCTCTCGAACTCATCTTACATTAACAAATAGGAGGCAACTAATGAATATCACTGGATCTAGTATTAAGCATCCAATGAACCCTAAAAGATTGCCAAATACTGGTCAATCAGATGCACCTAAGAGATTTGAACCTAGAGTGAAGGTTAGAAGCATAAATGCCCCGTAAATGTAATAGTTAGAAGCAGAGGACCAGCAGTTACCTTGTGCCATGTGACATACTTCCAAGGAGGAAGGGCCTTAACCAAACATCTCTGAGTTGTCATCCCCTCGGAGGGGTGTTTGGCTGTGAAAAAAGGAGAGAAAATGAGAGAAAATGAAAAAGCTGAAACGGGTTGAAAACTTTTTGCCCACACAAATTTTATTGGTTAACTCCCTTCAGTGCTTGTCTTGGGAAGCCTTATAGCCAAACCCTTTACAAATTACAAAATAAAACCAAAGCTAAAAGCTAATACAAGGGACAAATTTGGAATCACAAGAACAAAAGTAGGGCGGCGAGGAAGTCAAATGCAAGCGATGGCGTGGCGGGATGGTAAATAGTCTTGCGAGGAAGGTATTTGTTCACTCTAATTTCCTTGTATTTCTCCCTCTTTAACATTCTGTTTTGGTTACAATATAAGTATAACTTTAATTCTTTGTTGCTTCAGGTTCTGATGACTCAGTTTGCATAATTGGCTGTATTGTAGGTGCCTAAATCGATGTGGTGAATCGCGAAGAGGATATAAATATGCGCTGAATCGGGTTAATTAGAATGATTAGTATACAAAAGCACTCAAAACCTATAATAAATAGGGTTCAAAATAGCACTTTTTGGGCACTAATCAAGATCTTAGAGAGTTCTCTCTTTCTTTAATTAGATATAAGCTAACACAGGATCAAGATCATTCTTCAAGACCAAGGAGAAATCTCTAATTGATTAAATTGATAGATCCCTCAACTAATTCTCAAACCATGAGTAAATTGATGATTTATCTAAGTAATATTTTAAGAGCTCATTAGTTCTTCAATAATAGTCTAGCATACCCACAGTAATGCCATTAACCTCGAGATCTCGACTCTGTGTCACTCAGAGGGCCTCTTGGAAATAAGAGCTAGACAACAATCCTTAATAGGGTATAAGTTACTAATGTTGGGATCAATTCACTTCATGAACAACACCATTCAAATAAATTCGAAATTCTCAATCCAAGAAATCTCTTTCTACTTTTGCAGAAAAGACCATAACTAACATCAAATCTTTCCCAACGGAAGTTGGGTTTCCATAAAATTGAATTGCAGTAAACACTGAAACACTGATCAGGAAATTTCCAATGCAATTGTAATCAAATGAAAGAAATAAATTTCAGCTTTTCTCTGGACTTCATTAGATTCAAACAATAATCGGAATTTATCTTCAACAAAATAGCTCGACCCGAAACCTGAACAATTCCTGTTCAAATACAGTAAACAAATTGAAATCCTCGCTAATTCTGTCGCGAAAAGAAAATAAAAGAAAAATATAATACAAAAGAAGTCCTCGACTCCCTAGATGCTCACAGTTTTCATATTGACTACCTGTTTCCCTCGAATGTTTCTATTTATAGAGCCCCAGAAGTTTAGGCCCTAAATTCGAGGCTACATTGTGGATCCCCAAAATTCTGGCCCAGATTACATTCTTGGTCGCGACCTGAAAGTGTTGACGTGACAGAGTTTTAATTCTTTGTTGTAATTCCCTGTGGCAGCATGCAGCATTCTGTCGTAACAATATTTGTTTCTTCAACATATTTACTTTGTCGCGACAAAGTTTCCTTTGTCGCGACAGATCTTTCTTTGGCTCTTTTAACACTTTGTCTTGCAAGGTCTATCGTTCTATCCATTCTATGTCACGACATTCTCATGTGTGTTTACTGGAACAATTATGTTGCAACATTGACAATTGTGTTGCAACATTGTTTTTGTGCAACTTCTTCAAAATTGTGTCGCGACCCAGTTTCTATGTTGCGACATCAATTTTGTTGATTCTTGTTGCAACAATGTTTCTTGTATTATCAGCATTCCTGTCGCGACAGGGAAGTCTGTCACGACAGAGTCTTGTCTCCACTTAACCTGATTTCTTATTGCAGCTTCATTTTTATGTTGTGACATAGTCTATTGGTGTTGTATATGTTTTCTGTCGCAACCTAGTTTTCATGCCGCGACAAGACTTTTTGCCTTCAGCTTATCTTTGTGTCGCAACCCAGTTTTATTATGTCGGGACAAGACTTCTTTTCCTTGTGTTGGAATCTTTGTTTCAAGATGGAAAAGTCTGTCGCGACCTTGTTTATCTGGGTTCAGCTCATTTCTGTGTCGCGACCTTAATATCTCTGTCGCAACATCAAAACTCCTCTTGACAGGTATGTCGCGACATTAGACTCTTTTAATTTTTAACTAGGTCGATTCACTGAGTCAGCTCTTATCGTGACTTTATTTCTTTGTCAAGACCAGAAACCTTGTCTTCTAGTGTCGTGACATTCATTACTTTGTCGCGACATAACTTCTTCACACTATGTCTCAACAGGATTTTCCAAGTTGCAATAATCAGTGTCGCGACAGGAGATTTTATGTCTCGACATAGATTCTGTCTTCTATTTTTCCTTTTGTTGCAACATAAACTATTATGTCGCAATATTCTTCTTGTATTGCTCTTTACTTTCTTATCGCGACATAAGATACCTTGTTGCAACAGAATCTCAGCTTTCTTCTTGTTTCTAGTGTCGTGACAGGAGCTTTTATGTCTTGACAAGTTCCTCCTGGTTTTGACATCTAGCATAAGAAAACTTGTTTCAACATCATCTCTCTTTGTCTCATCTCACTTGTTACATTCTTCTCATGTTCTGTCGCGACATGCTGTCATTTGTCGCGACATAGCTCTTCTTCTATATTCAGTCGTTTAAATTGTGACAGAAGAAATATTGTCGTTACATATTTCCTTAGCCATTTGCTTGAACGTTGTTGCGACACACAGAACTCTGTCGTGACATAGACTGCTGCTATTGCTCTTTTTCTCTTATTTCTTGCTTAAATTTTCTCCTTTTTAAATTAAAACCTGCAAAACAGAAAGTTGGTGAATAATCCATAATTTGGCATTAAAACATATCTGAATATACTAATAATAAGCTGAAAAAATGGATTAAAAATAAATGAGTTTAAGACTCATCAGCAACACCGAGGATTGGAGGAGGCAATTTGTGAATGAGAGGACACGATGCGAGTCACCTATCCTTTCCTATTTGAGGATGAAGGTGCGTTTTCTAATATTAGAAGTCTAATATTGGAACTAGAATGAATTTTGCATATGCATGTGCTTGTGTGTGCTAGTATGTATGAATTTCGAGCGAATTCTATTAACGAGGAAGAATGTAGGCAGGAAAGTGAAATTTTCAAAAATGGAAAAGGCAACTAATAATAATAATAATTGTCGAATGGTTGAGGAAGCTGAAAATTATACAGATCTCAGAGATGAAAAGGATTGCTTCATTTAATTAGTCTTACGAAATCCCCAGATTCTGTGTCCGAATTTCTTCGGATTAGAGACAGTCGGAATTTCCACATTTTCGAGGGCACTTCAGAGGTGTCGAGGGTAACACATGTTATGACATGTGGTGCACTTGTGTGAATGGTTCACATTGAGCCAAGTTTCAAGTGGAGGAAATAATGAGAAAGATAAAACAAGAAAAAAAATAAATAAAGGAAAAATATCAAAAAGAGAGAGAGAGAAAAAAAAAGAAAAGTCAAATAAAAGGAAAAAAACAAAGAGCATGACAAGAGGGGATTTCGTGGGAGAAGTGAGGCAGAGAGAGAGAGAAGAGAGGGTTAGAGAGAGAAAAACCTATCTCTAAGATCTACGGAAATCGGATCGTAGGTTTTCATCGGAGTAAAAGGCAAAGTCGGTCCACGCATCGAGAGCTACGCAGGTACCAAAATCTTGGAGTTTTGTCAAACTTCATGAGGTAGGAAATTTTCCTACTTGGGTTATTTCTAACCTAAAGGCCATTTAATGGCTTGGGGTTTTTCTTAGAGACCGTGAGATGCAGTAAATTTCAGTCTCAAATTTTTGGGACTGGGTGTAAGAATTTTTAGAAATTTTCGGGACTTTTTTCGGACAGTCAGAACTTAATTTTAAGGACTATTTTCGAACAGTCCAGAAAAGATTTTCGGGAATGTTTTCGAGTAATCTCGTACTGTGTTGAAGTTTGGTTTCGATCTCGGGATTAATGTCTTCGGGTTTTGTGGTGTGTTTTGGTGTCACAGTAATTCGGTGGCGAACCGTGAAGGGACCGAGAGGTGCCCTGTTTTATATGGGTCCGAGATTTGAACCATTTTATGTGTATTGTTAGAAAGATAAATAATATGCAGTTGTGTGTTAAAATCATGTTAATATGTGCTTGCGTGATATATTAACATGGAAATTGTGATGAATGGAAATTATATGTAGGAAATATAATTATCCGGAATTTATAAATGTTGCATGTAGCATGACTTAGCATGAAATGACATGATTGCATTTTATATGCACGATCATCGCATGACATGGGTGTGTGTGCACGGGTATGGTCATCCATCATCAGTGTTGATGAATGCGTAATGAGCTTATACTTTGGACGACGTCCAATAAATTACTCATGGTTCAAATCATAAAGTGAAATATAATTAATGTGTGTTGGGCAAAACAAGAAGGGGGTCGTTAATCCCCTATGGTGAAAAGCCTGGAACATGGGTGTAAGAGACCCGCGGCGTAAGCCGAAAAGTTCTATTGCCCAAAGAAGACACACGGTCATGGTTATCACATAGACTTCGAGTTGTGTGATAGAATTCGAGGATTGACTGGGATTGGTGCCCATTGACACTTGCATTAGTGCGGGTGGTAGTAAGGGCTCGGTATATGTGTGTCATTGGTATTACCAGTGACGGTTGTCACACTTGGCGTGGCGTGTGTGAAGTCGGTCGGGACTTCGGGTGTAGACATCAGTCGTCTCATGTAGATTGACGAAAACATTCCATATAGGATTACATTATTTATATGGAATATGATTTCATGTTTTATGTATGTCATTGCATGTGCATTTAGGCAGGGAGTAGACCTTGTAGGATAAATTTTCTATTGGGCATTGCTCACCCGTCGTGGAGTCCCCATTTGATGCGAGTGTCTGAGGAGGCCAATGACTGTGAGGCCACGATTATGAAGGAGGCTGATGTGTGGCCTTGATATTACTTTTGTAAAAAGAATTTTGTATGAAAGAATTGTAATTAAATTCTTTTGGGACTATTGTATAAATAGTCGGGTATGTAATTATAGTAAGAGGGTCGTGATCGGACTCTTACAGACTCGGACTCTGAGGGGTCAATACTACTTTTGTTGAGACCTTGAATGTGGTATGATTATCTTTGTTGCCACGGGTTGTATGTTGGGTAAGAGCTCCCAGAACAAAGTTACGCCGTTTTTGCAAAATATGGATCCCGATAAATGGGACACAACAGTGTGGTATCAGGTCACCCGAAATCCACAGGAATTCCGCGGGTTTATGGGTTGTCAACGGGACCCCTGGATTTAGGGGTGTCACAAAAACACTCAACAAAACTCGAAGACATCAGTCCCAGGATCAAAACTAAACCTCAAAACAGTCCGGGACTGTCTAGAACCAGTCCCAAAAATTTCAAATATTCAGTCCCAAAATCTTGGGACTAATCACATGGCCCCGAAGAAAACCTATGCCATTAAATGGCTTTTAAGTTAAAAATAATCCAAGTAGGAAAATTCCCTACCTCTTGGAGTTTGAGGAAACTCCAAGATTTTGGTACCCACGCGTAGCTCTCGATTTGTGGATCGACTTTTCTTCTCGAGGCAGTCGGGCGCCCGACCTTGAGAATCTTAGGGGAAAATCTCCAATTTTGTTTCTCTCTCCCCTTTCTTTTTCTCTCTCTATCCAATTTCTTTTTCTTTCCTCCCCCTGTTTGCTTCCCTTCCTTTCCCTTTTTTTCTTTCCTTTTCTTCCTTTCTTATCCACTGAACATCCTTCCTTTTGTTTGCTCCCATCTCATTTTCTCATTTCTCCTTTTTCTCTTATTTCTCTAATTTTCTCTCTTCTTTCATTTTCTCCTTTCATTTTTTTTTTTTAATTTTTTTTTATCCTACTCCACCAAATTTTCCTTTTTCTTTTTTTTTTTCCTTTCTTTCATTTTCTCTTCTATTTCTTTTTCTTCCTTTTCTCTTTTCTATTTCTCATTTGGATTGCATTAATCGAATGGTCCAAAAGTGGGGGAAACTTCCCCCACCTTCCTCCATTGCCACTTGTCATTGCCACCATTATTCTCTTAATTTCTTGATTTTTCTTTTCCCTTTATTTCCCTTCTTTGACACATGGCTCAATGTGAGTCATTCACACAAGTGCACCGCGCCCGGTCATCGATGTCAGCATGACGGTGACCGATTTCATGAGGCAATTTAGCGATTGAAGTCTGTTCAGATAAGCTTTGAGATCTACAGAAAATTGCTTTGTTTTCAGCAGAAATTACCGTTTTACTTGCCAGCTGAATTTTTTTAGGGTTTTACATTTCTTCTCCTTAATAAATTTATTCAGAGTTCACATACTAACACGCCTGAACACATGTATGTCATTAACATTCCTAGTGTCAAATATTAGACCACACACCTTTATCCTCAAATAGGGAAGGATAGGTCGTCTGCATCGTGTCCTCGTGTTCCCAAGTTGCCTCCTCCACTCCTCGGTGTTGCCACAACACTTTCACTAGTCGCATGGTCTTGCGTCACAAAACCTGATCCCGACTATCCAAGATACGCACTGGTCCCTCCCCGAAGGTCCCATCGATGTCAGCGGTAATCTCTCCACTAATCCTTTACATGAAATTTGAATCACGGGTATCTTGGGCGTAGACGTGGAACACCTCATGGACACTGATCTTCGATTAGTAGTGCCAACCGATGTCTAAGTGTGCCCACCCTCTCAGTACTCGAAGGGCCCAATATACCTCGGCGCTAGTTTCCTCGCTTCTTGAATCGGCCCTCCTCTCTTGGCATCCTTGAAGGCAGATCACCCACCTCGAACTCTAGAGGTCGACGGCGTCTGTCGACGTAGCTCTTCTTTCTATTTTGAGTCGTAAGGAGGCGCTTCCTAATCAAATTCACCTTCTTAAAGGTGTCTCTAATCAGATCCAAACCAGTGATGGAACTCTCTCCCACCTCTGTCCAACAAATCGAGGATTGGCATGGCCTCCCATATAAGGCCTCATAAGTTATAGCCAATATACTACTTCGATAGCTGTTATTCTGAGGCGAATTTCCTGGGGTAAATGCTCCTCCCAGCTACCCTTAAGATCTAGGATGCATGCTCACAGCATGTCCTCTAAAATCTATATGGTCCTCTCTGACTGACCATTTGTCTATGGATGAAACGCAATTCTCATCGTCAACTATTTCCCCATGGCCTTTTGGAAACTCTTCCAAAGTGTCGCGTAAACTTTGGGATCCTATCCGTACTATGGACAGTACACTCGGTGTAGCCCGGACAATCTCTCGAATATACAACGCAGGAAATTCCTCCGATTGAAGGTCATCCCACCTTTTGCTAAGAAAATGCCGACTTAGTGAGCCGGTCCATTATCACCTATACTGCATCATGCCTTCACGGTGTCAGTGGCAAGTAGGTCACAAAGTCCTTCGAGATGTGCTCCCACTTCCACTCCGCTACCTCTAATGGATAAAGTAGCCTTGCTGGCTTCTGATGCTCAGCCTTGACCTATTGACAAGTGAGAAATCGTCGAACAAAATCTCCAATGTGTCGCTTCATTCCGCTCTAGTAATAATGGCGACGAAGATCTCGGTACATCTTCGTGCCACCTGGATGCACAACAAAACAAGAGCAGTGGAACTCCCGAAGGATCCCCTCTCTCAGATCGGTTAGGCGAACCCGTCACCCTTATTCTACCATCGTGTGGATGGCCCGACCTTAAGTCACCCATACCTGCATGCGGTCTTGATGGACGATATCTCTGCGATCCACACTTACAGGACTCGATAACTTCTGTTTGGTAGGAGTGGCGTAGCAACGGGAAACTCTCAAAGTATCTTGAGCTTTGATCCGTCTTAATCCGAAGCGCTGATCTCGAGCATCTTCCACTCCAGGAAGCTACACCGGCCGATGCATGCAGACTTAGGCGTGCATTAGCCATAACATTTTGCCTTAACGGGTGGTAATTGATTAGTGCCTAAGTGCTATTTGAACCACTATTTTTAATAGGTTTGGCGCTTTGTGTACTAATTATTATAATTAACCCAATTGGCATGTTCGGGTCCTATTGTACTGCGATTATATTTTGTGGCTAATTTTGCGGCTTTGCAAGCTTTTAATGCCAAGGATTTGTCGAGTCATTCAAGCATGAAGAGTGCAGTCGAACTTAGCATTACGGATCAAATCGAAGAAAGAATATCAAGAAGAAAAGAAGCAAAATACATGAATCGGATGAGTAGCAACGGGGCTTGATGGGCAGTAGCCAGTGAACGGTGCGGGCGACCACGTTTTTGGTTTTCTCATTTCCCTTATTAATAGCTTTTAGTTTCAGTTTTTTAATTTCCCTTGCTCGAGCCATATATAAGCTAGAGTCAAGTTTGTAACAATCAATCGAGTCAATAATAAATTTTGTTTTCGGCTATCCGGTTTTCAACACGCTTTGCTTCATTTCTTTCCTTTCTTCTATTTTGGGCGACCAGGGCAGCCTTACAGGGATGACAGCTCGGAGGATGGTTAGCTAAAACCTTCTCCTTGAGTGGAAGGCTGTTTGGGTGCAGGATCAGGCTCTTTGGAGGTTCCTTGTTTTTCACCCGGTACACAGCGCGGTTCTGTTTCCTTTGAAGTCTGAGTTTTAAATCACTAGATTACTTGAATGACACTTTATTTGGTAATCTTTTGAGTTAGGTGGATCAACTATTGCTAGATCGAGATTCGTGAATTACCTCTATTAATCATTGTAAGGTGAGTCAAGGAGAATTGTTCTTCAACATCGGTGACCATTCTTTGCTCGGTAAAGCACCATCTTTCAAAAGGATAATTATTTTGGGTTAGGTTTTATAGCTAAATATGAGAATCCCAGGTTAGGAGATGACCCCATATGTCATCCTCCCCACGCAGAGAAATGAACCCTAGAAACCCTCAGTTGCCGTAGAATCCCAAGCCCAGTATCCTGATACTTCAAGGAGATCTCTTTTATTATTTTCTTGTTTTATTTTAGTTTATTTTCAGTTTTCATCATCTGAAACCCTCCTTTATTTTTAACCACCTGTAAATTTCAAACCAAAATCACCATTTTGAACCTCCTTTGTAAATCATTTGTATGAAGAAAACCCATCCACAGTGTTCGACCACTGGCGCTATGCTGCGATGGCACTCTGGCGAGTAGAAGAATTTAGGATATAAATATTGTTGATTCAGATCATCCCTCTTTGTAGCACGAATCAAATGGCGTCGTTGTCGGGATTGTGCTAAGTGCATTTGACGAAATTGTGGAACACTTGATCCTCATCCGCAATCTTGGTGAATTGCTTATATATTTCCTTTATCATTTTTCTTTTCGTTTCATTTAAAAAAAAAAAAAAGTTGCTGCAAAATTGTTTTGTGTTGTTTTGTGTTGCTGTTTTTGCGGCGAAGTCCATGTTCAGTGGGCTTGAACTAGAATCAAATGGAACACCCTAAGGGAGAAACGTATAGTGAGTACCTTGTGGAGAGAAACCACGACATGTCCATGAGGACTGAGGAAACCTTCCATGGCAGAATCAGCACCCCTCGGGGAGAAATCCAAACCCAAATAGGTCTATGAGGGACTATAGAGACCAATGGATGAGTGCACTTGTCTATAGTGTTCCCTCAACTTATGCACCCCCTGCTCCTCCATAGTATACCTCAACTCCTCAGCCACCACAACCACCACAATTAATTTCTCAGGTTAGTGATTGATACGGACCTTTACCAAGCTAATTAGGTAAGTTTGTGGAAGCATAGAGGACAATCAATGCTCAATTAAGTCAGAAAATTGACACTATGGAAAACAATGTAAACAAGAGAATTGATGGACTTCAAAGTGAAATGGAGTAGAAATTGGACAACCTGCAGTACTCCATTTCAAAGCTTGGTGACAACATGCTCATCAAGAAGGGAAAATCCGGAGAAGAGTGCTTGAGTGACACCATGGTGAATGACGATTATCCGACAACGAGGGGTCATCACGAATCCTTAGGTATTTGTCTTCTTTGTTTATCCATGGGAGAAGAAAAGAATAAATCCTTCCCTTATTGAGTAAGGAAGCGTTGGAGATACGAGCACATAATTTACCCTTGCTAGTGACTCGTCGTATCTGCGCGACCTGACCCGACCACCAGAGCACCTTTGGAAGGTCACATCAATTGCCTTTGCTGTCCTACAAAATTCAAGAAATTAGTGGCCGATGTCTGGTACGCCTACCTCAAAGAAGATGGCGAGCACATACGCATGGCATAGTGGATGGATTCGGGTCTTAGGTTAGTTTGGAGCACCCGAACCTCGGCATTTCTAAGCTCCTTGATTCAGTGACCTCAAAGGCTTAAGGTGGTATGGGGAGCTCTGATCCCCTACCTTTTGTTTTAATTTTTCTTGTTTTATTTCATTTTATTTTATTTTATTTGGATTTGTATAATTTTTCTTCTTAGATTTTCTCTAATTTTTAATTCAATATTTGTTCTAGCTTATTTTTCACTTTTTTGCAATTTTTCTTAATTTTCCTTGTATTAATTTTTGCAGTTTGAGTGAAATTTTGAAGCCTGGATTGAAGAAATTGCAAGCAGCAGCAAGCAGGAGGACAGTAGGAAATTTCGCAATAATAGCGAAATTTTCGCAATTACTCATAGTCGAGTGGAATCTTGTTATGTAGTGAAATTCGCTATGTGTGATCCACCCCCACACTAAAGACAAAATTTGAACTTGATAAATTGTTTTTATTTTATTTATTTTTATTTTTTTAATTATTATTTTATAAAAAAATAAATTTGTTTTATATTTATTATTTTATGTTAAAAAAATATTAAAAATTTTTTTGTTTTATTATTTTTATTTTATAGAAACAAATTTATTATTATTTATTTTTATTTTTATTAAAAAAAATGTTTTTAATTTTTTTTTTTTTTATTAAAAAAAAAATTCGTTAACATAGTGAAAATTTGGCAAACATAGCGAAAAGTTCGCTATGTGCAAATTTTCGCTACTCCCCCTGATTTGCCTCCTGATTTTGTTTCGCCCATAACTTTTTCATTCGAACTCCGTTTTAGGCGTTATTGGTACCGTTGGAAAGCTTAGAGAGTGTAGAATCTAAATCTAACCAGAAAGAACTTTTTTGAAATTTTTATAAAGGTGAAATTTTCAAAATGCTCCAACTGGTCACCTTTTTTCTTTCTTTTCTTCTTCTAACTTATTCATTTGAAGCCCAAACGGAGTGAATAAGATGTCGATGGAAAGCTTGCGAAGTATCCTATCCAAAAATGATCACATCTCATCAAGGAGGTAACACTTCCTTCCCTAACTTTCAATCCAGACTGAAATTGCGGACAATGAGATGTTGGTTGGGGAGAGTTAGTGAAGGAAGTGGATTTGTTATGTTTTTATTTACTATTTTGAGCAAGCCCATTTTGTGATGTTTTAGTGGCTACGGTTTTCTTTTTGTATTATTTGTTATACTATACAACTTATTTTGTTCAAAAAATGCACCCATTTTTTTTGTGTTCTGCTTAACCTGTGGTTTGAAAAATTTAAAATTTGTCCAATTCTATTGATGTTAGATTGGTTCCATGCCTAGTTGAGTGGATGATCAGTTGAACTCTTGTTGCTTTCGACCATTTTTCTTCCACCTTTAGCTAACCACACACCGAGCACATTAGGTTTCGATGATAAATTTGAAAAGCTATGTGACCTCTTTACTTTGCACAACCTACCTAGTTTGTTATTACCTTTTAATAGGTTTAGGACTCCCATGAATAGAAGGCCAATGTGTCTTCCAAAATAAAAATAAATGAAAAAGAAAAAAAAGAAAAAGAAAATAAAAAGAAAAAAAAGAAGAAGAAAAATTGCAACCACTTTGCCACGAAGCGAAACACGGTTCGAGGGGTATATAAGCAACCTTTAAATCCGGTGCCTAAGCAGTAGGGTTGCGAGTACGACTAGTGCTACTTCTACTTGGGTAGATGAGTAGAGTTTATGAGTTGTAGTCTTTGGAGTTTAAGGAAATCATTCGGTCAGGGAATTGAAACACCGAAGAGTTAGTGGTCGAAAGATCCTTGTATGACTTGGTGCCCTAAGCCTTAATTGGTTAGGAGTCATCGGTAGATCCATTACATATGGACTTTGGTGAGGTCGATTCCTCGGCATTCACCTACAACACAAAAGGATTGTGGAATAAGAATGGGTCGATCTGTAGCCAGGTTGGTTAGCATGCTAGGTCGTGGTAGTAGCTAGTTTGGGGGGAGAGTGCAGTTTAGCAGTTTATTGTTGAGAGCTGATCAAACAAACAATTAGGTTTTGGTGGAAGTCTCTGGTTGATTCAGCAAGAAGGAGACTCTTTTGATACTCAATTTTTGTATGGCATTCAGTCTCTCAAGAAAGTTATTGGACATGGCTTTGATGATTCTTACTTGGGGTTAGGTATTACTCATTCACAACCTTTTTGAAATACCATTTATGTGAACATTATTTTGTTATTGTTTTGTATGCTCCCTCTTTCTTTCTTTCTTTCATTGCTAAGGGACTAACCTGAATGTGTAGATAGAGTTATGATTAGTGCCCAGTTCTTTATTTTGAACCTATTTTTAATAGGTTTTATTGTTTGTGTACTAGTGTTATAATTAACCCAATTAGCATGTTGGGGATACTGTATTTGTACCTCACGATTATATTTTGTGGCTAATTTTGCAGTTTTTGCAAGCTTTTAATGCCAAGTTTGTTGAGTCATTCCAAGCATGGAAAAGTGCAGTCGAACTTAACATTCTGAGATCAAAAATCGAGAAGAAAGAATATCGAAAAAGGAAAGAAAGCAAAAATACATGAATGGATGATACTTGTGAGGGAGCAATGGAACAGTAGCCAACAGTGATGAACAGTGCCAAAATTCGCTACATAGCGAAAATTTTGATGCATAGTGAAATTTTCTGCTTCTGTTTTTGTGTACAAATGACCCCGTTTTTGGTTTTTCTCATTTCTACCCTTGTAATAGCTTTTAGTTTCAGTTTTTGTAATTTCTATGCTCAAAGTAGTATATAAACTGAGTCAAGGTTTGTAACAATCAATCAAGTCAGTAATAAATTTTTGGAGAAGCTTTCAGCTCTCCCATTTTCCCGCTTCTGCTTTGCTTCATTTTCTTTCCCTTTCTTTTCTATTTTCTGGGCAACCAAACACCCTCCAAGGATGACAACTCGGAGGATGGTTGGCTAAAACCTCCCTCAGCAAAGTGGAAAATTTCTTGGTGCGGGATCTAGATTCTCTTGGAGAGTTCCTTGTTTTGCAGAATTTCTTGGCGGTTGTATTTCCTTTGTGAACTCTAGGTTAAATCCCTAGATTCACACTTGAATACCTTTATTTGGTAATCTTTTAGGGTTAAGTGGATGCTTATTACTAGATCTCTTTTGAGATTCATTAGTTACCTGTGTCATTGTAAGGTGGAGTCGGGGAGAATTATTCTTCACTTGTCGGTGACCATTCTTTCGATAAACACCATCTTTCAAAGGACCAATTATTTTGGAGTTAGGTTTATAGCTAAATGAAGATCCGGTTGGGAAATGACTATATAATAATCTCCCAGCGGCGTGAACCACAGAAACCCTCGATTCTGGCCAAGTCCCGAGCCCGATTATCACGATACTTGAGGAGATCTCTTTTATTATTTTTTCTTGTTTTTATTTTAGTTTATTTTCAGTTTTCATCATCAAAACCCTCAACATTTTTTAACCGCACATAAAATCCAAACAAATTCACCATTTTGAACCTCATTTGTAAATCATTTGTATGAAGAAACTCATCCACGTGTTAGGCCCTAGAGCGTATACTCTGGTAGCTTTGCTACGGCAGTAGAAGGAATTTAGGATATAAATATTGTTGATTCTGGATCACCTTACTGTGGCACGAATCAGTAATACAATGTGAAGTCATAATACTCTAAATACTCCATCCATCTACGTTGCCTCATGTTGAGGTCCCGCTATGTAAAATATACTTCAGACACTTGTAGATACGAAAACACTTCCAGGCGCTCACCATACGAATAGTGAGCGCAAAATCTTTAAGGCAGAACTTGCCGCAACTCCGAGAGTCATGTGAGGTAATTTGCTCATGATTCTTTGGTATGCGGAACCATAAGCCACAACCCTCCGGTTTGCATCAGGAACCGCATCTCGGTTAGATCGCCCAGAGGCGTCGTAATACCTTTGTGTACCTTTTCCTCATTCCGAGGACTATCGCAATAGGAGGCTGTAGTAAGCCTCTTTCAATTCCTAGAATGTCTTCTCTACCTGTGAGTCATCCCATCAAACTTATTTATACAGGTCAATCTAGTGTCGTCTTGCTAGCCAGGGAGAAATCCTCGATGAACCACAGCAGTACCCGCCGGAGTCCCAGCTGCGTATCTCGAAGATTGACCGGCCTCTCTAACTTCATAACATCCATTTTCTCAAGGTCTCTTTGGCACACCTGAATTCGACCTGACGTGTCCCAAATTCACCTCGATAGCTAAAATTCACATTTAATTTGAACTTGGCATACAAGCGATGGTGTAGTATTTGGAGAACAATCTGCAAATGATCCTCATGCTCGTCCTCATACTAGGAGTAGATCAAAATGTCGTCAACAATGACCATAACAAACTGATCTAAGTAGGGTTGGAATACCCTATGCCCAGGATCCGCATGGACGTCTGCATCCATCAACCCCAAGGACCTCATTGTGAACTTCGAGGTGTGTCTACAGAGTCCTAAACGTTGTCTTAAGGGATGTGCACTCTCTAACCCTCAAACATGTGTCGGTATGAAAGGTCCATCTTAGATGAACTCTCGCCCCTCTGTGGTCAAACAAGTCATCAATCCTCGACAATGGTGCGATTCTTGTCATCTTCTGTTCAATTATCGATAGTCAGTACGGTCGAAGAGTCTTACCCTTCTTCTTCAACCCAACTCATGATGCATGGAGCACCAGCGGTGAAGTGCTTGGTCTAATAAAACCCTTGTCCAACAATTCCTACAGTTGGATCTTGATTTCTTGCAACTCAGCGGTGCCCATCATGAGGTCATAGAAATGGGCGACGTACCAGGGTGTAACTCAATGACAAAGTGCACATCCCTGTGAGGAGTTAATGGTAGCTTGTTCGAAAAAACATCCCCATACTCACAAACCACCCGAGGTAGACCCAAACCCTGTCTTACCTTGTCCTATAGAGTAAGGCACCTTCTTAACCCATCAGCTATCCCTCCACAGGTCGTGCGATCTGAGGTAAAGCATCATGCTTCTCCCCCTGAAAAGTCACCACGAATCTTTCATCCCATTATGTGGCGGTAATCCTCTTCTTATCCTGATGTGGCGATTTGGTGTGCCATCAACCAATCCATGCCAAGAATGACATCAAAATCCATGATATGTTCATCACCCGAAAGGTCCTTCGTGGCGAGTCTTTGAGATCTCTAACTCACAATCCGACATATCGATCAACACTCACCTGGTTCCTAGAAATTCTATCATGAATTTTCGGTTCCAACCTCTGACTCATTTCATATTGTGCGCAGCAATAAGCATGAATATCTTTGCATCTAAATTTAAACAACATTCTAGTCAAGAGTGCAAGAGCTGAAGCGTACCACGTACATGTCGGCCAGTCGCAAGCTTAGTGTGGTACCCGCCGCGTAAACGTGCCCACAGGTCCACGAGTGCGGGCGGGTGAGCTGCAATCCTCGTACCGACCCCGGACCACTGACCTCTACGGCCTATTTGTATATGAGCCTCGCGACTTTCCCCAGGGCGATACTTGTCCCTCACAGCACCTCTGGTGGGAATGAACAAGCGTCGCGTCTGTCCCGGCTGATGACTAGGACTGAGGTGTACCGTATCCTTGGGATCCCTGCCTCTGCAGAAATCTTGTCTCACATGTCCGGGCTGATGGCAATGGAAACATGTCATCGATCTTAGTGACTAAATCATGGATGCAGCCTTAGCCACGATAGCCGTGGCCCCGATCATGAAGTCCTTGAGGTAGAAGTCTTCCACTTTCCCCAAGCAGAATTTAATCCTCCTTTCTCTTGCCACTAGCACCCGTATTGTGGATGCTCCGTGCATCTTCTACTTCTCTTTCAATGGCTAAGGTTGTCATGACCATCTAGTCCCCTCCTCCCATGTATATTGGACGATGATGTGCCTGAAACCCCTAGAGGTTATTCGTCCCTCCCTAGCCCATCGTTGCACTAGTCCATGCAATGGTAGCAACCATAGAGCTCGCCTACACAATGATGGCAACTACAGCGCCTATAGCCTCTATAAAGGCCTGTGGGTCAAACACAGGTGGTGGCTGACTATTGTCCCGGGGACGACCTCTATGTCCTCTTCCTCGATTTTCCATCTGCACAAGTTAAATAGCTAATGAGATTTCTTTTCTTGTCTAACTAATAGTGTATATTCCACTACTAATAGTCCCCACGTCCCGAACTATCATGTTCATTTTGTTCTTCAAACTCCTAAGGTTATGTTTTCTAACCCTAGTGTTCTTCAATTTCTATACACATTCTATCATGCGTATGATACACAGCCACAATACATCTTACGTGGTATATTAAGAACACCCAGAAAGCGATCAATGCACCACCAATCACGGTGTTCTACTTTATACCAGTAATCCTAGGTATTTGGACACCTAACTCGATGCTTAGCTATGACAAGCCAATATCCGAAAACCTTTGGTGGATACCCCACTGAGAGCTCATGAATAATCGTTAACTGAGGTCTAATACCAAGTTGAAAGAGAAAGAGCTGAGCGCCCCAATTTGGGGTCCCTGTTGGCTGTCGACAACCCAGATTTTGTCTTAAATGTCTTACACATAAGTCTTGATGCTGGACCCGGTACCAACTACCATGGACACCAGGGATTACTCGGCACCACTTCCATACGCGTCCCTTCTTTGGGACCCATTCATTCATCATTTAAATCTAAAATATGAAAAGAAAATGAATAATTACATTCCATAGGGGTCCGATCACAACCCTCCACCATAATTACATACTGAGCTATTTATACAATAGTCCAAAAGAAATTTATAAAAATCCTTTTATACAAAACACTTTTACAAAATGTTACTCAAAGGTCACATGTCGGCCTCATCGCAATCACGGCCTCATTGAATTAATAGTCTCCTGGCCACTCACATTGCACGAAAGGGGGTCTCACGACGGAGTGAGCAATGCGTGGTAGAAAATCTCATGTCCATAAATAGAGTCCTGACCGACTCCCTCACACATGAAAATGCCAAGTGTGAAAACCAGTCATTGTTGTTTCACCCAATGACTTAACCCATTGGACAACCCTCCAATATTTATTTAATTTCATCAAATCCCGTGTGTTTTTGTGGGTAGCGAATTTCCGGGGTCTCACCACAAGCTTCGCAAGTCTTCCGATACTTTCGCGAACTTTCATCGTTGGATCCATATGTCTAACCAAGAATAGAATTTGGGTCTTTCACCCTTGGGGGGGATCTACCCCATCTTGATTCACCTAAACACACGAAATTTATTATTATTATTTTATGCACCCATGAGTCTGATTTTGGGCGTCGTCCATTCCCAGAGCTCCACTTTACACATTCACGAGAATGGTGAATAACCAATATTATGCACACACACCCGACTTGACGCGATGTCCCTATGCATATGAAATGCAATTATGCCATTTCATACTATAACATGTTACATGTAGAATGAGAACTACATGCAACATATTCAATACATGGATAATTATATTTTCTAGATATAATTCACATCCATCAAAAGAGCATATATCGACATGATCTTTTCAAACATAGCATGTTATTCAATCAAGCAACAACACACAAAATGGTCCCAATCTCGGACCCCGCCATCTGAGGCACCTCTCGGTCCCTTCTTTGCCATGAACCACTGGTTCCATTCGTCAACGAATCAACGTGACGCAAAATACTAAACAAAAAAGACATCGATCCGGGATCAAAGCCAGGACCTCAACACGATCTTGGACTATCGAGGAACCCGATTCCAAAAATTTTCAATATTGATCTCAAAATCATTAGGACTAATCATTGATCCACAGCCCCTAAGAAAACCAATGCCATTAAATAGCTTTTAGGGTAAAAATTCCCTACCTCGTGGAGTTTGATGAAACTCCAAGATTTTAGTACCCACACGTAGCTCTCGATGCGTGGATAGACTTTTCTTCTCGGATCGTCGAGCTTCGACCGTCGGAATGCTGGGAAAATCTCCCTTTTTGTTTCTCTCTCCCCTTTCTCTTCCTCTCTCTTTCCTACCCTGTTTGCTTCCCTTCCTTTCATTTTTTTTTTCTTTCCTTTTCTCCATTTCTTATCCACCGAACATCCTTCCTTTTGCTTGCTCCCATCTCCTTTTCTCATTTCTCATTTTTCTCTTATTTCTCTCATTTTCTCTCATCTTTCTTTTTCTCCTTTCACTTCTCTCTTTTTTGATCCTCCTCCACCGAATTTTCCTTTTTTTTTTTTTCCTTTATTTTATTTTCTCTTCTATTTCTTTTCTTCCTTTTCTCTTTTCTATTTCTCATTTGGATTTCATCAACCGAATGGTCCAAAAGTGGGGGAAACTCCCCCTTACTTTCCTCCATTGCCACTTGTCACCACCACCATTATTCTCTTAATTTCTTGATTTTTCTTTTCCCTTTATTTCCCTCCTTTGACACATGGCTCAATGTGAGCCATTCACACAAGTGCATCATATGGATCATGCCATGTGTCACTCCCCAGGGGTGCCATGTGGCATCCACATCATCACGTTGTGTGTCACCCGACACCTGATGCCTCGAAAAACATGAAATTCCATATGTCTTGGAATTTGACGAAATTCGACGGGGTAACTAGATTTCACGAGATGAATTTAACGGTGAAATCCGTTTCGTCATCCGAGATCTAGAAAATTCGGTTTCCAACCGAAATTGCCGTTTTACCCTTACCCAGAAAACTGAATTTTTTTCGAGGTTTTACAAGTTTCATGTAAGATTGAATCATAAGTTTCTTACAAGTTGCTAACTGTTCATAAATGATTCATAGTTTTAGATAATCCTTTTAATGATGTAGTGTTTGACGTGTTAATTTAAGAGATAACATGCGTTATATATATATATATATATATATATATATATATATATATATATATATAATCCAGATAAATTGTTGTAAAACATAATTTTTAAATAAGCCGTGGGTTTTACTTTTTGGTATATTTCACTATTATATAAAAATAATTGATTAAATTTATCAAATTAATTTCTTTTATGTTAGGCATTGACAATAAACACCTCAGAAAATAGTAAAAATAACTTTTTTCATTTAAATTATACCAATTCATTCATATTCTATTAATACTTGAGAATGAAGAGAAATGGGAAGAAAAAACCTACAAAGTTACCTTGCAAATTACATCTTATTGATAACATAATGAAATGACTTTTCCAAGTAATATCAAATAGAAATAAGATTATATGAGTTGAATAAATTAATCATTTCTTTGAATATTTATTTTCACAATGTAAGTATATGTAGAAACTTTGATTAATAGTAAGGAATAATGTAGTTTTCCTTTATGCTTGTGTAGACCCCAACTTTGGGATGTTTAGTTTTACGTTTTTTTTTTTTTTGAATTTCATTTACCTTTTTAAATTTTATTTTAGTTGATTTTCCTTTTTTTTTATTTGATTTGATTTGAATTCATTTTGGAAAGAGCAATTTGGGATTGAAAAGGAATAAAAGAACCATAAGAAATGAGGAGGGGGGAAGCCAAAATTTTCTGTTTGAAGGAAAGCATTTCGGGTATGTATGGATTGTTGTTATTTGGTGGTTATTCTTATTAGAGTATTTTAGTGATTCCTTTTATTGGGTTTATGCTTTTACTACTTTGTCCTTTTTGGTATATATATATATATATATATATCTCAACTCTCTCAATAATAATCAAGTCTCTTTCATAATATGGTATCAAAGCGCCAAGCTTAACAGCAAAAAGAAATCCCTAACCCTAGCCGCCGTTGCCGCCACCCATCATGCTCTGCTGATCACATGCTCTTGGGCTTAATGGTCAACGAATCCTCTTCCACCACTGTTGTCATGCCTCCTTGCCTTCCCTACGAGTCTTGACTAAGTTGATTATTTCGAGTGATCGTTCTCAGTGCTCCCGATCTTGTTGTCATGCCTCCTTGCCTTCCTATAGTCTTGACTAGGATTGATTCGGCTCAGAATTTGATCGTTCTCAATGTCAATGCTCAAGCACCACTAAAACTCACAGCCACAAATTATCCCGCGTGGTGGCTCTAGTTCACGTCTCTCCTATTTGGGTATGATTTACTTAGCTTCATTGATAGGTCAAAGTTGTGTCATCCGGCAATGATAACTTTGCCTGATGTTGCATCCCCCTCCCCCAATCCGGACCACATTCTCTAGTTCATACAAGGCTAATTGCTTCTCAATGCAATTGTTGAGTCCATCTCTACCACATCTCGTGCAGCTTGGACTACTCTCGAAAATACGTATACCTCTCCTTTGCAAAGCCGGATCATGACCCATCGCCAGAATCTTGCCACTCCTCAACAAGGTAATCGGACTATCACTTACTATATGCAAGATGTCAAAGGCAATATTGACACTCTTGCCCTTATGAATGTCTCTGTTGACTTTGATGAGCTCTCCATCCGTGTTTTGAATAGACTTGGCCCAGCCTACTCAAACACATCCCATGCCCTACAAGCTCAGGACACTCCACTTACTTTTGAGGAATTGTTTGAGCACCTACTTAGTTACGAGGCCTAACTGCAAATTTTGGTTCTTTCCGCACCTCCCACCTCTACTCCGGCCTATGCCTTAGTTAGTTTGACTGTCCCTTTATCCCATCTTTGATTGAAAAACCGTGGTAGATAAACTCATAACTGGTCTCAACAGTCATAGACTCTACCTGCCACCTAATTCGAGCAATACCGACTAGCTCCTCCTCCATTGTCTTCGCGGCATCCAGCATCGCCGCTACAGCTCAGGCAAAGTTGCTACCTCCGGCATTGCCAAATTTATGGTATAACCGGGCACTCTGCTTGGCAATGCAATCATCTATCCACCTCGGCACTTGCCTCTCTTCCTCCGCCCTGCAGGAGCTCAGCGACCTTCCTTTGCATTCTATGCCCTGCTTCATGATCCCTTACCCTGTAGTAATTTTCTGGATTGGGTCGTTGATTCAGGCACCTCTCACCATGTGACTACAGATCTTGCTGCCTTGGCCCTTCATGGTATGCGCCTTGTGGCCTTGAAAATCGAAGTCAGTTAATGACCCGTCAACGCGGAATATATAGTTTCTTGGGTCACCAAATGTCACATCCCTGCATCCCATTTCTTGGGATTGTAACCTAAGTAGACATATATTATTAACCTGCATACCCTTCAGGGCATAGGCAATCATTTCCATATAAAATACACTAGACTATCTCACAAACAGTCTATACGAGTTTGATTACAACTCTTTTATACAAAAATATATACATTTCATAGAATTATTACTTTAAAATAAAATACAAAATATGACCAAAGCCTGGCGGTTTCCTTCATGCTTGCGGTCCCGGATGAGGTCAACTATAGTACAACTTTGAGAAGGGGTCCCACGGCTGAGTGAGGCAAAGCCCAGTGAGTAAACTCCTCTGAGTTGCTCCCCGCTAAGTGCACATGTAATGTCGTGTTCACACAATAATACACACATTCCAAGTAAAACAAGCAAGTCTATACCTGAAATTCTACATGTTATGAATGAGATGTGACTCATCACGCCCATGTCCCGAGTCCTCACAAACTCCCTCGCACATTCATATGCAAAATGTGAAAACTCGTCATTGGTGTTTCACCCAATGACCATTTTTCCAAAACAAAATCTTTTTGTTCTATAAAACAAAACCCATTGGACATACCTCCAATGTCCATTTGATTTAATCAAATCTCGTATGTTTATGCATTTGTGGGCCCGCAGTTTTAGGTTCTCTCACCGCGGGACCAGCCGTAGCATCCTTTCAATGATTTTAGACTTTCAACTGTCGGTTGCGTCCCGAGACGGTCCAGGGTTCACCCGAGGGGGTATCTATCCCTTCTTGCTATGCCCAACACACGTATTTTTCATGCTATGCAACCATGAGACTCATTTTGGATGTTGTCCCTTTATCGAGCTCACCACCCATTCACCAAGAATGATGAATGATCATAATACATGCTACGCCCCAACACAATGTGATGTCCACATTATATCTGATGCAAAATGCCCGATACATGTATCTCATGTTGCATCACTTTGTGAACACTACATGGAACAATTTATAAACCGATCACTTCATAACAAGTACCATGGATAATTATATCGAGAAAACATATAATTTATCCATTCATGCTAATATATAACACACATATATCAACATATTTAACCACATTCAAACATGTTATTTAATTTCCCGGTAATAACACTAACTAAAAAAAGCGATCCACACAAACTAGCCATTCCCCAGCATAAATCCGGCCATACTCGGCCTTGGAAATAATACGGGCGAGTCAAGAATTTCAACTTTTGTTAAGTTTTATTTATTTATTTATTTATTTTTGTCAACTTTCAGTGTCATTACTTGGTGTAAGTGTGATCCTGAGCTTCGGCCCAAAAGCATTGAAAAACAATTCTAAAAAAAATCTGCATTTCCGGTCGTCCACGAACAAAAATCGGCCCGATGCCATTAACCCAAAACCTAGTCTGGACTATCAAAAGCTCATCCCAATGTCCGAAAATTTAGTCCCGTGTTTGGGCTGAATCACACGACCATTTACAGCTCTTAAATAAAGAGGAACCAATAAAGGAGAAAACTCCTACCTCTTGGAGCTTTGACGAAAAATTCGGATTTCAGTACCCACGTATAGCTCTCGTTGCATGGACCAACTTTAGTTCTTAGACTATCGAGCTCCGACTGTTGGAACACCGGGAAAATCTTCTCTTTCCCTCTCTCATTTTTCCTTTTTCTCTCCCACGCACTATTTTTATTTTATTTTTCCTTCTCTTTTCTTTTTCTTTCTTCCCTCTTTCTTTTCTTTATCTTTTTCTTTTCTCCTCCTCCTCTACCAATTTGATCTTCCTCTTCCCTTAAGATATTTCTCTCCCTCTCATTATTGACTTGACACATGGGCTAAGATGAGCCATGTGTTTTAATCACACAAATCAAGTGCCATGTGTCACATGGACACATGAACTAAGTGTCATTTGCTACACCACATGGCTATCATGTTGTGTCCATCTCCTAAGGTTCCATGTGGCATCCACATTGTCATGCAATGTGTCACTCGACACCCGGTGACTCGAAAAACGTGAAATTCCCACTGTCCTAGAATCTGAAGAAATTTGACTGGGTAACTATATTTTGCGAGACAAATTCAACGGTGAAGTCTGTTTTGTAATTCGAGATCTAGAAAAATTTCAGGTTTTCCACCTATACTATTGCGGCAAATTACCGTTTTGCCCTTTTTTTTTTTAAAGAAAATTTGATTTTTTTTTTTTTTTGGGTTTTACACACCTCCTCTAACAATGTTATTATTGGTGATGGTACAGGTTTATTTATTACTAACATTGGCTCTTTCACCCTCCCCTATTTACCTACCCCATTATTTTTTACCAATGTGTTACTTATGCCTGCCATGTCTAAGAACCTTATTTCAGTCTCCGCCCTTTGTGCTGATAACCCTGTGAATGTCCTATTTTTTTATTCTTTCTTTTGTGTAGGATCGTCACACGGGGGTCACTCTGGTTCACGGGCAGTGTAGAGACAATGTCTATTACCGGTCGACGTCGGTCCCCCCATCAGTCTTTTGCCTTAGTTCTCTTTTCTTCAGCTCGGTCCTCGTTTTCTACGATCTCCATGTGGCATAGTCGTCTCGGTCATCTGTTTTTACATATTTTTCGCAAATTTCTAAGTGTTCTGCATATGTCCTTTCCCGGGGACCATTTATGTTTCTTCTCTTGTACTTCCTGCAATATTAATAAAAGCCACAAGTTACCTTTTTCTAAATCAAGCATTACCTCTTCCTCTCCTCTTGATGTCATTTTCTCTTATGTTTGGACCTCACCCATTTCATCTTCTGATGGTTTTAACTACTATATCATTTTTTTTTACCATTATACTAAGTATAATTTGCTTTACTTGTTACGTCGAAAATTGGATGTTCATTCAACCTTTTTCGCTTTTAAGCAAGTTGTTGAAAATTACTTTACCACCACCATTAAAATGCTTTACACAGATAATGGGGGTGAATTTTTAGCTCTTTGGTCCTTTCTTGCAACCCATGTTATAACCTATCTCACTACACCTCCCCACACTCCTAAACATAATGGGTATTCCGAACGCCGACATTAGCATATTATCGAAATAGGTCTCACTCTCATCCATCATGCATCCATTCTTCTCACCTTCTGGTCGTAGGCCTTTCCTATGATTGTCTATTTAATAAATAGAATGCCTATGGTTGGTCTTTCCCTTGGTCCTCTTTTGAAAAGTTGTTCCACAAAGCTCTTGACCAATCCAAACTCCGTGTCTTCGGTTGTTTATGCTTTCCTTGGTTGTGTCCTTATTCTTCCCACAAACTTGATCACAAATCCAGTCCTTACGTCTTTCTCGGGTATTGATGAGTCTTAAACTCATCTATTTTTAATCCATTTTTCTAGCTTATTTTTAATATATTATTCATATACTGTTTTTAATGCCCAAATTATGGAATATTCACCAACGGTGTTTCTAAGTATTTTAATTCAAGAATTAGAAAATTCACGAAGAAGAAAAAAGTAATTCGCAGATCTATGTCACAACAAAGTTTTATATGTCGCGACAAACGTCCAAGCTAATAGCAAAGGAACTCCTATCAACGACAATATTTCCTCTGCCGCCTTTGAAGTCGAATATTAGCCAGGATGAGCTCTGTCGTGCAAATGGCTTGACATGTCGCGAGAAATGGGAAGAATCTAACAAATTCGCTAGGACCGACAAACTTTATGTTGCAACAAGGTTTTTCAGCAGGACGTCAACACCAAGAAGAATTTTTCGTGACAAAGAAGCTCCTATCGCGACAAATGAAACAGGCAGAAAGCATAAATTCTGTCGCAACAAGTGATCTTCTATCATGACACTGATTATTGCAACATGGAAAAGCTTATTGAGATAGAAAAAGAGCTTCAGAGAAAGACCTCTGTCGCGATAAGGTATTGTATGTCGCGAAACTGAAGGAAGAAGAAACGCTGGTTGCGACAGATAAACAAGGTCGCGACATGTGATGCTTAGCAATGAAACGGCACGAGTCATGATGAAAAGATCAATGTTGTGACATACTTCAGTTGAAGGATGTTTCGTATCGCGACGGGGATCTTGAATTTAACATAGAGATAAGTTGAACATTGATAAACAAAGGTCACGACATACTTTTCTGTGCGACAGATTCAACGCAAGGATGAAAAGTCTTGTCCGCGGCGCAAAAACTAGTGCGTGGCAGAAAAGCATTATCGACAACACCAAGAGGTATGTTGCAAGATCAAAATGAAACTACAACGAAATCAGGTTAAGTTGCAACAAGACTCTGTCGCGACATGCTTTCCTGGTCGCGGCATAAATGTTGACAATACAAGAAATATCGTTGCAACAAGAACCAAACAGAAATGCTATCGCGACATAAAAACTGGGTCACGACATCAATTTGAAGAAGATGCACAAGAAACACTGTCATGACACAATTTTCGATGTTGCAACATAACTATTCCAGTAACCACACATAAGATTGTCATGACATAGAATGGATACAACGATAGACCTTGCAAGACAGATTGCTAAAGAGGCAAGAAAGATGCATCGCGACAGGAGAAACTCACATCACGATATAATGAATATCTTTGAAGAAAGAATCTTTATTGCGACCAAAACTTTGTCATGGCGAATCGAGGCATAGGGAGCGAGTCACGACGGTAATGCATCTTTGCTCTGAGACTGAGATAAAGATTTAACTCTATTTGCAACAACATTTCGTGTGACAGAAGAGAGTAATCACGGGCCATAATTTTAGGGATTAGTAATGTAGCCTGGAGTGGGGCCCAAACTTGGAAATACTATAAATAGAAACAATTTGAGGAAAGTAAGGCAATCAATCAGGTCGGACGAACTAGAGCGTCTGGGAGCTGAGGAATCTTTTGTATTATATTTCTTCTTTTTTTTTCTTTTTTTTTTCTTTTCTTCGTAGGTTAGACTTAGTGAAGAATTTTCATTTGTTCTTTGGACTTGAAACCAGTGATTATATGAAGTTGAAGTTGAGCAAAATTATTTGGGATTCATAGATTCTTTATCTGAATCTAATGAAATCTAGATAAAAGCTGGAATTCATTTCTTTAGTTGATTTCAGTTGCAAAGGAATTTTCCTGATAAGTATTTTAGTGTTCACTGTAATCCAGTTTTCGAGAAACACAACTTCCGTTGGAAAAGATCTGATGTTAGTTATGGTCTTTTCTGCACAATTAGAAATAATTTTCCTGGGTTGAGAGTCTTGAAATTATTTTGAATGGTGATGTTCATGTAGTGAATTGTTCCCAATATTAGAAACTTATACCAATAAAAGGATTGTTATTTGACTTTGATTTCCAGGAGGCCCTCGGGTGCCTGAGTGGATTCACGGGAGCTTAAGATCGAGTTACTTGGGGGTATGCTAGACTAATATTGATGAACTAATGAGCTCTGAAAGATTACTTAGATTTGAGAATTAGTTGAGGGATCTATCAATATAATCAATTAGAGACCTCTCCTTGGTCTGGATGAATGATCTTGATCCTGTGTTAGCTTAGATCTAATCAAGGAAATGGAGAACTCTTTAAGATCTCAAGGATGAGACATCATTCATCTTGTAGAAATCTAGCGATACATGCCACATCTTGGGAAGCAAGAAATCTGCAGTCATAAGAAATGGGTATGAAGTATTGGAAAAGAAAAATACCCAGATCTTATAAAGAAATTTTGTTTACAAGTAATTGATTAGAAACGTGTTTCATAAATGAACATGATTCTCTAATCAGTGAAATGTATGGTTAAGGGAGAAATCCAAACTATACTACCTTGCTTCTTTGACAATTTCCGATTCCAATTCATGATAGAATTGAATTAGATTATGATGCAGGAATTGATAATTTCACAACAGTGAAATCCCAATGTCTAGTTCCAGTAATAATCTGGTTCTGTCCAATTTATGTTTAGGATTTCAAATTTTTCCTTCAATATAGATGTAGACATTCAAATAGTGTAATTCTGGCTCACCATCGAAACTTCTGAAACAAGTTCAAATAGTGTGGAACTTGAGTAGAGCTGGGAGTAGCTTGAATTTTAAATTTTCAATTGGGTTGAACGATATCCGGACTTATAGGTCCACTTTTATTACTTATACGAGCTGTGCACTTGCAGTATTAAGACCAAACTAAATCTTTAATTAATTAATTGACAAGTTCATTTTTCTTATGAGCATACAAGTTATTTTTTGTCACAACAAGTTTCTGGTGCCTTTACTGGGGATTAGCATATAGTCTTGTGGTAATGGTGTCATAAATTTTTATATATATGATTTAGTCACAACAAGTTTTAGGCGTCATTTTCGGGGATTAGATAATACTTCTTTGGTAACAGTGTCATAAATTTGTATATAAAATTTGGTAAACAAGTTTTTGGCGTCGTTGTCGGGGATCAAAGGAATTTAAAAATTAATATTCTGACAATAGAGAGAAATGCTAATTTGAAAAATTTTCTTCGTTTTACAAAAATTTCAGAAAATTAGTATAACCATTCGGAGCCAACTGAAAATATACCCACATGGCAGAGGGGAGTAGCACCGCTACTCCGCTCGTGCATCCCATATCTGCCGCACCACCCAGATATGCCTCGCACCTACCCATCGCCGAGGACCAAGACATGCTATCCTCCCCGTTGGGCCAGCACATCTTAAGCTACGAGTCGTTGCATGGCTTTGTCATACCGTCATTTTCCATGTATGATGGCTCCTCTGACCCGTATGACCACATGCTTGATTAGTACCCAAAAAGTGCTATTTTGAACCCTATTTAAGATAGGTTTTGAGTGCTTTTTGCGCACTAATCATATGAATTGAGCCAATTGACATGTGCAGGTCCACTTAGTACCACTGATTCCGTTTCGAGTTCGTTTTTGGTAATTTTGCAGGTTTTTGCGAGCCTCAACCAATAATTTCAAGTTTGATGTCGTGTTGGTGCTGAATGTTGAGAATTCACTAAGTGGATTTCATCAACCAAAAATGAAGAAATGTCAAGTGGAAATGATGAAAAAGAGATGCAGGCAAAGCAGAGGCAAGAGGAGGCAAACTGCATTTTCGCTATGCATTGCGGTGGTTTCAGATGATCGCGAAAATTTCAACCATAGCTTAAAATTTCATCCAAAGGAAATTTTCGCTTATGCACATTTTTCGCTATCATAGCTGAACATCGTGCATAGCAAAAATTTCCAATTGGCTATGCTCTTGTATTGGGCATGATAAATAAATTCATCGCATAGCGAAAAACTTCCCCCGTGTTTTGGTTCCAAATGACCTCGTTTTTGTATAATTCTATTTTGTCCCTATTGTAATCATGTATTTGTGTATTTTTTGGTATTTCACATTTTGGTTGGCTATAAGCCACCTTATAGCTTTGTAACTCCTAACTTTTCATTAAAGCATTCATTCATGTAGCTTTGTTTTAAAGTTTGCGCTCTCTTTCTCTTCTCTCTTCTTTCTCTCATTTTTTCGCTGCCAAACACCACCTTTGAGGATGACAACTCAAGCGATGTTTGGCTGTTTCAAAACCTTGAAGATGAGGGTTGCTAGGGTTGGTTAATGGGCTACCGCAGTGGTCCTCGCCTTAAATGAAAACAGTACGATTTATGGTTCCAAACTTTCCAAACTAGGGTTTAATGCTATTTAATGTCTTTCCTTTGGTCAATATCATAGCTTTTAGGTTCGGGGCAGGCATTCTTAATAGATGCACTGACATTCTTTAGATGTCATTTACGAGCCATTAAAATGAGGTTAAATGCTATGTTTTCAAACTAATTGGAACATTGAATGCTCAGTATATGGTTGGACTCAAATAGGAGTGTTTTAAGGGTTAGTTTTTAAAGCTGTATTAAAGATCCTGCTTGGCTATGAACATATGTCATTTGCCCTAATGCGAGGAAATAACCCGGTGGACACCTTCATACCTTATTTTACTCAAGCTAGTGACCTAAGCCTTTCAAGGCCTACCATTTCACATTTCATTTTGGTTATTTCGCTTAGCCTGACACCAACTCCCATTAATTTTTCAATACAAATCCAAAATCCAAAAAAGCCTCACCATTTCGAATCATGATACAAATCATTTGGGATGAAACCCATCCCCGTGTTCGACCAGATCGCTATGTCGGGCAAGAGTTTGACTACGGCAGTAGGAGGAACTTAGGAAACAAATTTTGTTGATTTCGGATCACCCTACTGTGGCACGAATCAAATGGCTCCGTTGCCGGGGATGGTGCCAAACTACGAATGATGAGTTGATATGTACTTGTAATCCACATTACAAGTGTTTGTGACCTTTTTATCCTTTTTGGAATTTCGCTTGTTCGAATCGCAGTCTTCTTACTTAGCAAGCATTACACTGCTTTATTTCTACAATCAGTTTTTAAGTAGCTAACACTGATCCTTTTTGGCAAGTTTCTTTGTTGTTCTTTCTTTTATCTCATTTTGTGTTACAGGTGTTTATGCAGCACTGGGACAGAGGGATATCAGGTAGATTGCAAAGAGTGAGTGCACCAGTTGAGCAAGGTGAATCGGGCAGCATAATGAACAAATGGATCCTACCTGAGGAACAGCAAAGCCCAACAAGGGAACCCCTTATGAATCCAACAAAGATACGCATCAATGAGGGATCACATACACCCTCCTAGAGTTAGTGCTCCTTCCTGCATCATACCTCCTGTTGAGGATGTAGCAGTGAGACCCTACCTGGTACCCCTGCTTCCCACATTTCATGGTATGGAGAATGAAAATCCATACACCCATATAAGGGATTTTGAGGAAGTATGCATAACCGTTAAGGAAGGTACAATTGACATGGATTTGTTGAAGTTGAAGACATTTCCATTGACCCTCAAAGACAAAGCCAAGATATGGCTTAATTCACTGAGACCAAGAACCGCCGGTCAAGGGTGAGCCAGCAGTGCACTTTAAAAAAATTCTCTGCCTACAAGACCAATAATTTGAAGAGACAAATCTACACTTTTGCTGCCCTCGACAACGAGAGGTTCTACCAATACTGGGAGAGGTTCATGGAGACCATCGCGTCATTCACATCATGGTTTCGACACTGATGCTCAGAAACCACTTCTATGGTGGTATGTCTCCAGCCATGAAGCAACTTTTGGAAACAATGTGTGGAGGAGACTTCCTGAGCAAGCATCCAGATGAAGCCATCGATTTTTTGAATTATGTGGCTGAAACTTCCAAGGCTTGGGATGAACCGAATCCGAGGGAAGCTGAAAGAATGAAGCCGTCGACCCACCAAAGGGAAAGGCATTTTGCACTTCAAGACATGGAGATGAAAGCAAAATATCAACCTTAGCTAGGGAAAGGTGGAAGAGCCGGCAGAAAAAGACTCCATGAAGTGCGTGCAAAGGGATCGGGGTAAATCCCGTGATAGCCAACCCATGCATCAATTGCCAACCTGACACCGCCCACCCAGAGAACACCGTCCAATCGCTTCCTCAAATGAAGGATTCATGTCGAGTACGCCAATGTCAGGCCAATACAAGCCACTACCCAATGCTCCATATGGTAAACACATATAATTCCAATTGGAAGAATCACCCAACTCTCCCGAAACCTAATCCCCGCTTATGTGCCCCCGTGCCAAAAACAACGCTTGTTACTCATCTCAACCACAACCATCATTATCCTCCCTCCTCACAACAACCACCTTAAACTCGAGCAAGGTAGGCAATTCTTGTGGAAGAACAAAAGGATCAACGTGACAATTGGCACAAAGATATGATATCAGAGAGTACATCGAACAAGAGAATAGATGGGTTTCGAGCAGCTCTTAATCGAAGATTGATAATCTGCGTGATTCAATCACCAAGATTATCAATCGAGGTGAGAGAGGAGATTCCCTTCCCAAACACTACCAAATCCAAAAGGAGTCCATGAGATTGGTTCTTCCAGCAACTCAAGGTTGGATGAAGTAAAGGCCATCATCACTTTGAGGAGTGGAAAAGAAATTGAGCAAACCAGCGTCTACGGGTCAAGAAACCGAGAAAGAAAAGGAGGTCGAGCCAAAAAGGGTAATAATCAAGTGAAGATCCAAATAAGAAAACATGCCCCTCCATTTCCTGCACCAAGAGGCAAGAAAAATTCCAAACCAAGCTGAAATTTGGGAGGTGCTAAGGCAAGTGAAGGTAAATATTCCACCGCTGACATGATTAGGCGTGTCCCAACTTACGCAGTTCTTAAAGGACTCGGTGTACGCAAGAAAGGACACATTGAAAAGAAAGCATTCCTAACCGAAAGCAAGTTACATCATACGTAGTAAGACCCCGGGTGAAATACAAGGATCTGTGATCCCCACAATACGCCTCAACATTGTGGGAATTTGCATAGACAAAGCACCGTTAGACTCGGGGTTGCAGAACCACCGCCATATTCGTATAAGCAGTTAGGTTTAGGGAGCTTAAGCCTACCAACATCACTCTATCATTGGCCGATCGATCGGTGAAGATCTTGCGAATAGTTGAGGATGTTGGTAAAGGTGGACAAATTCCTACTACCCGTTGACTTGTAGTTTCGAGCACTGAGCCAATATGTTACCCAATCATGTGCTAATTATTCTAGGAAGACCATTTCCTCGCCACTCATGCGAGCAATTAATTGCTGCATCGGAGTCATGCAGCCTTACATTTGGCAACATGACATTGGAGCTCAATATTTTTCACTTGAGTAACAAGATAAGCTAATGGGCATGACAAGCATGACGATGAAGTCTCGCTTAATCGGGTCAAAATGCGTGGAAACCAAAAGCCCCCAAATTGCAAGGCATCTGGTAAACCAAGATGAAGTGTTTGATGGGGAGTTGTCTACATCACCACTTATAGAGCCAATGGTCACCCAAAATCACCTGTAAATGAGAAGAAGTTCAACAAGAAGGAACCAAGCATGAGGGTCAGAAAGACAAAGATACGGTCAAGGAGCTCCTGACCCTCCATGATTGAACCTGAAATTGAGCTGGTTTGGTCTTCCACTGAACCAACCTGCAAACAAAATTTTACTTTTTGCAGAATTGGTTAATTTTCATATTATGCTATTTTTAGTAACTTCCCGTTTTAGTAACTTTCCTTTTTAGTAATCTTATCTTAATTTTATTTTATTTTTATTCTTAGGTTTGTTTTTAAATATTTATTTTTGATTTTTGTTTTTAATTTAGTTGATTTTAAATCAAAATTTTTGTTGATTCTTGTGAGATGGTAGAAGGTGCGGCGGGAATTTGAGCAATGGCGGGAGTCGAGCTGAAACGCCTGACCCTTCGCTACCGGACATGGTCGTGCAGGGGTGGTTCTCGTATAGGCAGGGGTTAGATTCGGCCGATCCCGGAGATGGAGGATCCGGGCACTTAGGAGTGCAGTGCCCGTTCTCGGACCTACCTGCAGTTACGGCCTTTGCATTGGCCCCAGCGACCATACCGAGGGCCTTAGGGATTGAAGATATCGAACCCGGGGATGGACGGGCCTTAGTGCCTTAGAGACGGCCTTGAGGGCTGGCCCTCAAAGCGAGCTGAACCATCAGGTGAAGTGAGATCCGACCCAACCATCACCTCCCCATTATGAGGGCTCCTTCGCCCCGAGCTTTCCTGACCTCGGATCCGGGGGCCCCATGTTTAACATTGTTGGTCAGAAATACTTGTGTTGGGTGCAGAGGGACTTCCAGAGCCATTCTGATGTGGCTTTGACCACTGACGCGTTGAGAGGCTCAATGAGGCTAATCCACCTTGGTATTCCACCTTTACCATTCATGGCATACGGCAATTCTATTATCTGGTGGTGCTTCCGGTTTACCGTCACATGACTTCGAAGTGAGTCAGTAGACTCAGGTTCAACATTGACTACCGCCAAGGTACTCCATTTCTTGGACGACTCGTTGCTAGGCTCTGGCGTTGGCAGCCAGGTCACGGAGGATCTGATTGGCCCAGCCATCCGCAGGGAGATGGTTATTTGTCTCGCTTCGAGATACTCTGGCCCGGGACCCGTACTCTGTGGCGACTTAGCGTGATCATCGCTTGGCTGGTTACATACGTACCGACTTGTTCCCGTTCTGACGGTATGTTGCCCAGCGGAGAGCCATACTTGAGGCCCATGGGATCTCAGGGATTACAGTTTCAAATCCTCACCGACTATTGTGACTTTGCTAGCTGAGGAGAAGGCCCACCGCGAGGGCTACAGCTTGACAGGGGTTACCATTGTTGATGTCGCGGTCTGCTGGGCGGTCTGAGCCTCCGGGTTCAGCGGCCGCGTGTCGGCGGAGGATCGGTTGCTCGAGTCTGTCCACGGGCGATCTCTTTACATGCCGTCTCCATTGTTCTCCAGCGGGACCGGGAGGAGATAGCGGAGGAGTGAGAGGACCCACCGAGGAGAGGATCCTGTTCTTGAGGTGGAGAGTAGGAGTGGGAAGGCCGATTGCGTTTATCTCCTCGTCTCCACCTCCACCTCCTTTCTGCCCGGCCCTACTTGACATTATCGGCCCTTCCTACGGCCAGTGATCTCGAACATATTCATATCAGTTCTAGGGAGCTTCTTCTTTGTATAGATCTGTCTGGCCTTTCACTACAAGTATGTTGGACCAGCGGATGGCGAGCGAGGCCACTATGAAACCTGATCACGCCATGCTTCTTCGGATCACTGACCTCAGTGTCTGACCTGCCACGGACTACTGAGGACCGAGTCCACGCGGCCTCCTTGAGGCGTACTGCGGCCGCCGCGGCGGCTTGAATCCACCGGCATCCACACACCACGCGAGTGGTGAGTGCCCTCCCACCTCTAATTTTCCTCCACGGTGGTGTGTTTATACTTTGGTTGGGTGGAAAAGTTAGAGTTAGGAGTGTCTTCTATCTATGTTTATCTTTGTTTTGTGACTGTTAGCCACTCTTCATTTGTATAAGTTCGCTGTATTAAGCTATTCATTGACGGTGATAGTTTTGTTATGATTAGCTATTTTAAGCATGTATTAGCCACTTTGGTTATATCAAAAGCTTTATAGCATTATTTGCATTTTTGTACACTTTTGCAAATCATTTTTTGTGCCTATATTATGTGTTTCTACTCTTGCCTTTAGTTGAAAAGTTGAAACCTTTTTGTATGTTGCCTTAATGCTAGAAACGGTTCCATGCATGATTTAGTTTTGAGTGGAGTTGAAGTTCGACTTATTCAACCTTTTACATCACCTTTAACTAATTCACATTGCACATCAGTTTTTATCAATAGGTTGAGAAGCTATACCTCTTTAAACCTTAATAGGACCTTGGATACGTGGCTGACCTATAATAGGTTGGTGTTACCCACAAAAGAAGGCCAATGTAGTCTTCCAAATGGAAAAGAAATGAAAAAGAAAAGAAAAAGCAAAAAAAAAAAAGAAAAGAAGAAAAAGAAAAAAATAATAAAGGCCCAAGCGCTTTGCCTTGAAGCAGAACACGGTCAGAGGGTATATGGCAGCCTTTAAAACCCCGATGCCCTAAACCTTAATTGGTTAGGGTGCGAAAGCAGTATTCATACACGGGTGGATGGGTGGAGTTTAGCGAGTTGTAGGTGTAATTCTCCAAAGTCATTCAGTAGGAACATTCATAGAGTTTGTGGTCGATTGATCCTTTGGCTTGATGCCTAAACCTTAATTGGTTAAAAGTGTGAGGTGGACCCCAAATTCTGGACTTTGATGAAGTCGGGTTTTAGCATGCACCCTACAATGTAATCAAGAAAAATAAAGTGTAGGTTGATCTATTGGTTAGTCAACAGTTTAAGGCCATGGAGAGTAGCTAGGTTGAAGGGGAGGGAATAGCTTTGCAACTTGTTGGCTCAAACTAGTTACCTTAGAACCGTCTAGATTTTTGAGTGAAGTTGAGTTGGCTTGCGGGCAAATCTTGCCCTAAAACTTGTTCTTATGGCATTTGTTCTCTCATGGCCAATTTTCATTATAAGGTCCCAATTACATTCATACTAAAGGTAAAGCTTATCTGTACACACACTTTTTGAACAATATACACTTTTTGTAAAAAGCGACATGCGTACCTTTATTGTTTTAGCATTACAAGGACTGTAGCGTCACAGGTTGGGGGGTGTGATTAGTACCCAAAAAGTGCTATTTTGAATACATTTAAGATAGGTTTGAGTGCTGCGCATTAATCATATGAATTAGACGATTGACATGTGCAGTCCCACTTAGTGCCCATGTTCATTTGGAGATTCGTTTTAGTAATTTGAGTTTCTGACTCAATAATGTGTTTCAGTTGTTCGTGATTTGATGTTGAAATTCACGTTGATTATCCTTGAGTAATGTCAAGTGGAAAGGGGAGATCAGAGGCATGAAGGAGGCGGAGGCAAACCAGATTTTCGCTATGCATTGCGAAAATTTCGCAATCCAATGAGAATTTTCGCTATGCGACCACTAAGCTAAGCTAGCGAAATTTAGCTATCATAAGCGAAATTTTTCAGCTATGATACTTGAAATTCAACTATAAGCGAAAATCCTCCCCTTGTGTTTGGTTCAAACGACCTGTTTTATTATAAAATTCCCCATTTTGTCCCTATTGTATTGTATTTAGAGTATTTTTGGTATTTCACTGTTTTGGTTGGCTATATAAGCCACCTTATAGCTTTGTAACCTAACTTTTCATTGGCATTTATTCCACTGCTTTGTTTTGGGTTCTGGTTTTCTCTCTTTCTCTCTCTTCTTTCTCTCATTTTCCTTGGTACTTAAACACCACACTTTGAGGATGACAACTCAAGGATGTTTGGCCACAAGCCTCAAAACCTCAGAGGAGGGGTTGCTAGGTTGGTTAATGGAGCTCACTACTTGAGGTGGTCCTCGGTCTTAAATGAAAGCAGTCTTGCATTTGCTGTTGACATAGCTGGGTTCATGCTATTTAATGTCTTTCCTTTGGTCAATACTTATCATGCTTTAGGGTTCAGTGCACATTCTTAATGGTAGATGCAACGACATTCTTTATAGATGTCTTCTGAGCCATTAAAATGAGGTTAAATGCTATGTTTTCAAACTAATTGGAACATTGAATGCTCAGTATATGGTTGGACTCAAATAGGAGTGTTTTAAGGGTTAGTTTTTAAAGCTAGACAAAGATCCGATTTTGGCCATGACCATATGTCATTTGCCCTAATGCGAGGAAATAACCCGAGGACACCTTCATACCCCATTTTGCAAGCTAGTGACCCAGGCCTTGAGGTCTTGTTTCCATTTCATTTTAAATATTTCGAGTTAGCGGTGACACAGCTCACTTTTCAATGCAAATCCGAAGAAAATCAAATAAAAGCCTCACCATTTAAGTCATGATACAAATCATTTGTGGGATGAAAACTCATCCGTGTTGAGCCTAAACGCTATGGTGGCGACCTACGGTGGAAGAACTTAGGAAACAAATTTTGTTGATTCCGGATCACCCTACCGTGGCACAAATCAATCTTCAATTAAGCGGTGTGCTAATCACGGGAGACAACCGTCTATTATGCAAGTGTTCTGGCTAGCTGAGGTCTGGCCCAGTTTCCACAAACTCCGCGGAGATCCATCAACTCTCGTTTAGTAAGGTTGTAGGCGACTATTGTTTTCTGATACTTGTGTGATTTAGTGACATGAGTTCTCTACAAACCATCTTCAAGCGGGAAGATGATCAATCAGTGATTTATCTTCTGGAGATTTGGGAGGGGTGTCAAGCAACAGGTTCCATATAGTATGGATGATGTCCTCTAGATTTCGAAGAATCTTAGGCGGAAACCACACTTGGATTCTTCCACTCAAGCTATCTAGATTATTTCAGACAATGGAAGAATTATATAGATGGGCGGATAAATATTCAACACTGGAAGATAACATACGGACTTCCTCCCAGACCGTGATGATCACAGCTCAAGTAGCCAGGCCCACTAAAGGTCGGCTAGTCAGGAGCAAGGGCGAAACTCTCCGGGGACCAATCCAGGAGAGAAGAGGGAACCCTCACCGGTTTACCCCTTTAGACATCTCGTATGACAAGCAGCTCGTCGAAGATCATCCGACTTTAAATGGCCCAGCGCCCGTTCGGTCTGTCAGCGTAGTGCAACTAGTCTTTGAAGTGTGACTACCACAGGGACCACGGGCACGAGACCAACCGATGTCGAAGCCTGAAGTTTATGGTGGAAAAGCTAATCGAGGCGAGCCACCTCGGGAGAATATCCACGGAGACGGTTCGGATAACAAAGGTACACATTGAGTTGAGAAGAATAGCGGCGGCGGGAAGTCATGAACCTCATTTACCATCCTTTATATCTTTGGCATTGCTGATGATCAACCTCGTTAGCACCAGAAGAAGAAGTTGTGAAATGCTGTCACAGGCGGATAAACATGATCCATTACCTTTACTGAATATGATGACGATTAATGATTGGCGAAGCCATATATTCCTATTAACCAGATTCAGGTTATTCTCCACACCTTGATGCACTTGTGCCACTTTTTCTGTATCGTGTACGATGTGCCGCCGATCGCGGTTGACCACTGGCGGTCGCGGCGTCTGCAAGCGCCCGTAACTAAGCAGATGAACATCTCCTTGAATGGTTGAGTTCGGTGGCGAAGTCCTATCGGCTTCCAGCGGGCAACCTGGTGATAATGGGTGGCATTACTCTCCGTTAGGCGAGTGGGTAGTCCGGTAGTTCTTGCCATTATGTCAGACTGGGCCGATAATGCCGTGTTGTTGACGCTGGCTGTGGCTGAAAGTCATTGCCATCCACTACTGTAATGGTGATTATCTTGCGGTGTTGAGCGGTGGTCATCGATAACTACGCGTGATGGTGCTGGTCTTGTGTGGGGCGGCCGGAAAACAGCTCCTGTTCCATTGCCCCGAGATATTGGCCTCGATATTACTCACGGTCGTGTGCGACCCACGAGTGAGCGGGGAAGAAATTCAGTTATTACGGCAAAGTCGTGTCGTAGTGAGCGGAGATGATCAAACCAGTTCAGTTATCTATCGGTCAGGAGAAGAACTTAATTCTGTGAGTTCCGCATGTATAATAAGATGTGTTGACGATATATTGATGACGTGCCAACGTTGCAGCTGATGAGTCTTAAACTCATCTATTTTGATTGTTTTGAAACCGTGCATATATTCATATGTAATTTTAATCGCTAGTGTGATCATTATAACCGGTGTTTTTGTTGGTTTTAATTAAAATTAGAGAAATTCAGCAGAAAAAGAAAATATGTTACAACAATCTGTGTCGCGACGTTTTATATCGTCCGACAGCATCGGCTGTATGAGACTCTGTTGTAACGAGATGGCGTGTCGCGACGAGGAAAGTGGGAAGAGTCTAACAGTTCATCGGACAAGAAGTTAATTTTGAATAGTTTTTCAGTGAGGATCATCAGCGCAGGAAAATTATCATGACGAAATATATTAGCGAAAATTGAAATAGACGACGAAATTAAGTCCGACCAATGATTCTTCTATCCACGACCAACTGATTATTGCAACATGGAAAAGCTTATTTAGGCGGAAGAAGAGTTTCAGGAGAAAGACCTCTATAAAGCCAGGTAAATATGTTAAACTAGTAGAAATGTTTATTAAACAGGTGATGTATCCTTGTATTTGAAAGGAAGAAGAGAGGCATTTGGTTGCGACAATTATTAAGTGCGACATCCTGATATACCCTTAATGAGTAACTGGTGTAAAGAATCAATGTTGCGACATACTAAAGTGAAGAGATGTTTCTATGTGACAGTGATCCTTGGTGTATTAAAGCAAATGGGCAGTGATAAACAAAGGTTCTGTGGGCTTCTCATCATGCGACCATGGACCGATACATGGAAGTCATCAGGCTGCTGGTGTATTAAGAGTCAGCAGGCTGCAAAAGTCTTGTGCACAAAAATTGATGTGACGAAAATCAAACAACACTAAGGGACTATGTGTAGATAAATGTATTCTGATAAGAAATCGGGTTAAGTGGCGACAAGACTCGGTCGTGATAGACTTTCCTGGTTGCGACAGAAATGCTGACAATACAAGAAACATTGTTGCAACAAGAACCAACAGAAATGCTATCGCGACATAAGGCGAGTCCGCGACACCAATTTTGAAGCTACATAGAAACATTATTAGCGACCTGATTGTTGATGTCGCAACACCAACTATTCCGATGTCACACATAAGATTGTCGCGACATAGAATGAATAGAACGACATATTGTTAAAGAGCCAAAGAAAGATTTGTCACAACAAAGGAAACTCTGTCGTGACAAAATGAATATACTGAAGAAAAGAATGTTGTTACGACCAAGGAAACTTTGTCGCGACTGAATCCAAGAAAAGCACGAGGAGCCGAGGTTGCGACGAATTCACTATCGCTGTGGCTAGAGGTATGATAAAGATTAAAACTGCATGCGCAACAACACTTTTCGGGCCATGACGGAAAGTACAATCTGGCGGGTTTGAGTCCACAATGTAGCCTCAGAGTTCCATGACTCAACTAGGGCTCTCATAAAATAGAAACAATTTGGGGAAAGTAGGCGGTCGATCGCGAAAAACCAGAGCATCTAGGGAGGCGAGATACATATCTTTTCTTTTATTTTTTTCTTTTATGTTTCTTTTCTTGAAGATTAGATTTAGCGTAAGTTCAAATTTATTTATTGACACAACAGTTAATTTGTTGGAAGGTTTGAAGTGGCTAGTTATTTGAAGATCCAATTCCCGATTACTAATTGAATCATGAAATCTAGATAAAAGCTGGAATTCATTTCTTTTAGGTGATTACAGTTACATTGGAAATTTCCTTATCAGTATTTCAGTGTTCACTGTGATTCAGTTTTCAAGAAACACAACTTCTACTGGAAAATATCTTATGTTAGTTATGGTCTTTACTGTACAATTAGAATGAAATTTTTTGGATTGAGAATTTTGAATTTACATTGAATAGTGCTAATTCAGCAAATGGTGTTCCCAATATTAAGTAACTTATACATTTAGGACCGTTTATAAATGATTTCTATGAAATTTACCCGAGTGACACAGAGATGAAGATTCCTTAGAGCATGGAGATTCCTGAGAGAATGGATGCATTACTTAGGGGTATTCTAGACTAATATTGAAGAACTAATGAGCTCTGAAAGATTATTTATATAAATCATAAATTTACTCATTGTTTGAGAATTAATTTAGTGATCTATCAATTTAATCAATTATATATCTCTCCTTAGTCTTGAGGAATGATCTTTGATCCTGTGTTAAGCTTAGATCTAATCAAGGAAAGGGAGAACTCTTTAAGATCTCAAGGATGAGACATCATTCATCTCGTAGAAATCTGGCAATGGCCCTGTCTTAGGAAGCAAGAAATCTATAGTCATAAGAAATGGGTATGAAGTATTGGAAAAGAAAAAAACCCAGATCTTATAAAGAAATTATGATTACAAGTAAATGGTTAGACACATGTTTCAAAAATGAACATGACTCTCTAACCAGTGAAATGTATAATTTAAAGGGAGAAATCAAACTATACTACCTTACCTCTTTGACAATTTCGAGATTCAATTCATGATGATAGAAGATTAGAAAATCATATTGTAAAATTTCATTCATATGTAGAAATTATAAATTATCTACTTCAACAATAATCTGGCTGATCTGGATTTTGGTATGGATTTATAAAATTTTCTTTATTATAAATTAACATTAGTCTAATGCAGATTCATGGTTAGTTCATAGAAAATTTTATGAAATGGAAGTTCAAATAGTGAGGAACTTGAGTAGTTGAGGTAGTTTAACTTTAAATTCTTTTCAATCTCTATGGGAACGATATCCGGACTTATAGGTCCACTTTTATTACTTGTTCGGCCTGTGCACTTGCAGCATTATGACCAAACTAAATCTTCAATAAATTCATTGACAAATCCATTTTTATTATGAGCATAAGTTCTATTTGTTCACAACCAGTTTGTTGCCTTTATTGGGGATTGGAAAAAATAATCTTTGTTAAGTGTAGCATAAATTTGGTATATACATGGCCCCGATTCGGCTACGCCTCTCAAACTAATTATCATTCATCATTTGAGCACATGGTAGAAAATTGACACCACCAGACATATCAGGTTATTAGGCGGAAGTGGATAATCTTTTGACGAGTTCTGGGGAGAAAATAAAGTACCGGAATGTTTTGCCAAATGTAGTGGTAGTCAAGAAATCACGAAAAATGGAGGTGTGCATGGACACAGAATCTCGATGAGCATGCTGAAGACGGTTTCTCTCTTGGGATGGTGGATGATTGATGTAATGCGTAGGGCATGGGAAAACAACCTTCATCAACCCCACACACACTCCAGCTTGTTCTACTATAATGTAAATGTCGTCAGCTTAGCAATGTTAGGGCAACTTATCAGAGGCTAGTAACCAAAATGTTCAGGCCATTACTAGGAAAGACCATGGAGGTTTATATTGATGACATGCTAGTAAAGTCCAAAGAACGCCCGGACCAAGCTGAACACTTGTAAGAGCCTGATGCAGGAGCTCACTCAAGGCCAGGGCTAGTGGAGGCGCCATCCATCGTCCGGTGAGTTCACCACCTTTCGGGACAGCCTCACGCCTGCGGGCTAAGGTTTGGTACAATTTTCATATGTCAAAATTAAGCCCCGACATTACATCTCAATACAAGCATTAAGGACAAGACGATCCTCCCAGACGCTATGACTAAGGGTTTGTGTCTACCATCGTGGATAGCCATTGAGTGAGGTTGATAGAGTCGACCCACCTGATGTCGCAGACAGAGCACTGATCCTCCCCTCCCTGATCGCTCAGCTATGCCAATTGGCTAGGGTCCCGATGTTCGACTCCGAGGAGCAGGTGCACAGTCACCCGACATACCGCCACCCAGTACGGCCCGAGCCCTGACGAGCTCCGATGATGAGACGGACGATGATGTCCCAAAAGCCACACCTGGGCAGCACAATGTACCTACGCCTGGGTGGGTCGACTTAGTCCCTCGTAGATTATATTCATGCGCTTACCACACGGTTTGACGCCTATTGGGACGAGTCTCAGGAGCATCGAGTTGCCCTGAGTCAGGACATGGACGCCATTAGAGCGGAGATGGCCACCATTCGCACCAGCCAAGACCTGATCACGCAGCAGCTAACCCAGCTCCTCTCTCTTCACACCCCACCACCGCCATCGCCACCACCACTGCAGTGATCATCTAGGACGTATCTCTTGGCCTTTATTGTCTTTTTCTTTTCGTCAATAAGGACACTGTTAGTTTTATGTTTAGGGGTATATGTGTGGGTATATGGGTAGAAGGCTCTAGTTATTTTTACAGATATTATATATATATATATATATATATATATATATATATATATATATATATATATATATATATATTTACTTTTTTATCTTGCATATTTTAGGTTTTCGACTCGTGTTAGCTTGTTCTAATTTATAGTGTGTTTTAGCATATTTAAAGACTGAGCTCACACTATGTACCAACATATTTGCATTTGGCAACATTATGATATGGTGAATTCCAGATTTAGTTTTAATTGTTCTCAACTCTAGTTGACCATGATTACAAACAGGGGAGTCGTAGAAATTGCAAAAAGCCTATGTTCTAATAAAATAGGGGACCCCAAGGTTGTTTGACAATTGGGACTGCATTGTATAACATCGAGAATAACCATGTCTGGCCACCCGTTTTAGATCTCAAGAAATCAATTCCTCAAGTAGGCTATCATGCACACACACACATGATCTCCAGGGTATGCTTTTACTCTAGACTCCCCATGCAAGAGTTCTACGAACCTTAGGAAGTTAAACACCTAAGTGATAGGACACCTTTAGAAAAAGAGGATGGCCTTTGAGCTCTAAATATATAAATTCTAAATAATAATAATAATAATAATAATAATAACTGGATCATTCAATCAGAATCCCGGGCACAGTCCGAGGGGCTTTTAAAGCTCACTTCGAGATTAACCGGCTGGGAGCCATTAACTTTACGCTCATTACATGGGACAAGAGGGATGGATGATCTCCATAGTCTAGGACCCGAGGTTCGTCGAAAGTGTCTGCAGCGGCCTGGGGAACTGAATGCCCGATGACCTTAACCAACTGGTGGGGAGTCACCAATGGATCCCCACTATAGGAACCCTCACCCAAAACCTCTTGGTACTAGTACTCTTCCAAGTCTTAGAGTTAATCCCCTTAGGAGTAGTTGAAGTGAATAAATTGGTGCGTTCTCTTCCTTCTGAGTTGAGCTATTCCAAATAGGCAAGTTAGACTCAAGTTTTGGGGTACTGCAGTCAAACTATACATTGGAGATCACAATTTAACCGCACTTAGACTCCTTGGGAAAAACTATTGAGTACTAAATGGGGTTGACCTGCTTGGTCAACCGAGACTAACCCAGTGCAGATTCTTAAAAGCTCAACAACCAAGGTAGTCCCTAGATCTTTTGAACTGGTTCTTGTTGACCCCTTCTTGTCGGTATCATGTGTACTAGACCCATATCGTCAGGGTTAGTGGCGCTTTATACTTGCGTGCCTTAGTTAGAGTATGTTCTTACTTGAGGACAAGCAAGAAGCTAAGTTTGGGGGTGTTGATCAAAGTGAATCATGCATACATTACGGTACAAATTCTGTGTTTTTATAGCTCAATTTGCATGATTCACATTCATATTCACTGCTATTGCGCTAATCCCCTATACCATGATATTTCATAGAACATGGCGAAATCGGAATCAAAAAGGAAGCTAACAATATAAGGAAGGAACCAAAGCATAAAATGTGGCAAAGAAGTGCAACAGATCAGACGGAAAATAATAAAGAATGGTGAGACTTTCTCAAGGTGAAGCGCTTCAGCAAATAAGGCCCACGCCACAACAACCTGGCAAGATGTTAGTCGCCTCGGGTACGCCGCAGCGAAGCCCCCTTCGCAGCGGCATAGCGACGTTTCCCATTCCAAAATAGGAGCTCGAAATGTAAAACCCCAACCTAATTGAATGTTATAATAGTAGTTTTTGAACTGATTAGAGGTCCAATGATAGAAACGAGGGTAGATTAGAATCTCTAGAATCATTCGACATCATTTGGGCATGAAGTGAATTTTTTCGTACCACCTAATGCCCTAAGGAATAGTGATTTTTCTTATTATATCCGGATGGAGGGGTTTGTAGAGGAATTTTTAAGAAATTTCGCCTTATGACTTTGAACCGAGACATTTAGAATAGAATTGAGATTTAAGTGATTATGATTTAAATTGAAATTCGGAGTTCGCGCTTAAAAATTTTCGAAATTGGGGCCAAAATACTAAAATGTCCTAAATAATCAGAGTCAACTAAATCAAACGGAGTGAAACTGAGCCCTGCTTTTGGATAGTTTTCGTGCGATCCGAACGCACTGGATAATAATACGCTATTGTCCTGGATTTACGATTTTAATGATTTTAACCATTTCGGTGTGATTTTAGAGCCTCGGAATCCAATGTGTGAAGGATTTGAATTGAGAATATTTCTCATGGTCAATTTCCAGTTTAGACGAATTACAGAATATTTTTGGATGACCTGTGATAAAAGCAAAAGATAAGGTGAAACCGAGATAAAATCCGCTTAAGGGAGATTTTTTCAGGAGAGCCAATCAAAACCTTTCAATGGCTAAGTTATGATTAAAATAATAGGTTAATGGATTTGTGATTAATTAGAATGGACCAATGACAAGGTGACATGTGTAAGTCACTTGTCACCAACCAATGAGATTCTTTGGGCTCAAGTAAAAAATGGCAAAATTGTGTGGGTCAAAATATAAATTCAAGAAAATGAAAGTTTGCTCAAAAGAGGAGAGCTCGTCCATAACCATGAGAAAAAGAGAGAAGCAAAAAGAGAAAAGAAAGGAGATAAAGGAGAAGGGAGAAAACGTGTGAGGGCTAAGGTGGAGCAAGGGGAGATGTGATTTTTTCTCAAAGCCAAGCTCTTCGGCGATTTCCCGCGGTAGCAAGAGAGAAAAGCCAAGGAAACCTAAGAAACAAGTGCTTTAATGGTGGAAAGTTGGATTTTAATGTTTTTCATGCCTAATGCTTTGATTTTCTTGTATGGATGCTCGAATTGGGGTATTTAAGGTTGAAATCATGATGATTTTGATAGAAATTGAGAAATAAATGGATTAAGTTAGGTTTGAAAAATCAAGTGAGGAATTGTTAGGGTTTGATATGTTGAATTTGTATGATATGTTGAAATGGTTAGGGATTTATGAAATTGAGGTATAAGGCATTAATGGGAGGATTAGATAAGAAAATGGAAGAACAAAATGGAATATGGTTTGTGACACTACAAATGGAAATGAGAGGGGTCAAGGGTAGTTTGGTAATTTCCATGTGTTTTAGGTGAATCTTAACCTAGAAATGCATTGGAATTGGTTAGAAAAAGAAAGATTTGAATTGAGGGTATTAAGACTGTGTTGTAAAGTAAAGTGAATGCTGTCAAAATTTCTCAGAAACCCTCTTTTGTTTTGGCTATAGATTGCTATTAGAATCATCCAAATGAATTGATTCCAATTGTTGTTAAAGAACCATAAGAGATATGTGGGCTACAAATGTATAGAAGCCAAGAGAAAATTGTAGCTCTAAGGCTCCTAAATACGGATTCGAAAGGTGAGCTCGTAGCTCACTGATTTTGCCTGCTTTGGTATGGTTGTAGTGTTTTGGCCATACGTGGAGTTTCACCTCTCCAAATTGAGTGATTCAAAAATTACAAGTAAAATAGACTTCTAGGGAAAACTTTATCTGAAGGAAGTGTACGCAAATGTAACCTCTAAAGTGCCCAGAAATTTGTCAGTGGAGCTATGTGAGATTCTGTTCTACAAATTGAGTCATCTAGGATGTAAAATACAATAACTTGAGTTTTAGATCCAAATTGGGTGATTCCAATTGAGAAGAAACCTTATAACCATAGCTTCAAATTAGTAAAGAAAAAATTTCCAATTTATGGATTTAAGACCCCATAAATCAAGGATAACAGTAGGTGATTCAGTGAGTTAACCAAATTGGCATCAAAAATATGCTGTAACTTGTGTTATGTGGTTGAGGGCCTTAGGAGGCTAAATTTTAAATTGAAAATTTACAGGAGATGTCATTGGATATATAGGACTGATCTTGAGAGTTTCATAATTTTGGAAGACCTTTGAATAATTTTGGTCATAAAGTCTATAGAGTATTGTTGGAAAAGGTTGGCCAAAATGAGTGGTTTTTTTGTTAGGTTTTTTTAGTGCTCAAGGGTAATTTGTTTATTTACTTTAAATTAAATGTATGGTGGATTAAAATGGAAGCAGATTAATGTGTAGTTGTGGTTTTCTTGAAAAAGGTGAAAAGGACTATCGGACGGGAAACGGGAATTCGACGGGAAGCAAGCGGGATTGAGCGGTGAACTATGAGTGTAAAACTGATTTTTGAAAATTGATTTTTAAAAGTTAAAGATTTTTAAATGTTAAAATAAAAAGTTTAATGTAAATGTTTATATATGTATATTAAATATGTATGCATATGTTAAGACATTATGAAAGTTTAAAAATGTGTAAAGAATGCATATGTGTTTTCAATGATAAAGTGCTGATTTAAATGGATTTTGAAGAAATGTTTTATTTATGGTTACCCTAACCCTATATGACCTGTTATGACCGAGAATGTACGAGGTACTTGCTGCAGTAAGGATTTAGAGGGTAAAGTTATAGGTTACTAACTTAGGAGGAAATAGGTGTATAGAGTAATATCCACACGTGATAAAGTGTTATGATTGAACCCTATGCAAAGCGTGAGTTTCTCCGCAGCCAGCGTGTTATGACTTGAATGAGACTGCCCTCACCATCGCACTGAAACTGCTCGTGTGTGTTTATCCTCGGGTTCCATCGTAAAGAAAGAAAGAAATAAAGAAAGAGAAAGTTTGCTGTATAAATTCGATTTTTAATTGTATAAGTATTTATTACTTTGCTATATAATCGAAAATGTTATCTAAAGAAAAATGTATTAATTAATCGAGCTCCTTTAGCTCATTCCTCGCTTCGTATGTTTCAAAACCATTTTCAGGAACCGAGACAGGTGCGCCGGTAGGAAATCCCCCTGCGCAATGAGTCGAGCCATCGAGGAGACGACGCTGTGAACTGCATTGTATAAATATTTTGCATATTGTATATGTTGAATATTTTGTCATGTATATATGTATATAGTTTGAAAAGGAACTACGTGGGCCTAATCCTCATGGACTTAGGTACGTGAGGGCTGCCGCTTTAAGCCCGGCTCAAGCCCAAAATTTTTGATAAAAATGTGCATGGAATTGAAGAAGGTTTGAATGTTTTGATGATTTGAAGTAAATAAATGTATATGTATGTATATTGTGTTTGATTGGGTTATGGACGAGGAGTCCTGGTCATAAAGTTGAAAATTGGAAGTTTGAAGTGTTTTTAAATGCTTTTATCAGGTTTTTTAAATTTGGGAAAGTCCGAAAAACAGAGGAGACTCTGGCCGATTTTCTGAAAATAAAAATCTAAGTGTTTGAAAAAAAAAAGGAAAGAAATGAAAAAATATTTACTCACTCACTCCGCATTATTTTCTAAAAAATATGTTAAGGATCAGAAGGGGTTCGCTCCATGGATTTTATTTAAATGTTTTGAGGAAAAATTTCTATATCTGTTGGAGTGCCGGGAGGTCCCCTCGGGTTCATGAGGTTAATCCGGGTCGGGATCCTTCACGAAAAATCTGACTTTCTAGGCCATTGATGGGCTCGAGTTCCGAGGTATAAAAAGACGGCGATTTCAAGGCAAAAAGGGAGGAGCAGAGACAGACTAAAGAAAAGAGAGATCGGTGAAGACGGAGTCCGGGAGATCGCGAAGACGACTTCTTTCATATTTCTTCCTCTAATTCATGTGATGCTGGAAATCTTTCAGTTTGTAATGAAAATCACTATGAACTAACTTTTCTCTCTAGGGTTTTGTCAACCCTATCCGCACCATTATGGATTAATACTTTAATTGGTTTTATTTAATATCTATATGAATTTCTATGGTTGTTTTACTTCGAATTGAATCACATGCTATTATTTGGCCAATTATGGCATGCTAATGCTAGGAGTCTGATATCGAGAGAAGATGACTCATAGGGACATGGGTAAAACAACACTTGGTCAATCAGGGAATAGAGATATCCCGCATTCCAAGTGTAGCACTAGGGTTTACACATTCATGCATCTCGGAGTTGAGGGGTTGAAGCAGAGATGCAATACACCCCAATAGCGAGATAGGCAGTTATATCTCGAGAGAGAATACTTGTAGGCACGATCAACCCGCTAACATAAATCATATGAATATTAAATAAATGCACTATTTAGGTGAAATCCATTAGGTGCGGTAGGCGAAGGCAAAACCATAGGTTTTCTCATCATTACCTTAAACATAAACTTTAAGATTGGGTCTTTTTCTTAATATAGTTGATTGATTCATAATTCGCTACAAGACTGGATCCAAATATTGTCCAGGGCACTAGATCAGTACTTAGCACGCTTCTCTTCGTGGGAACGACACTTGACTTGCCACTACACTGTGTGAACTCGACGCATATACTTGCGCGCACGGGCCCGCATTTTTACCAACTTTTATACGCTCACTAATAGCCCGTCATATTGTTGTGAGCTAAATGCATGATCAAAATGAACTTCTTTACTTGATTAAAACAACACAACAACAAATTTCAAATCCAAACAACCCTTTGATAGATGCATTGTGGTAGGCTTCATTGAATTGGAAAAGGAAGTTGCAAGTTTAGCCAGAATGAAGTTGAATATTCAGATTTAGGAAGATGTACTCAATAAAAAGCACAAATAAAGATTTTGAGACTGTTTGTGTGAACAATAAGGTCAGTAAAAATCCTGAAAAACAATGCATATGGTCAAAGTGATTCCTTAACAAATTGTGAAAGATTAGGGACATCTTCTGGGTTCATTCACAAATAGTAAAATGTCCTAGAACTTGTTGTGATTATTGGGTCAAGGCGAAACTTCAGGCACAATACTACTAACAGAAGTGATATAGGCCATCCTTGGAAGTTTGAGCCTTTCAAGCCTACCCTCATAATATGCATGTGCATACACTCAAGTTCCAGAATTGAGCCAAATTGTCTAATTTCTTCATTAAACTAGTAATTAGAAACCTAAAACCCTTCCTTTATTCTAATCCTACAGTAAAGAACCCTATATTGCCCAGGTTTCAGGAAAAGAACCTCAGAATGTAGAAAAAGACAAGATTAGGGGAATGTTATTTTGATTTGAAAGGAAAAAAACAAGAATGAAGGATGGAAAAAGAAGAGAACAATTGAAGGAAAGGAAATAAATGCAGAGAAGAAGTTAAAGATTGTAAATTGTCAAATTTGAATAAGTTTTGTCTTGTGGCCTTCCTTTCTTGAACAATTAAGTTCATAGGGGTGTTTCAACACCTAGTACCCTAATGCCAGCTGGTATGGGAGCTGCTAACCCAAAGTTCTCTAAGAGTGGTATAAAGCCTAAAAAGACAAAACATCGCACTCTTCCTAAAAAAATCTTTGACAAGTAAAAAGAAAAGCAAAAAGGGCTTCTATCTAAAGGGACTGAATTGATAAGAATGACAGTGGAAAATAAAATTACCAATATGAGAGTATGCAGTATGATACATCATGATCAAGTTTCGGGAATATTTTTCTCGGCATTAGTGTAAAAGAAAGTGGACAAGGATAGAGACAGATGCAAAATTGAAGATTGAATTGGGTACTTTAGCCTAAATTCTCCATTTATCCACCCAATTACCCAAGATAAACTTTACAAGCCTAAAAGACCTAATTGATCCTGAAAGTTGTACTTGCCTACATTAGTGGAGATTAATATGAAAAACAAGGAAATGGGACTATGAAGAACTAATTTTGTTGTAACTGTGTAAAACCCCAGAATATTAGCTAATGTTGCCAAAGAGTAAGGGAAAGAAGATGATCACACACTCACAGATCAAGATTAAGTGACTGAATTGTTTCCATTTCATAAATCATTAGTTTGTTTTGTGATAGTAATTGAAGAATTTTCCTAATTCTGAATTGAAAACTAAATTTGAAACCATGCTGTAATTAACTAGTTTCAATTCAAGTTGAGGATTAAGAAAAAGGATTGCGTAGAAAACATAAAAATGTCTCTAAAAATAAAGCTAAATTGTTTGAGGACAAACAAAATTTTATTTTCTTTGCTTGGGGACAAGCAAAACTTTAAGTTTAGGGGAATTTGATGAGTCTTAAACTCATTTATTTTTAATCCATTTTTCTACCTTATTTTTAATATATTCAGATCTATTTTAATACCAAACTATGGAATATTCACCAACTTGGTGTTTTGTAGGTTTTAATTAAAAAATGAGAAAATTCCAACAAAAAATAAGAGAAAAAGAGAAATTGCAGCAGTCTATGTCGCGACAGATTTTTGTGTGTCGCAACAAACGTCCAAGCTAATAGCAAAGGAACTCTTTCATGAAAATATTTCCTCTGTCGCAACACAAAGGTCTGAATATTGACAGATGAGCTCTGTCGTGACAAAAGACAGCGTATCGCGATAGAAAATGGGAAGAATCTAACAATTCATCTGAGACAAAGAAAGTTTATGTTGCGACAAGGTCTTTTAGCGGGATGTCAACACCAGGAAGAATTTGTCGCGATAAAAAAGCTCATGTCACGACAAATGAAACAGGTAGAAAGCAGAAATTCTATCGCAACAAGGGATCCTCTGTCACGACACTGATTATTGCAACATGGAAAATCTTGTTGAGACAGAATAAGAGCTTCAGAGAAAGACCTCTATCGTGACAAGGTAATGTATGTCACGACGTTGAATGGAGAAGAAACGCTGGTTGCGACAGATAAACAAGGTCGCGACATGTGATGCATGCTTAATGAACTGACCTGGTCGCAATGAAAGAATCCAATGTTGTGACATACTTCAAGATGAAGAGATGTTTCCATGTCGCGACAGGGATCTTAAGGTCACGACACAGAGATAAGCTCAACATTGATAAACAAGGTCGCGACAGACTTTTCTATGTCGCAACAAAGATTCCAACACAAGGAAGAAAAGTCTTATCGCGACATAAAAACTGGATCGCGACAACAAACATTGATAACACCAAGAGGCTATGTCGCAAGATCAAAATGAAGCTACAACAAGAAATCAGGTTAAGTTGTGACAAGACCCTATCGCGACATGCTTTCCTGGTTGCGATAGAAATGCTGACAATACAAGAAACACCGTTGCAACAAGAACCAAACAGAAATGTTGTCGCGACATTAAAATTGGGTCGCGACACCAATTTGAAGAAGCTGCACAAGAAACACTGTCGCAACACAATTTTCGATGTCGCAACCAAACACTGTCGCAACACAAGTTTCCTCTGTCGTGACAGAATGAATATGTTGAAGAAAAGAATACTGTTGCGACAAAGGAAACTTTGTCACGGCTGAATCCAAGAAGGAGCACAGGGAGCAGGTCGCGACAGACTAATGCATGCTGCAACAGAGACCTACGATAAAGATTTAAAACTCTGTCGCAACAACATTTCCAGGTTACGACAGAGAATGTAATATGGGCTAGAATTTTAGGGATTCGCAATGTAGCCTCGAATTTAGGGCCCAAACTTCTGGGGCTCTATAAATAGAAACAATTTGAAGAAAGCGAGGCAATCAATCAAGTCGGACGAACTAAAGCGTCTAAGAGCTAAGGACTCTTTTTTATTATATTTCTCTTTTATTTTTCTTTTTTTAATTTTGTTTTCTTCGTAGATTAGACTTAGCGTAGAATTTTTTTTTGTTTACTGGACTTGAAACAGTGAATTGTACAGAAGTTTAGAAGTTGAGCCAAATTGTTGAAGTTCACTTCCGATTACTGTCTGAATCTAATGAAATCTAGATAAAAGCTGGAATTCATTTCTTCAGTTGATTTCAGTTGCAGTGGAATTTTCTTGATCAGTATTTCAATATTCATCAAATCTGGGCTGAGAAACACAAATCTCCACTGGAAAGATCTGATGTTAGTTATGGTATTTTCTGCACAATTAGAAAGCATTTTCCTAGGTTGAGAGTCTTGGAATTATTTTGAATGGTGATGTTCATGTAGTGAATTGTTCCCAATATTAGAAACTTGTACCCATAAAAGGACCATTATTTGGCTTTGATTTCCAGGAGGCCCTCTAAGTGACACAGAGATGGAGATTCTTGAGAGCTTGGATCAGCTACTTGGGGGTATGCTAGACTAATATTGATGAACTAATGAGATCTGAAAGATTACTAAGATAAATCTTCAATTTACTCATGGTTTTAGAATTAGTTGAGGGATCTATCAATTTAATCAATTAGAGACCTCTCCTTAGTCTGGAGGAATGATCTTGATCCTGTGTTAGCTTAGATCTAATAAAGGAAAATGAGAACTCTTTAAGATCTCAAGGATGAGACATCATTCATCTCGTAGAAATCTAGCAATCGCCCTGTCTTAGGAAGTAAGAAATCTGCAGTCATAAGAAATGGGTATGAAGTATTGGAAAAGAAAAATACCTAGATCTTATAAAGAAATTTTTTTTACAAGTAATTGATAAGAAACATGTTTCAAAAATGAACATGATTCTCTAATCAGTGAAATGTATGGTTAAGGGAGAAATTCAAACTATACTACCTTGCTTCTTTGACAATTTCATATTCCAATTCATGATAGAATTGAATTAGATTATGATGCAGGAATTGATAATTTCACAATAAAGGAAACTCGCTGTCTACCCAAAGAATAATCTTGTTCAGTCCAGTTTATGTTTAGGATTTCAAATTTTTCCTTCATTATAGATGTAGACATTCAAATAGTAGAATTCCTAGTTCAATTACTAAAATTTCTATGAAATGGAAGTTCAAATAGTGTGAAACTTAAGTAGTTGGGGTATTTGAATTTTAAATTCTCTTCAATATCTGTGGGAACGATATCCAAACTTATAGGTCCACTTTTATTACTTCAGATGAAATGTGTAATTTGCAGATAAGACCAAACTAAATCTTTAATTAATTAATTGACAAGTTCATTTTTCTTATGAGCATACAAGCTATTTTTTGTCACAACAAGGTTCTGGTGCCTTTATTGAGGATTAGGATATAGTCCTGTGGTAATGGTGTCATAAATTTGTATATATATGATTTGGTCACAACAAGTTTTTGGCGTCGTTGCCGGGGATTAGATAATACTTCTTTGGTAACTGATTAGTACCCAAAAAGTGCTATTTTGAGTCCTATTTAAGATAGGTTTTAAGTGCTTTTTGCGTCCTAATCATATTAATTAAGCCGATTGACATGTGTAGGTCCGATTAGTACTACTGATTTTGTTTCGAGGTTGTTTTTGGTAGTTTTGCAGGTTTCATAAACCTTTACCATCATATCAAGCTTGGCATCGAAATTGTGATTATTTATGCCGAGTTCGTATGAATTCTCGTCGATTTCATCAAGCCTGGGATAAAGAAATAGCAAGTTGGAATATGCATAATGCAGGCTGGTGGATGCAGGAAGCAGCTGTGGAAGATTGGAAATTTCGCAGGCATAGCGAAATTTTCGCAATGATAGCGAAATTTTCGCAATCATAGCAAAATTTTTGCAATCGTAGCGAAATTTTCGCTATGGCTGAATTTTCGTTATCATAGCGAAAATTCGCTATCATAGAGAAATTTTCGCTATGATAGTGAAAATTATCGTGCATGGGCGAAAATTCGTGATCCCGTTGCGGATCCAAACGACTCCATTTTGATTAATTCCCTTTTCGTTTCAATGTAATCATATTATTTAGGTTAGTTTGGTATTTTAGCATGTCAAGGCTATATAAGCCATGATATGAACATTTTGTAACCTAGCTATTCAATTCACGCAGCCATTTACGTCCCTCGTTTTCGTTCCCATTTTCTCTCTTCTTCTCTTTCTCTCTCTCTCATTTAAAGGTTGAAACACACCCCCTCAGGATGACAATTAAAGGATGTTCGCTAAGCCTCAAAACCTTGAAGAGGAGTGGTTGCTAGGTTGGTTTGATGTGGGTTTGCAAGCGTGTTCCTCTATTTTCATGAAGAAGGTACCGTTGTGATTTGTGTTTCAAACTTTCTAAGCCCAGGTTTAAATGCTATCAATGCATTTTCTTTGGTCACTGGGCATGTTTAGGGTTCAAAGCATTCTTAATGGTAGATACACTCGATTATCCATTAGATGTCATTTACGAGCCATTGAAAGTAGGTTAAATGCTTTATTTTCAACTGCAGGAACATTAAATGCTCAGTAAATGCTATGGCTCAAATAGGAATGTTACTAAGGGTTGGTTTTTAAGTTAAACAAAGATCCGGTTTTGGAAATGACTATATGTCATTTGCCCTAATGCGAGAAACAGGACACCTCTACAACCCTATACTATACCACCAGTGACCCAAAACTTCAAGGTCTTCTTTTTACATCTTATTTTAAATTGCTTTCAGCTAGTTTAGTGATAACAACAACCACACTTTTTATGCAAATCCGAAAATCCAAATGAAAGTCTCACCATTTTGAATCATTATACAAGTCATTTGTAAGACGAAACCATCCCTCGTGTTCGATCTTAGGAGCCGCTTATACTTACACAAGAGAGTTACGCTACTAAGAAGAGGAGGAACATAGGTATAAATTTTGTTGATTCCGGATCACCCTACTGTGGCACGAATCAAATGGCGTCGTTGCCGGGGATGGTGCCAAACTACAAATGATGAGTTGATGGGTACTTGTAATCCTCATTACAAGTATTGGTGATCTTTAAACCTTTTTTGAATTTCTTTTAAACCTTTTGAATTTCATTATTTGAATTTCAGTTTTCGAATATTGGTGTTTTATTATTACAGTCTTTTTTTTTTTATTAACACTAATCCTTTTTGGCAAGCCTTTCTGTTGTTCTTTGCTTTGTCTTTTTTTTTTTTTTTTTGTCACAGGTGTTTATGCATCACTGGGATAGAGGAATATCGAGTGGTGCAGAGTTATTTTCTGGTGAACAAAGTTGTGAAGTCAGTGTGCACAGTGAGCAAATGGATCCTCTAGGAGCAGCAAAGTCGCAAGTAGCTCCTGAATCCAACGGCATACAGGTCAATGAGGACCACATACACCCTCTGAAGTTAATTGCACCTTCACCATACCCTGGCGAGGATGTGGCGGTGAGACCTTATCTGGTGCCCCTAGCTGACTTTCATGGTATGGAAAATGAAAATCCATACACACATCTGGGATTTTGAGGAAGTATGCATAACTTTTTAAGGAGGGTGTAACCGATGGATTTGTTGAAGTTAGAAGGCATTCCATTCTTTCAAATAGGCAGAAATATGGCTCCAATTCATGAAATGAGAACAATTGAAATTGAAGCGGATCTTCAAGCTGAATTTTTGAAGAAATTTTCAATACAACCAAGACCAACAGTTTGAAGAGTCAAATCTACACTTACCGACCTATGACAATGAAGTTTTATCGGTGTTGGGGAGAGGTTCATGGAGACCATCGATTGCATGTCCACACCATTGTTTTTGATACATGGATGCTAGTGAATCATTTCTATGATGGTAGCCATCTCTATCCCATGAAACCTTTATAGCATATAGACATCTGCGAGACTTACACATTTAGATGGATGAAGATGTGGTTTTAGTGTGTGACTTCAGGGATGGATAGGCAGGCCAGGGAGCGAAGAATGAAGCCTTCGACCACAAGGGAGGCATTTATACTTCCAGAAGACACACGGAGATGAAAGCGCGGCCACTTTGACCCGAAGGTTGGAGGAGCTTGAGTAATCGGCATGAAGTGTAGCGATGAATGAATTGCACGCATCTCACTTTGAAGCTGTTTTAATTGTCGATCAAATAGCCACCACAGAGGAGCAGCATCGATAATTCCTTAGGTAAGGGGTAATGCAGAGCATGCCCATGTCTTGAGTCAAAATAAGCCACCTACAAATGCTCCTTATTACAGAAACACCTATAACCTAATTGGAGAGGAATCATCCAGAACCTATCATAGAAGCAGAAGCCCGCATATGGCCCCGAGGCTTTGAAGCGGCGACAACCTCCACCTTCTTCTCTGTTGAGCAAGCGATCTTGAATTTGAGCAAGGTGGTGGGAAGTATTTGTAGAGGAAGCGAAATCCATCTTGATATCAGGTAATCGAAAATTAGGCGGTCGAGGCTCACTTAACAAAGTTGGAAGCGACATGCATTACGAGTTGCAAAGTTCCATTACTAGGTTGTCTAACCGGCGGCGGGGGTCTGAAAAGGGAAATTCCTTCCCAGGACACGAAAAACCTAGGGAATACATGAGATAGAGGATCATCGGTGACTGATGCAAGAATGGATGAAGTAAAAGGCTATATCCTTTGAAAGTGAGAAAGAAATTGAGCATATTTTGAATTCTTTGAAGAAACAAGGAAAGAAAAGGAAGTGAAATTTGAGATAATAATAATTAGAGAGAAGATTGATGAAAAACATACCCCCTCCATTTCCTCAAGCACTTAGAGGCAAAGAAAAAATCACAAACCAAACTGATTTGGGAGGTGCTAAGGCCAGTGAAGGTAAATATCCCAGCGCTTTGACATGATTAAGCGAGTCCTGACATATGCAAAATTTTGAAGGACACGTACTTGCGGTCAAAGAGGTTAGGCATTGAAAAGCCTTCTAATAGGCAGGTCGATTGCCATCATTCAGAGCAAGACCGGTGAAATACAAGTCGGGATCCCCACAATATCGATAAACATTGGAGGGACTTGCATAGATAAAGCCTTTACATTGGACTTGGGGCTAGTGTAAACCTCTTGCTGCATTACTCGAGTATAGCGGTTAGGTTTGGGGAGCTTAAGCCTACCAACATCACTCTATCCTTAGTTGATTGATCTGTAAAAATTCCTAAGGGCATAGTTGAGGATGTATTGGTGAAGGTGGAAAAAAACTACTACCCAGTGGATTTTGTAGTGCTTGATACGAGCTAGGTGCAGGTGGGCTAATCATGCCTTATCATCACAGGAAGGCCATTTTGGCCACTTTAATGCGATAATCATTATCGAATGGGATTACCAGGCTCATTTGGCAACATGACAGACTCGACATTTTTCACTGGTATATGGCTTACAAGCCATCCCGAGAAGATGAAACACGATTCAGATGAAGTTTGTAAATTAGTCCAAGTGCGAAACGATGCTCTAGGCGCAAAGAAGAATTAGTGAAGAAAAGTGGACCGGTGATGGAGGAATTGGTGCATCGATCACTCTGCGAGCGTAGTTCCCCCAGCACCGCAGTGAAAGAAGCTCAACACAAAGGAGTTGAGCATGAGGGCAACTGTAGCACACATCAGTGCGGTGTAAAGGAGCTCCTCCTCCTTGATCCTCCATGAATGAAACCCAAGCAGATGAGCTGGTTTGGTCCCATGAGACATATTCATGACTAAAATTGATTTTGTTTAATTCAAGTCAATTTTTAGTTTATTTTATTTTTAGTATTTTTATTTTTTATTTCATTTTTATTTTATTTTTTTGTTTATTTATTTATTTTAGTTTATTTTATTTTATATTATTTCTTTTATTAATTATTTTATTTTAATTTATCTAAATTTATGTTATTTTTATTTTGTAGGGAACATGCTAGTGCGGGCATAAATTTAAATGACAATATGAGAATTTATCCTCCTGCGGCTCTTGGGCTTCAAGGGACACTTTCAGCCCCTTAGTGATTATAAAGCCAGCACCCTCTCCACATTTCATTGGTTGCTTTTGGATCTTCTCTGGCCTTTGGCCGTGCCTCCTCGCGTGCGGTTTTGCCTGCAGCGCGCCACGACCACTATCACAATCGAAGGTGGCCCCAGCACGAGGCGCGACATTGTAGCCTCCTCCCGAAAGCACGCTGAGCCTTCTCCTGCGGGCGCGCGCGACACGGCACGCGAAGCCACCTTGTGCAGCGCCCTGCTGCTGGAGTGCACCACCATGGATTGTTTGTGAACCATCGTTACAAGCCGGGTCGATTCGACACCACAGCGAGAGATGGTGCTGGCACTTCCGGGCTGGTACTCACTCTCGGGCCAAGTTCTGAAGACACCGCACACATAGTAGCGCCCCATTGACAGGCTGAGCTTGAGCCCCCGTCGGCGATATCGGGCCAGGGTGGGACACCAGCCCCTTCTCTCATCGCTCATGAGACCACGCGAAGAGCCCCACCTTCAGCGGGCGGGACATCGCTTGGGTCATGAGTCTTAGCGGTATAGGCCTGATCGTGTCTCCTCCCAGATCGAGTTACATTAAGCTTCTGGACCATCGACTAGAGGATCTAGGGCGCTGATGTTGCATTGATCGATTCGAGAGATGGATCCGTGTTGGGGATTTCATGGAGGTCATGTTCGAAGTTTGTTATCATAAATTTTATTCTATGAAATTTATATCATCAAATTTTGGCTATCATGTAGAAGTGTTGTGCATGTGAGTCGCATCTGTTTTATAGATCTATATTTGACTCATTTGATTAATTCCCCTTTTACCTCAATGTAATCATATATTATTTAGGTTAGTTTGGTATTTTAGCATGTTTGTGAGACTATATATAATATGATATCTGAACATTTGTATATATTTATTCAATTCTGCAGTTTCATTTGACCTGTGTTTTGGTTCCCCATTTTCTCTTCTCTCCTCTTTTACTCTCTGTTTCCTGAGCTGCCAAACACCCCTTTGAGGATGTGGCACTCAAAGGATGTTTAATAAAGCTCTTCATGAAAGGAGTGGGTTGCTGAGTTGGTTGATGTGGGTTTCTGAGGTGACCTCCTCTATTTTCATAGAAGCGAGTGTGGCATTTTGTGTTTCAAACTTTCTATAAACTATAGGTTTTAAATGCTATGTTCAATGTATTTTCTTTAGTGTACTTGACATGCTTTGAAGGTTCAGTGTATTTTAATGGTAGATACACGACATCTTATTAGATATCATTCTGACCATTAAAAACAATGATTCATTCTTTATTTTCTTGTAGAACATTAAATGCTGTTAAATACACAGTTCAAATAGAATGTACTGCGGTTGGTTTTTAAGTTAAACAGATGGTTTTGGAAATGACTATATGTTGCCTATCTGAGAAACATAACAGGACACCTCTACAACCCCATCTTCATGTATTATTTAAGATCTTCTTTTTACATCTTATTTTAATTATATTTGACTAGTTGTGTCTAACCTTACACTTTTATACCGTCAGAAATCAAATGAAACATATGACTGAATCATTACCAGAGTCATTTGTAAAGACTGAAAGCCCATCTATGTTGATCCTCGACCCTTCTGCGATGGATTACACACCGACGATGGGAGAACAGGTATAAATTCACATTTGATTCGGATCACCTCTATTGGCACGAATCTGAAACGCTGTATGCAAATTGCTATGCGAGTTTGATTCAAACAACCTCCTCCTCACTTCAGGTCTGCCTTTCTACGTTTGACCTTATCCTCGAAAGCATATTATGTCATGTCAGGTTTATGGAAAAATGTTCCTATTTATGTCTCCCAGCCTCATCGTTCCTCTGTGTGATAATCATTTGCAGAGCTCATCTACCCATTGTCCCTGATTGCATCTCACTGCAGATGCACTATGACTCTCACCGCCATCGATGACCACTGTTATCTGAACTATCATCTGCAGTCCTCTGCCAACCTCATCTCTATGATCTTGGAGTGTCATCCCCACTTTATATCAAAAACTGAACCGCATCCCAGCCCATGGCTGTTCGAACGTTCATTCTCTGTTGTACATTTGGATTAAGGCCACCTCCTGGAGCTTGACCTTAGACTCTGCATTATTCTTTCTCTGTCTTCTGCTTTGTCATCATTACTAACAATTCTATTTAGTTCTCTAGAAGATTGTGTGACTCTCTGTTTCCTTGTTTATGTTGTGGATTGATTATTATAAATGATGATCCCTCGGCACATTGACCTTTATTGTTCTGTAGACTTTGTCTAAGGTTCCATGAGGACTTAGGATTGTTTATCTTTCTTACGTGGTTGAAGTTTTTGGCGCTCAACTTGGATCTTCTCTCTCAGTATTTTATTAGTCTTGAGCAAACCTGTATTGATAAACCTGTTCTATTCTTGCCATAGATGGTCTCGACCTTGTAAAGATGAGTTGTACTGATTCAGTACCCTGTGTGCAGTGAGTGAGTTGTTGCCTCAATATCTTGAATGAAATAAATTGGATCTTCTTTGCATGAATAAACTCTCTAGTTTATTTCTGCATTGCCAGTTGAACACCATTGAGGAGTGAATTGAATGCGCCGTTATCTTAATGGCATGATCATGGTATCCAGCTTCTTGCGAACACTCTCTAACATTGCATGGTTTTTCTCGATCTGAAGCCGGGCTGTAACCTGAATGATGGTGCCTCACGGGACTTTTCTTATTTTCCTGATGCTAATCCAGTTCCTGGAGTTCTAAACAACCCTGTTGTTTGTTCTTCATTGAGCTGGTATTGGTAAAATTCTGGCACCTTGTCGGCCGTCGGTGAAACCCTTTGTTATGAACTACCTTAGAAACTGATTCATTACCACAGTTCTCGAACAATCTTGGTACCACTATATCTCTATGTTTTTCATTCATAATTTGCGATTAATTATCTGCTTTGTTCGTGACCTGGTTCAGCCGTCGAGTGCGTGTTGTTCTGTGTCTCAGTTGTGACCAACTTATTGTCTGCCACCAAATCTGCATCTCGCCTCACCTCTTATCTTAACAGATTTGTATTATTTTAAATGCGCCATCTTGAGGGGGGTGTGTTAAGAATGTTGATGTTTCTATTTTTGTGGTTTATAGCACACTATATATATATGTATATATATATATATATCTGTTATATGCCTCCTCAACTCTCGATAATAATTAAGTCTTATATTAGTTCTTCTTTACTAGGAGAGATCTTTTGTTTACATTAGTATCACTGGTTGTAGAATTTTGACCTGTGAAGTTCATAAAAAGTTCTTGAATCATCTGATTCTTTTTTTCTATTTTCTTTTCTGTAATCTTATATTGGGTGTTTCGGATGAGTTCATTATTGTGAAGAAAACATTCTTTTATTATGATATGGTGTTGGCATCGTGATTATCTGTGAAAAGCTTGAGGTGGAAGATGTTTGATGTGTTTGATGTCGTGGCATTGAGACTAGGGTCGTATTCGTGGTGGTCATGGAGTGTGAGGCTTGAATTATAGTGATGTGTGCATATCACCTCAGAATCAATTATATTTGCTCAGAGTATGAGTGGGATGTCTCCCCTTCAGTGTGGTATTAGATCTTTGCGGGATGGTTTCAGTTTTGAGTTGTTGTGAACTTTAACGGTGCCTCTTAATTTTTCATTTTTTATTTATTTACTGTAATTCTTAACTCAATCTTCTCCTAATATGTTTTAGATTTAAACATTTTAGAATCAATCTAATACTATTTTACAAACTTTTTCTTTTATCAATCTCAGGACTTGTTTTCTACCAATGTAACACCTATGTTTGCAATTTTTCACAAACTTTACTGATCAGGACTTTAACATATTTGTTCTTCAGACTGAAGCTCTACCTTCCTCTTCTGATGTGCCTTTAGTTTATATTGAAACTTGATTCAAGTTGTAACACTATGCTTATGTTTTTATCTATCCTTCTCATTATCTATATTTTTATTATTCCATTCTCTATTCCTCTTGTTTGACATTGTGTATTTTATTATGCTTTCTCTCTTTATTTTTTCATATTTTTTGTGTCAATTATTTCTTACTTTACCTGTTTTAACATAATGATTATTGTGTTTCTGTCTTACCCCCTTTTGTTGGATGTACATGAGGTGTCTAGAGGAGATGATCTCATACAGGAAAAAGTCAATTTTTCGAAAAGAGACAAACTGTGCATTTATATGAAGATTAAGCACCGAATTTTCTAGATCTCGGATGATGAAAGCTGGACTTCATAATTCGCAAGGATGGTCTCACGGAATCTAGTTACTAGTCAGATTCGAATGGTGAATTTGCGTTTCGATGTATGGGTCATACAGTTGACACATATTTATGAATAGTAAAATGAAAAGATCATAGCTCACATTGCAAGACATGTGTATGTGGAGAGATAAGTCAAAACAAAGGGAAGTGGGGTGACCTATGGAAGCCATATCATACCCTAGAGAAAAATCAGTCTTTTAGATGAATCGATAAAATGAAAAGAAAAAATGAAGGACCGTGACAAGGAGGATGGTGGGAGAAATTTCCATGAATCAAGTTGGATGAGATTCCGATTGGAATAGGGGAAAAAAGAGGAAGAAAGAAATAAAGAAGAAGAGGAATTGAGTGAAGCTCACCTTCTCTAAAATCTACGGGGATCGGACCATAGTTTTTCATGACGAGAGCCAAGAGTTCTGTTCGTGTGAGGCTTAGCGTAAATCCCCTAAAGAATCTAGGGTTTTTTGTAAACTCAAAGTGGGGTTTCTCTCCCTGCTTTGGTTATTCTAGTTCCGACCATTTAATGGCATGGGTTTCATTAATATTTAATTAATTAAGTCTTTGTTGATCCAATTTTGGAGCTGAATGTTTGAATGTTTAGGACTATTTTAAGTAGTTGGAGTGATTTGGATTTTTATTGGATATAGTGTGTTGTTTTTATTATTCATAAAAAAAATGAATAACATATAGTTTGTGTGAAAAACTAATTTTAATGTATATGATGTATTGGCATTGATCTTGAGTGGATGTAAATTATATATAAATATAATTATCAATTATTAATATTGCATGTAATTATCATCATGTATGTAACATGATTGTCATTGAAATGACGTCCGCATTCATATGCGAGAACATAAGCGTGAAACGAGAGTGTGAGTGCATGTCATGGTTTCGAACGAAATCTTAATCGGAGGATGTCGATAAATTATATCGGATGAGTTATCCAATGAATCTTGTATCGAGCTTGTGAAGCCCGATTTATTTTGGTTGTCTGTTGATTTTGACATCGGTGTCCAATAGTGGTTTCAAAACAATTCTTTGTTTTGAAAGAGTTTTTTCGCCGTAGCCAGTATGTGAAGTCTGCAATTACTGAGACATGGGAGCATGACAATGTAGACATTGGTGGGATAATGCATATTTTTACTTGAATGTGTTTTCAAGCCCATGTGCCCTTAGGTGGGAGTAGTCATTGTAGGAATTCCTCTCTTGGGCATTGCTCACCCGATGTTGACTTCCCTAGGTCTTTGGAGTACACGGAGGTGGACATTTGAGTGTAGTTGGGGAAAAGACCCGATTTAAGCCTTGTTATGTAACTCGTAAAGTGCAGTTGGTCTATCAGTTTCTGTTATGTAAATAAATAAAAAAAAAGAGTTGTAATTTAACTCATCTTGTATGATTGATACAGTTTGGTAAGGTTTTTCCAAGTTTCATATTGCCTTTGTAATAAAAAGGTTATTGTAAATTGAATTTAGGGTGTTTAGAAAGAAAAAAAAGGGTTGGAGATACAGGAAAGGCCTAAAAAGAGGCTACTATATGTTTGAGTGCGTGACGGGATTCTTTGATTAGGTGCCCGGTGAGATGTTATAGATCAACAAAATTTATAACCTAAAATTACTCCCTCTGCTTGTAGTGTAACTCTCCCATGATATCATGACTCTGGATCGAACACGGGGATGGGTTTTCTTCGTACGGTGTTGATTCTAATTGGAAACAAAATGGTGGTTGTTTGGATTTTAGGATTTGTGTTACTGCAGTGTGTGTGGAGTTGATGTGTTGTAGAGTGAAAATAAAATGAAATAAACTAAAATAAAGTGTAAAAGAAATCCTTGAAGTGTTGGGCTGCTCGATTTGAGTTGATGAGTTACAAAAGAGGTCATCGGTTTCATTTCCTCGCGTTGGGGAGGATGACACATACTCAATTCGAACAGTCTTCGTTGAACTTTAAAACTAAACCCTAATAATTTTCTTTTGATAGAAAGCATTTATTTAGCATTTATGGTTCCTACAGGTGAAAATCTATCACCTTAGAAGCCCATCTATACGATGATTCGTAAGGAAAACTAATGAATCTCAGTGGATCTAATAATAAAGCATCCACTGAACCACCCAAAATATTACCAAGTATTGATCAATGAGGATACATCTACAATGAAAATATAACCCCTTAACCTACCTCGGTGAAGCAAGTAATAACAACTAATGGATATCAATGTATCATACTAAGAATAGTGAACCACAAAAGCTTGCAAGTATTAACTAAAGTAGTAGAAAGATCTACTAACTGGAGTTACGGTGGAACCAAAATGTCAAAACTTTCTTCACGTGAGCAAATGCCAAACCTTACTTCCCAGGCTAGCAACCTACTATTCAGCGATCACGAGTTATGCCAAACATCCTTTGAGTTGTATCTCGAAAGTGTTTAATTCCTAAGTAAAATGAAAAATAGAAAAGAGGAAAAGCGGAAAAGCGAGCACCATTGTGCTAGCGTCGAAATAAACTTAGGAGTCCTTGATTATTACAATGAAACATATATGCCTTACAATCCCAAGTGAGCTGCAACTAACTAACAAAACTATTCTGATGAGGTAGAAGGAGAAAAACCAAAAGCGAGCGTTTGAAGGCTGGAATTTTCGCTGCGGGGAGAAAAATTCGCTACCATAACCTTGTTCATCCTTTGTTGACTCTTGTTCCGCGTTACTCCTGTTTCGCATTCGCATTTGCACTATTTTCCATTTCTTCTTGCTTTGATATTCTTCATTTCGAAGCTTGCTGAGTGATGAAAACCATATGAAATTGATGGAAATCAACGAACTTTGTTTGCTGATTGGATTGACCTGACGGTTGGCTTCAATTCTTGCAAAAACTAAAAACAACTCACGGAATCGTCGAGAAGCTGCAATGAGGACGAACATGTCAATTGGGTTAATTATAATAATTAGTACACAAAAGCGCTCAGCCTGGCCAAAAATAGGGTTGAAAATAGCACTTTGGGCGATAATCAATTCTGATGTGACAAAAGTTCTTTCTGATCTTTGTGTGTGGCAATTCAGTGTCATGACATGGTTCTCGGATTTTAAGCCATAAAACTATACGCCTTGTAAACTCCTATTCGACAAGGGTTCTAGTTCTATCGTGACAATGTGTGACGGAGGTTTCATCCGCGGTAGGAGCGGTCCGCAGATGAGAGTTGGGGGTCGCGACGGGAGCTTGGTTGAGTCGACCAATTGTGTCGTGACAAGATTTCAGGGTTATTAATCCCGTTCAGTTTGATCATGAATGAGGTTGTGAACAAGGGTTTCATGTGCGACCGATTATTTTGTGTCGTGATGATTGTGGCCAAGATTCAGGGCCTTGTGTTGTGTGAAACAATTTTATGTTAGTAACATAGTTGTTTGAAATTGGAATTTGTAAGTGACGAAATTTTTATGTATGATAAGATTTCATAGGTGGTGTTGCGACAAGTATTTTGTGTGCGACCTGGTCGATAGAATAGGAGACTTCTTGTAGCGATAGAAGGTTTATCTGTGATGAGTTTGTCAGACGAAGTTTTCTTGTAGCGACAAATTTTTATGTCGCGACAGTTGGAAATGGTGGAAGGATTTATGTGGTGATAAGTGCCAGGAGTTAAGAGATTTTTGTGTGTTATGGAGCGGAAGTATGTTTGACTGATTTGACTAGGCGGGGAAGAAATTTTGTCTGACATAATATTTTATGTCAGCGACATAATTATATTAAGACAGAGAGAAATACATGAAAATTATGTTGCGACATGGTTGGCCAGGCATGGAAGATTTATGTCGCGACATAATATTTTGTATCCACGACAAATTAGCCAAAGTAAGGAGAAGGTATGTTCGGCAGAATGAGGCAATAAGGTTAGTGTTCTGACTAGACTTTTCAGGTGTGTGTGGTGTGTCTTAATGAGGGATTTTTCAGTCATGACATAAGGCTTTTAGTTGCGATAGGATTTTATGTCTTCCATGATAGGGTGAAAACGATAAGGCTTATGTTGCAACATGATTTTGGTGTCGTGACGAGAGAGATGTGAGCTAAGGAAACTAAATTACATTCACAGAAAAATTTAGTAGCGATGATTGATCATGGTAAAGATGTGTGGTGACGGAGTTCATACGTCGCGACGGGAAGCAGTGAACTCTGAGGCTGACAAGGGCATGTGACCAGGCTTGCGCGATCATTATGGGTGCTAAATTGCTACAGGACTAAGTATGACGGCTGGGATTTTGACGGTGTGCGTGTTTGGGATGCGTGCGACAAAGCGCGGCGATAAGTGTGCAGTAGCGACGGACTTGGACAGTGTGAAAAAAACCAGGACATGAAGTCGGGAAACTGTTGATCTCATTCGAGTTGGGATGGACCTTACAAGAGTAAAGCTGTACCAACGTTGGCGTTGTTACGGGCTCGACTTTAAGGCCTCGGTTTAAAAAGTGGAAGACTGACCATCCACCTATTATGTTGGTGTTTTGACCATCTTGTTACTTTTTTAGTTTACCATATTTTTCATTTTCATTATTGGTTGTATTTAACCAGTATATGTTACTTATTTAAGTTATCAAAATGACTTTTATTCCCTATATTAAGCGAATACCATATGACCATTTTCTGTTCTACAAATTTAGACCAATACCATATGACACTTTTGATTACAATTCATTGAATACCATATCACACTTTGATTCACAATTATGTTTCTATATATTATCCATATTCGTTATTTTACCTTGTATATTATCTATATTGCCATTAATAATTTTGCATATTATCTATCTTTCTCGTCATAGTTTACCTTAAGTTTAACCATCAAAAGTCGATTCATCTGCAAATGACTCGATCTATCAGTGCAACCACTTGTAGGTCGATGACTATGAGCAACGTGTAGGTGCCATGGATTTTTGACCCGACATCTCCACCCAAGGCCCAAATGAATCAAAGCCCAAAGAAGGCCCAACGTAAACACGAGCACAGATCAAGCACAAGTCCAGTCTGTGAACATCCACTGATCTTCTAAATGACTTCCATGCAGAAGATGGTCGGCTGATGATTTCTGGCTGATATTTTTAACAGGCATATCTTCCTGACTAAATGCGTAACCGCCCACCAGATGATCAGTAGATCTTTGAGGTGGAAGACTCGAATGACAGTTATCGAAAAGAAAAAACGGTTGGCGTCTGATGAGCGTCACCTCCCTCATTTAGGAAACGATGCCAGCACCATAAAAGTGGATCACCATCCTTCTTCATAAATAAGGAGGTAATGCTGAAAAGATATGTGGCATATCATTGCAAGATTGGCGATTAGAATACTCTCATCTCCTTAACAAAACTTAAGCATCGGAGGTGACCGGTACACCCATGGCGGGTTCCCCCTTGTTTGTTTCTTGAGTTCTTATCTGAGTTCATGCCGAACGATCAGTGGATAAGTCAGGAACAACAATTAGCGCGTTTGTAGTAACGACCAAGTAAAAATCGCGCCGGCTCGCGATGTGAGGCTTGATGCGACCTATCAAGCGATCCCTCGCTCCACTGAAGAATCGACCAGTTCTGCTCATTCACGTCGGTTCGTGGGGATCCGATTCGCTATGGCCCGACAATCGATATAAACCAGTCCGGGAAAATAAGTTCATTATTAGGTCAGATATGAAGACAAGCGGAAAGAACAGACGGACATATGGATGAATTATTTAACGATCGTCTTTGATCATCTACAACAGCGATCACTACAGGCTAAATCACAGAAAGGATATCAGTTAATGCGAAGAACAACCACCACCAGGTTAAAAAATAAAGGCAAAGGCCTCATTGACAGCAGTATGACATCGGATGATTAGTTCTCTTATGGTAGCTCTGCGCCTCGGATCTGCCACCCCGAAGAACAAAGGGCGTTGAGGGAAGAGACTGGCGCCGTTCAAATGATCATGGCTGGCGCCTTGTCGATCAGAGAAATTTACTAGAGCGTGATGACGAGCCGAGAAAATACCCCGTGGAAGAGGCGTAGTTGCCATTCGTGCATCCCGATGGAGATGCACGACCCGTGTATGCTACCACGCCTTGACCGGGACGAAGACATGCTATCTCAGTTGGGCCCAGCACATCTTAAGCTGAGTCGTTGCGTTGGCTTTGTCTCCCGTCATTTCATGTGATGGCTCCTTTGGCCGTGACCTGTCTTTGCATGATTGACGTGATCTCAATCGCAGAGTGATAAGTCTATTATGCAAGTGTTCTCGTGCTTTGAAGAGCCACCTCACCGGCTTTGTTCCTGAAACTCCCAGCGAATCCATCAACTTGTTTAGTGAGTTGTAGGCGACATTTGTTTTCCAATGACTTGTGCTTAGTTAGTGGAAGGAAACATGGAGTTCTCTAAACCATCTTCAGCGAGAAGATAAGGTCCATCAGTGATTTCATAAGGAAATTTGGGGTTATCAAATAACGGTTCATATAGCATGGATGCGGTCCTGCAATTTAGGAAGATCTTTGGGCCGACCACCAGTTCTTCCACTACTTATCCACAGATGCCTCGACAATGGAAGAAATATAGACGGTGAATAAATATTAATCTTTGGAAGAGAATGCTGTCTCTGTTTACACTCCAGAATGTGATGATCCCACGACTAATGACAGCTAGGCCACTGAGGTCAGCCTGAACCAAAGGGAAGCAAGAACCATAAATGCTCCGAGACAATCGAGAGAAGAGGGCCCCATGGTTTACCTTTGGATACTCGTATGACAGAGCTTCTTAAGCTGTCAAGGATATCTGAACTAAATAGCCTACCGATTAGTGCGATCGCGTAGTGCGACAAGTCTTTGAGTATGACTTCTACAAGGACGGGCCTTGAGACAGCAAATGTCAGGCTTGAGTTTATGGAAAAAGTTAATGATGGCCTTTCGGTATATCAGGAGGCGGTCGGATAGCTAGAAAACTGCCCTGCGGTCGAAGAATAGCGACTGCATAGAGCTCCGCGCGAACACCGACCCACCATCAACTATATCTCTTGACGGCCCGATTGATGATGATATCAGTCTAAACGCGAAGAAGGGTTGATGCGCGTACTTGTCCCGACCGAGATAAACACGGTCCATGCCACATGCGATGAAGCGATCCGGTAGACGACCCCATCTTTTCCCCCGTGCTGCGATTAAGGTCGGCCTCCACCTGATTCGCTTGTACTTGCTGTCGATGATTTTGATGTGCATAAGTCTCTTTGAGATTTGACTTACGGCCGGTCTTGGTGATATCTTCTGGCTACGCTGGCAGATAAGACATCTCTTATGCCAAATTTGAGTTGTTTGGCGAATCCTATCAAACTGGGGCAGCAAAGTGATAATAGGTGGCGATCTCCCAGTCGACAGTAGTCGTCAGCCGAGATTCTATTTCGATTTGTGGCGAAGACTAGGCGTCTGACACCATTGTGATGCGACATGGGCGCATCTGATGGTCGTCCATCCACCTACCATCAAATGATGAGTTATCGACCCGATCTTTGAGCAGTTTATCTTAAAGGCTTGGTAACAACCGTGATCGCTGATGTCAGTGTAGGGCGTGGCTCCTTCGAAGCTCGATCCATTAGAGACTAAGCCTTCGAATGGCAACTACATATCGCCCGTGTGTAGTGTAAGAGCGAGCAGATTGGTGGTTGGTAGGTCGTACCCGAGTGTTTGAGTCTTTATTACAGATAGGTTTGAGTGCACACTGGCATTACTAATCATATTAATTAAGCCGGTCGACATGTGCAGGTCGGGTTAGTGCTCACGGATTTTGTTTGAGGTTGTTTTTGATAGTTTTTGCGGTTTTGCCGACCTCGCCATCATATCGAGCTTGGCATCATAATTTGCTGATGTTTTATGCTGAGTTCGTATGAATTCTGTGATTTCATCTGGCCGGGATGAAGAAATGTCAATTGGAGGTGAAAATACCAACCCAGTTGATTGGCAGGAAGCATAAGTGGAACAGATTGATTTCGCTATGGCATATGAAAATTTAATGATCATAGCGAAAATTTAAACTATCTATCATTTCATATGATAGCGAAATTCACTTTGCATAGCAGAAATGTTGCCCTCTTTGTGATCCAAAGCATTACGTTTTTGTGTAATTCCCATTTTTCCTATTAATCATATTATTTTGGTATTTTGGTATTTCACATCTTTTGTAGGCTATATAAGCCCACCTTATGGACAAATTATAACCACAACTTTTCACACTTTACTTTGAATCGCAGTTTTTCCGACCCATTTTAAGTTTCACCGATTTCTCTTCTCTCTCTTCTTTCTCTCATTTTCTCAGCTGCCAAACACACCCCTTTGAGTTGACAACTTTCAAGGATGTTTAGCTAAGCCTCAAACATGAAGAGGAGGGTTGCTGGTTGATTTCATGTCGTGATTTGCAAGTGTTCCTCGATTTTAAATGAAGCAGTCTGCATTTATGTATTCGACTTTTTCACGCTGGGTTTAATGCTATTTAATGTATTTCTTCAACACCAAATACTTGGCATCAACTAGAGGTTGATGTATTTGTGTGGTGAGTGCGGCATCCATTAGATCATTACGAACCCTTGAAGGAGTGGATTAAATCGCTTGGTTTTCAAGCACCTGAGCATTAAATGTTCCGAGAATATGCTATAAGTTGACTAGGAATGTTTTTAAGGGTTAGTTTTAAAGTTAAGCAAAGATCGGTTTAGCTATGACTATATGTGTTTGCTAATGCGAGAAATAACCGGGGACACCTTATAGTCTCATTGGGCGATCTAGTGACCCCGACCTTGAGGTCTCCATTCACACACCTTATTCTTTATTTCAGATTAGCTGAGTAATAATGAAACACCCAGTACTTTTTAATGCGATCGAAATCCAAATGAAAGCCTCTTCATTTTGAATCTGATACAATCATTGTAGATGAAAACCCATCCCAGTGTTCCAACCTGAACCTTATCTTGCGATAACATTTCTGACGTGGAAAATAGGATACAAATTTTGTTGATTTACAGATCCTAACATGCTTACGAATGAAATGGCGCCGTTGTCGGGGAATGGTGCTAAACTACAGATGATGAGTTGTGATATGTGTAATCCTCATTACAGTAGTGGTGATGCTAACCATTTTGAATTTAGTTGTTAGATTTCAGGATTTCTTTACTTAGCGATCCTTCTTGCCTTGCTTTCTACCATTAGGTCATTTATATTTTATTAACGATTCTTTTGGTGAGTTGTTGTTGATCTTTGCATTGTCACACAGTGTTCCTGAGGTGTTTATGCATCATTGGGATAGAGATATCAGGTAGGCTTGCAAAAAGTACATTTTATTGATCAAAGTTGCTGAAGTTAGTGTGCATAGTGAACTATGGATCTACCACGAGGAACAACGAGTCAGCAAACATCCTATGAATCTGATATACAGGTCAATGAGGACCATACACCCTCAAGGGTGGTGCACCTTCCTGCATCATACACTTCGATGATGTGGTTGTAAAGACCACTATTTGGTGTATAGCTTCCATTTCATGGTATGGAAAATGAAAATCCACCACTTATACAGTTTAGAAAGTGTGCATAACTTTTAAGGAAGGTGTAACAAGTATGGATTTGATGAAGTTGAAGGCATTCCGAGCCTTTCAGGGATAGAGCAAATGTTTCGATTCTTTGAGACCGAGAACCATTAGAGAAGGCTGAAACGAAGTGCGGTGAGTGTAAAGTGCAGTCTTCACAAGACCAATAATTTGAAGAGGTAGATCTGCGTTTGCAGCCATGACAATGAGTTCTATCAGTGATGGGAGAGGTTCAGGGCCATCAAATTGTGTCACACATCATGGTTTGACAGATGTGAATCGCTTCTATGGTGTGTCTCCGATAAGTGAGCAATTACCAAGCAATGTATTGGAGGGACTTCGACAAGCACCAGATCAGATGTGAATTTTGAATTATGTGGCTGAAACTGAGGATGGGATGTTGAGCCCAGGGAGTGGAGAAAATGGGGCCTTCAACCCGAAGGAGGAATTTTTGCCCTTTCTGGGGCGTGGAGATGAAAGCAAAGTATCAACCTTGGCACTAGGAGATTGAAGAGCTAGAAGGAAAAAGGCTGGAGTGTTGGCTCTACCGCAGGCATTATGCATGATTACTGATCACTTTTGGCCACGGAAAGAACTTGTCCAATTTCTCCTCAGGTGAGAGATTTGATGTCGAGCATACTACCAATGTCGCTAGGTGATAGCCCCTGCCTAATGCCACAAATATGGTAATACATAATTCTAATTAGATTCTACAATCTCTGTTGGAGCTTTAACCTGCACATATATGTACCTCCCGAACTCCCAAATGACATTTGAACCACTAACACAAATACAAGCCATCACCATCCTCATCCTTGTTTAATAAGCTATTTAAATTGACCAGTGTGTGGCAATTTTGTTGAAGAGCAAAGGGAATCAATATAATTAACCGAAAATTGAAATGCTGAATATATGAACGAAGAAGATGGTGGGCGGTGGCCTTAATCAGAAAATTGATGTCTATGGTATTAGTGCAGAGTTACAATTTGCTGGAGTACAGAGAAAGGAAGATTCTTTCGAACCTGTCAAATCAAGGGAGTTCATGGAAATAGGTTCTTCCGACAACTTCGAGGATGGATGAAGTAAAGGCTATCATCTTTGAGGTAGGAAAGAATTCGACAACCAGTGCCCATGACTCTGAAAAAACAAAAAAGGAAAAAAGTTGAGCACGAGAAATATGTCGGAGAAGATTCTTGAAAGAAAAACATGCCTCAGTTTCCTCGGCTTGCCCAGGCGAAAAAATAAGACAAAATTGAAATTTGGGAGGTGCTAAAATGGTGATAAATATCCAACAGCGACATGATTAGCAAGTCTGTTATATCTTGAAATTTTGAAGGACACGTACACAGTCAAAAAAGAAGTTGGGCATTGAAAAGCCTAACAGAACAAGTAGTGCAACGTGTTGAGTAAGACCCGGTGAAATACAAAGGATCTAGGATCCCCATATTATCAGTGACAGTAGAGGGACTTGCATGAGCAACCTTATGGGCTGAAGAGACCAGTGTAAAATACGCCATATTCGATATATAAGCGGTTGGGTTTGAGGAGCTTAAGCCTACCAACATCACTCTATCATTAGGTGATGATGGTGAAATTCCAAGGAATAGTTGAGGATATATTGGCAAAGGTGAATGGTCTCTAACACAGTAGATTTGAAGCGTAATCTGAAGCGGAATCTGGTGGGCTGTCATGTGCGATTATCTTAAGTATTTTGGCCACTTCCAATCACGATAATCAATTCTTGAATGATCATACAAACTCACATTGATACTTTGGAGCTCAACATTTTTTCACTAAACATAACCTGAGTGAGAAAAGCGTGGCGAGGTGATGAAGTGCGCTCCAATTGGTCTGACTTCCTGGGGAACCCAATGCTCTAGCTAACGACGAAATTGGTTGAAAGAGTGGCTTGGTTGAATGTTCCCTCTAGCAACACCAAAGTGAAAAAAGAAGCTCAAAACAGCTGAGTCGAGCATGAAGGCCGCAAGACACATCATCGTAGGGTGAAGGCGCGAGCGCCTCCTGATCCTCCATGAATGGAACCAAAGGTAAATGAGCGCCGCTCTGGTCCACTAAGACCAAACTCGTAACTCAAAAATTTTGATTTTTAGATTTAATTTGGTCAATTTTCTTATTCAATTTCTTAGTAATTTTCCTTATCTAATTTTAACTAAGTATAAAAAATTCCCAATTATTAGTAATTTTACTTATTTTATTATATATTTTTATTTTTATTTTATTTTATTTTATTTTATTTTAACTTATTCAAATTAATTTGTGGTTTCGCATGATGGAACAAAGGTGCATGACCTCGCAATAATGATAAATTCATTCCTGCAATCTGGGCTTCGAACCCTTCAAATGTCAAACTGGGCTGTATAAAAGAGAGTAGGGTGGCACTCATTTTCATTCTACACCCATCACACTCCTCTGTCGCCGTCAGCCCCTCCAAGGCCCCCTGCAGCCGCCCGCGCCCAAGCACCCAAGCCACCGGGGCCCCCCGGCAGACTACCACGTACCGTGAGCCGCCCTCGCGAGAGCTTCTCCGTGTCTCAGCTAGCCCTACGCCACCATCACCGAGCACAGCCGAGTCGCGCGCCAGGCGACCACCGGCCCCGAGCTCCCGTCACTACGCCTCTTCGTCGCCGAGCCCTGGTCCACCGTGTCTCTGCGCAAGACAACAACCATTGTCACCGCTAGCCTCAGCTCGCTCCGCCCGCCGCACGACCGACCACCCATGGTTCACTCGTGGGGCCATCTACACCGGCCAGCGGTCGTCTCGCGACTCGGACGGTGCAAGCACTTCCCAAGGTCAGCATGCCTCACCTGCACTCAAAGGTACAGACACCACCCGCATCGCCCCTATCGCTATATCGAGAGGAGGCTCAAGCTCGATCCTCATCCTGGGTGATATCAAACCCGTGGGACCTTCTCCCCGTCCTCTGGGCGCATTCGAGACCACGCCTATGGCCCCGTCTGCCGGCCCGGGAAATCAGGCCCGGGTGAGTCTTCAAGGTCTAGGCCCGAGCCGTCGCCTCCTCCAGCTGATCAGGGCTCGTCGCCCCAGCTATCACTGGCTTTAAGGATCAGGCGACCGATGTACAACTGTGATCCGATCCTAGGGAACGTAGATCTTCGTGCCCGGGATTTCCATATGGAGTCATATTATGATATACTCAAGATTGACTGGGCGGACGATCTCGTAGATCTCGACGCGGTTGATCCTACGCATTCATCGCTTCCTTTCATGACGCCGAGGCAGTTTTACCCCTGCCAGCTTCGAAGTTCTACTCACACCATGACATCCCTGAGTTTAGTCCGTCTGAGATCCTGGGCTCGGCATTGAAGGCCGCCAGTGGTTACCCGGAAGGCGGATATAGCCGCATTAGGCCTGCGCAGTTCCGCAAATTCCACGCATTACAAAGCAGCTGGCCCCGCCCATCACAGAGATGGTTCGCTGTCTTGCTAGGGATACTACGGCTGGGCCTATACTATTCCGTCGACACCTTCCCGACGATGCCCTCGTGGACCACGTGTCTCGACCGCCCTATTTCCGCCTGCAAGACTATGTGCATAGGAGCCATACTAGAGGCTCTGTACAGGATATCCGAGGGATTTTGGTTCAGTCCCTCCGAGCTCGTCATGACCTCATTGCTACATTTCGAGGAGAAGGTCCACCGCAAGGACTTGGCTCGGGCGGAGACTTTTCCATTGTTGATGCCGAGGTTGCTGAGTCAGGTCCTAGAGCATCTGGGGTTCCCTGAGGAGCCACATATAGAGCGGCGGATCAGTTGTACTCAGGTCTTATCCACCGAGCGATCTCTATACATGCCGATCTCCATTATTCTCCAGCAGCAGGAGGAGGCAGCAGATGATGTGGCCGAGGACCCACCGAGGGGAGAGCATCCTGTTCTAGAGGTGGAGGTGGAGGTGGAGAGGACCCTAGTTCCAGATTCATCTCCTCCAGCTCCACCCCACGCTCCCAAACCTCATCGACAATGTCGGCCCATCCTATACCTCACAGCAGTCTCCAGAGCATATATATGTCAGTTTTAGGGAGCTAGCTGCTGTTATGGATGATGTATGCGCACTTGCTACTGCACAGGAGTCGTTAGACCAGCGGATGGCCCGAGCCGAGGTCACTCTCGAGACGAATCACGCCATGCTTCTTCGTGACATGAGCCACCTGCCTCCCGCCACGCTACCGTGATCAGTCCACCAGAGTGTACCCTCCGATAAGGTTTGCAAACACAAGTAGCCAGCTTTAGATCCACCGGCATCTACACCACCACAAGAGTGAGGTGGTCGCACTCCCTTCTCTACCTTTCCGATCCCTACCCAGTGGAGACATGTTTATACGTTGGTTGGGAGGAAAAGTTAGAGTTGGAAGTGTCTTCTATCATGTTTTGTCTTGTTTTTAGCTTTATTAACTGCCTACTTTTTGTATAGGGTTGTATAGGATGCATGTATTAGCCGATAGTAGGCAGTGATACTTTTGTTGTGATTAGCTATGTTAAGCATAGTATTGTTTCACTTGGTTATATCAAAATCTTTATGCAAGACATTATTATTTTTCTACACATTTGCAAACCATTTTTTGTGCCTATATTTTTATGTTTCTGCTCTTAGCTTTAGTTGAAGAATTGAAGCCCTGTATGCTACCATAATGCTAGAATAGTTCCATGCATGATTAAGTTTTTGGTCGATGGAAGTTCCAGTGTTTTCAGCCTTGTATTTCCAACTCCTAGCTAATCACACACAAGGCACATCATTTACCAATAGGTCAGGAAGCCATATACCTCTTTCACTTGCAAACCGGCTTAGATCCGCTGGGATTCCACCCGTAATAGGTTTGTGTTACTTCCACAAAAGAAGACCAATGAAGTCTTCCAAATGAAAAAGAAAAGAAAAAGAAAGAAGAAAAAAGAGAATTGAAAAGCCGTGGACGCCTTTGGCCTTGAAACCCAAACAACCGAGGGGTATATGGCGAAAGCCTTTAAAGCCCAGTGCCCTAAACCTTCACTGGTTGGGAGTCATCGACTTTGTGTTCGTTACATGGGTGGATGGGTAGGGTTTAGCGAGTTGTAGGTGCTGGATTCTCGAAGTCATTCGAAGTCCGCGGTGAAGCTTGTAGAGCTCAGGGTCTGCAGACTTTTCGCTTCTGATGTGCCTTAAACCTTAATTGATTGGGAGTCATCAGGACCTTCGCTATTAACGGACTTTGGTGAAGTCGAAGTTTTCAAAGAGATTGCATCCTACAAGACATTCAAGTATGAAATAAGAGTGTAAATCGAATCTATTTAGGTTGGTCATTAGTTTAAGGTCCTGGCAATACTGTCAGTGGTGGAATAAATTTTGTAACTAATTGGTTCAAACTCGGTTACCTTAAAACACTTAGATTTAGGTGGAAGTTTAGGGTTGACTTCCCGTAAATTGATGTTGCTTCTAAACTTGTTCCTATATGGAATTTGTTCTCTCATGATGGTTTTTGTATAGAGTCTAAGTTTTTCATACTAAAGGTAAGCCTCACTTGTACACACTTTTTGTATAGCATACTCTTTTTGCAAAAGCATAGCCTACATACCCTTGATTGTTTTAGCATTGCTAAGGGACTAGCAATGTGTCGGTCAGTGATTAGTACCTAAAAGTGCTGATTTTGCTCTATTTAAGATAGGTTTGAAAAGCTACTAATCATATTAATTAAGTCGATTGCATCCGATTAGTACTAACGATTTTGTTTCGTTGTTTTTCGAGTAGTTTTGCAGTGTTTTGTGAGCCTCCGCCAATTACTATCAAGCTTGGCATCGTAATTGTGGATGTTTTATGCTGAGTTAGTATGAATTTCTGAGATTTCATGTGCCGGGACGAAGAGAAATGTCGAGCCGGGATGGTAAGAAATACAACCGATTGGCAGAAGCGCAAAGTGAACAATGATTTTCGCATACTAAATCTTTCGCAAGGATTGCAAAAATTTCAGAATGGTATTTAAAATTCTCATAGCCCCAGCGAAAAATTCTCGCTTATGCCATATTCGCTTATAATAGCTTAAAATTGCTTATCATAGCAAGTTACTATGCATAGCAAAATTCAATTGCTATGCTCATGAATTTTCCTCAGATGATAGCTTAAATCAACTGGCATAGCGAAAATTCAAACCCTCTTTTTGTGATTCAAACGACCCCGTCAGAATTCCCATTTTCCCAACGTAATCATTATTTTGGTATTTTTGGTATTTCACATCTTTGTAAGGCTATTATAAAGCCACCTTATGGACAAATTGTAACTCTAATTTGCAACTTTGAATACGCAGCTTATGATACCCCCGCTTTAGGGTTTACGCTTTCTCTTCTCTTTCTTTCTTCTCATTTTCTCTACGCTAAACACACCCCTTTCGAGGATGGACAACTCAAAGGATGTTTAGCTAAGCCTTCAAAACCTTGAAGAGGAGGGCTGCCAGGTTGGTTGATGTCAGGTTTGCAGGTGTTCCGCCTTAAATGAAGGTACGTATTTATGTGTTCCAAACTTTCCACACTAGGGCTTAATGCTATTTAATGTATTTCCTTTCTGGCCAATACTACGCTTCAGGTTCAAAGGTATTCTTAATGGTGATAATCGACATCCATTAGATGTCATTTACGAGCCACTGAAAAGTAGGTTAAATGCTTGGTTTTCAACTGCACAAACATTAAATGTTTAGTATATCCTATGGTTCAACTAGGAATGTTTTTAAGGGTTGGTTTTTAAAGTTAAACAAAGATCCAGTTTTGGCTATGACTATATGTCATTTGCCCTAATGCGAGGAAATAACCCGAGACGCCTTATAACCTCATTGGGCCAATCTAGTGGACCTGCCTTTAAGGTCTCCATTCCACACCTTATTTTAAATCAAGTCAGCTAGGGCCTAAGACAACAACACCTGTGCTTTTAACGGAAACTGCAATCCAAAATGAAAGCCTCACCATTTCAATCATGATACAAATCATTTTAAAGATGAAAACCCATCCCCGTGTTCGAATCTTTAGACCACTATAATCAAGAGCTTTAATTACTGTAGTAGGAGGAATATAGGATACAAATTTTGCTGATTCAGATCACCCCATCAGGCACGAATCATCAATCCCTGTAATCAATGTCCTCGGGTCGAGTCGATAAATCCACTTATGTTAGTTCCCTCCTATCCAGTGCGGAGAAATAACAATTACGGCAGGTTATGCTCTATAACAAGGATGTGTTCGCTTGGACTCACTCAAACATGGCCGGCATTAACCCCGTACACGCTGATGAGTCTTAAACTCATCTATTTTTAATCCATTTTTCTGGCTTATTTTTAATATATTCATATATGTTTTAATGCTAAATTATGGAATATTCACCAACTTGGTGTTTTGATGGTTTTAATTCAAAAATTAGGAAATTCTAGGGAGAAAAAAGAGAAAATTAGCAATTGCAGCAATCTATGTCGTGACAAAGTTTTATGTGTCACGACAAACATCCAAGCTAATAGCAAAGGAGCTCTGTCGCAACAAAAGAGAGCGTGTCGCGACAGAAAATGGGAAGAATCTAACAATTCATCTGAGACAAAGAAAGTTTATTTTGCGACAAGGTTTTTCAGCAGGATGTCAACACTAGGAAGAATTTGTCGCGACAAAGAAGCTCATGTCGCAACAAATGAAACAGGCAGAAAGTAGAAATTCTGTCACGACAAGGGATCTTCTATCACGACACTGATTATTGCAACATGGAAAAGCTTGTTGAGACAGAAGAAGAGTTTCAGAGAAAGACCTCTATCGCGACAAGGTGTTGTATGTTGCGACACTGAAAAAAGAAATATTTGTCGTGACAAGGTGATGTATGTCGTGACGCTGAAGGAAGAAGAGACGCTGGTTGGCGATGCAGCAACAAGGTCGCGGCACTGCGGATGCCAAGCACGAATCGACTCTGGGCCGTAATAAAAGAATCCAATGTTGCGACATACTTCAAGCTGAAGAGATGTTTCTATGTCGCGATAGTGATCTTAAGGTTACAACATAAAGATAAGCTGAACATTGATAAACAAGGTTGCGACAGACTTTTCTATGTCGCGACAAAGATTTCAACACAAGGAAAAGAGGTCTTGTCGCGACATAACAAACTGGGTCGTGACACAAAGATGAGCTGAATACAAAAATTCTTGTCGTGACATAAAAATGGGTCGTGACATAAAACATCGACAACACCAAGAGACTATGTCGCAAGATCAAAATGACGATGTAATAAGAAATCGGGTTAAGTGGTGACAAGATTCCTGGCCGCAAATGCACTTCCTGTGTCACACAGAAATGCCGATAATACAAGAAACATTATTGCAAATAAGAACCAAATGTGAATGTTATCGCGACATAAAATCGAGTCGCGACACCACCTAAGAAGTCGCATAGAAACACCGCCGCGACACAATTGCTGATGTCGCTGTGGGGACACAACTATTCCGCAAAAATCACACATAAGATTGTCGCGACATAGAATGGATAGAACGACAGACCTTGCAAGACATATTTTTAAAGAGCCAAAGAAGATCGTCACCATTGCAGGACTCGCTAGACAAAATGAATATACTGTTAGGGAATACCGCCGCGACCAAGGAAACTTTGTTGCGACTGAATCCAAGAAAGAGCATGTGGAGCATTACAACAGATCATCGCATAGTCAGAATGTAGACCTACGAGCAAAGATTAAAACTCACTCGCAATGTCACCAAAGGACAGAATGCAATCCGCTGCACTTTGGGATCCACAATAGCTCGAAATTAGGGCCTAAACTGGGCTCTATAAATAGAAACAATTTGAGGAAAGTTAGGCAATCAACAAATGGAAAACTTACATTTGGGTGGAGCTATGACCTTTGTATTATATTTTTTCTTTTTTATTTTCTTTTTATTTTTCTTTTTCTTCGATTAGATTTAGCGTAGAATTTCACTTGTTTATTGGACCCTAAACAAGGAATTGTTCAAGTTTAGAAGTTGAAGCAAATTATTAGCATCAATTCCAATTACTAATGAAATCTAGATAAAAGTTGAATTCATTTTTAGTGATTACTACATTGAAATTTCTATCAAAGATTTCAAGTTCATCATGATTCAAGAGAAACACAACTTCCGCTGGAAAATATCTTATATTAGTTATGATCTTTACTGCACAATTAGAAAGAAATTTGGATTGAGAAATTTTGAGTTTATTCAATGTGGTATTGTTCATGAAGTGAATTGTCTTGGCCATTGTAACTTATACCCATTTAAGGACCGTTGTCTAGCTCTGATTTCTAGGAGGCCCTCTGAGTGACATAGAGATGAAGATTCCTTAGAGCATGGAGATTCCTGAGACAATGGATGCATTACTTGGGGGTATGCTAGACTAATATTGAATAACTAATGAGCTCTGAAAGATTATTTATACAAATCATAAATTTCTCATTGTTTGAGAATTAATTTAGTGATTTATCAATTTAATCAATTAGATATCTCTCCTTAGTCTTGGGGAATGATCTTGATCCTGTGTTAGCTTAGATCTAATCAAGGAAAGGGAGAACTCTTTAAGATCTCAAGGATTAGACATCATTCATCTTGTAGAAATCTGGCAATGGCCCTGTCTTGGGAAGCAAGAAATCTACAATCATAAGAAATGAGTATGAAGTATTGGAAAAGAAAAATACTCAGATCTTATAAAGAAATTATGATTACAAGTAAATGGTTAGACACATGTTTCAAAAATGAACATGACTCTCTAATAAGTGAAATGTATGGTTAAGGGAGAAATCCAAACTATACTACCTTGCCTCTTTGACAATTTCATATTCCAATTCATGATAGAATAGAATTAGAATATGCTTTAGAATTGATAATTTCATATCAGTTGAAATCTAATGTCTACTTCCAACAATAATCTAGCTCAGTCTAGTTTAGGTATAGGTTTATTAAATTTTCTTTTATTATAGATGTAGAAATTCAGATAGTGGAATTCTTAGTTAGGTTATTGAAAATTTTATGAAATTGAAGTTCAAATAGTGATGAACTTAAGTAGTTGGGGTAGTTTAACTTTAAATTCTTTTCAATCTCTATGGGAACGATATCCGGACTTATAGGTCCACTTTTATTACTTGTACTGCCCGGCATCTGCAACATTAAGATTCAAACTAAATCTTCAATAAATTCATTGACAAATCCATTTTTATTATGAGCATACAAGTTCTATTTGGTCTAAACAAGTTTTTGGTGCCTTTACTGGGGATTACGTAATAGTCATTTGGTAAGAGTAGTATAAATTTGATCTATACATATTTCGGTCAACACACACTGATTAGTACCCAAATAGTGCTATTTTGAGCCCTGTTTATTGTAGGTTTTAAGCACTTTTTGTGTACTAATCAACTTTGATAACTCAATTGGTACATTGGGGTCCCGACTTTGCTACTGATCACATTTTGTAGCTCTATTATTGTAGTTTTGCAGGACAAATATCTCATTATCTTCAATCCGATTCAAACACGATGAACCCGAGTCGAAATCAAAGATGTACGACAAATCGTAGGAAATTTGAGCAAATTATCAAGAAAGGGAAAGCAAGTCGGAATTTTTGCAGTGGTTAAAAAAATTGGCAACCCGCAAATTTCGCAGTGTCATTTAATTTTCGCAACACGTTTCACCAGTGTTGACGCTCTTTGAACTGCTTTTTTGTGGTTTTATACAAGTTTACCATGTAATTTCTGGGTTCTTTAGCACACTTTTGTAACTTCCTTATAGTGAGCACCTTATATAAGCTCTCGCCTTGTTTGTAATCAAATCAATATCCACCCATCAATCAATAAAGCTGAAGTTTAAGGCGAAGCTTCCTCCGCCTCGTCGGTTTGGTGGATTTTCTTCTTCTTCCTTCATTTTCTTGCATTTTCTCACTAGCCAAACACCCCTTGATGATGACAAATCAAGGGATGCTCGGCTAAAACCCCCTGATCCTTGAAGGGGAAGGCCACTGGGTGTTGGTTTTAGGCTTAGCTGCATGTTCTCATGCTATTCATATATGCATTTAAGGGTATTTATGCTCCTACTTCTCACCTTAGGTTAAAATCTCTTAGGCATGCTCTCCCTAATGTGTATTTGGTGTTCAGGTTCAATGGATACTTTCACTAGATCCACGATGCCCGCTAGTCATTCCCATTAGTTACTGTAGTCTGTGATATACTTTCACCGTTGTACATTTATGCCCAATCAAATGCCATCTTTCAAAGAGGAAAATTTAAGGGTTTAGTTCAAAGCAAAATGAAGATCCAATGGGAAATGACTATAGTTCAATGTGGAGGAAAGACCCGGCACATGTCAGGTTAACCCAGAACCCCAAGCCCAAAGGGCCCGAGATCAAGGAATTCCTCTCTCTTAATTTTTTATTGTTATTTCCATTTTTCAATCATTCACCTACGCTTTTAACAAACCCAAAAAAATCCAACGGAAACACCATTTTCAATGCACTGCAATCCTTCCTCTCACGAAGAAAACCCATCCCCAGTTCACCCAGAGCCACTATACCGCATTGGGGGCTCTACACGCCGCAGTAGTAAACTTTAGATATAAAATTCCTGGTTGATTCCAAACACCTACTTGGCACTTAACAACTCAAAATACCCTGCTTGTTCGGGATAAGGGCCCTAAAGGAAAGAGAGAAAGGAACTGCATTCAAATCACAAGTAAGGCAAATTCTCATTTTTTTATTTTACCATTTTCTCAACTTGCAGCCTTCAATTTTGTGGAGCTTGAAAATTTCACCAGCAGTGGTTTGAAAATTTCACCGCATTGCTTTTCCCCAGCTGACTTTAGCTAACTTTAACCCTTTAGGTACTTGTTTTCGCTGTTTCGCTTGTCACAGGTTCATAGCAACTTATGCAGTGGGACAGAAACACTGCAGGCAAATTGGAAAGGCTAAGTGCTCCAATTGAATAAGGGTGTGAAATCAGTTTACACACCAACCGGATGGAGACCCCACCTGAGGAGCAGTAGAGCCAACAAGGGGTTCATAGGGATCCCAATGCCTACAGGTCAATGAGGGATCACATACACCCACCAAGGGTGAGTGCACCCTCCTGCATAATACCCCTTACAGAGGATGTGGCAAGAGACCTCATTCGGTGCCCCGTCCCAACTTCTCATGGTATAGAAAATGAAAATCCATACACACACATCCAGATTTCGAGGAAGTTCGCACAACTTTCATGAGGGAGTGATTGATACGGACTTGCTAAAGATTTAAAGCCTTCCCCTTTAACCTCAAAGATAAATCCAAAATTCGCTTAATTCACTAAGGCCAAGGACCGAATCAAGAGCCGGTGTTTAATTTTGAAGAAGTTCTTTAGTGCCCATAAGACCAACAATTTGAAGAGAAAAATTTATACCTTTATAGCCTGCGACGCTGAGAGATTTTATCGCTGAAAGGTATCTGAAACTATCGCTGAATGCTCTACCATGGCTTTGACAATACGGATGCTAGTAAACCACTATGATGGGATGTCCCTACTATGAAACAACTCTTGGAGACCATGTGGAGGGGACTTCCTCAGCAAGAATCCTGATGAAGCTATGGACTTCCTCAACTATGGGCTGAAACCCCAAGGATGGACGAGCCAAACCCAAGGGAGGTAGAGAGAATGAAGCACACAGTAAACCCGAGGGGAGGCATTTATTCACTGACGAAGGATGTGGAACTAAAGGCTAAGTTCTCCACCCTGAACAGAAGGATGGAAGAACTTGAACAGAGAAACTAGCAGGAGGTACGGCAAGGATCGAGACATCTACGCCCGTCAACCATGTTTCAACTGGTCACCACTACCACTAAGGAGAACATTGTCCAATTTCTCCTTAAATAAGGGATTTGATGGTTGAAAATGCAAATGTTGTGGGCCAAAATAGGCCACCAACTGATGCCTAGTATGGCAACACCTATAATCCCAACTGGAAGAACCACCCCAACCTAGCCTAGAAGCCTAAACCCCCAGTATATGTTCCCCTACTAGCACATCACAAAGAACAGTGACGTGGGTCCACCACTCGCACCGCCCACTCAACCTCATCACTTGTTGAACAAGCTATCATGAATTTGAGAAAGGTGGTGGGGAATTTTGTAAAGGAGCAGAAAACTATCAATGCTCAGTTGAATCAAAGAATAGAAAATGCAGAAAGCTCCATGGACAAATGAATTGATGGGCTCCATAAAAGCCTAAATCACAAAATTATTGATAATTTCAATATCCATCGTTAGCTCGACTAATCGAAGAATAAAAAGTGGAGAAAGGGAGATTCTTTCCGCATAATCATCAACTTAGGAGGTATGAACTAAGCTTGCCGTTGAGCATGCACCAAAATGGATGAAGTCCGTGCAATTATCACCTGAGGAGTGATATGAAATTGAAAGAACTAGGTCAAACCTGTGGGAAATACCAAAGAAAAAGAGGAAGTGGAACCAGAACACATATTCATTAAAGAGAATTCGATGAAGAAAAGCATGCCTCCTCCATTTCCCCAAGCACTGAGAGGCAAAAAGAAGGCTTCTAAGCAAGAAGACATCTTGAAGTGCTTGAAAGGTGTAAAGGTACCATCCGATCACATGATAAAACAGACCAACAATTTCTAAAGGACTCAGACACGGTCAAAAAGGGGCTTCGTACAATAAGAAGGCCTCTCATGACTTAACAAGCCGCCTATCATCCAAGCAAACCTTAGTGAAATATACAAAGACCCGTGGATCCCCACCATCTCGCCAACATTGGAGGGACTCCGCATAGACAAGGCACTACCGATCTCGGAGCTGCAGGAAAACCCACCGCCATACCCGGTATGCGCTAGGGTCTGGGGAGCCAAAGCCCACCAACATCACCCTATCCTTAGTGAATCGACTGAAAAATACCAAAGGGGATAGTTAAGGATGTCTTGGTGAAGGTAGACAAATCTCTACCATCCCAAGGGATTTTGTGGTTCTGATACAGCCCATGGCAGAGCACTAACCAAGTGCCTAATATACTTTGGGAGCCATTCAAGCCACATCTAATGCTATAATTAACTGCCGGAATAGGGTCATACAGCTCACCTTCGGTAACATGACATTGGAGCTCAACATTTTTCACTTAAGCAACAAGGATAAGCCATCAGAGGATGAGGAGCAGAAATCAGAAGAAGTCTGCCTGAGTGCCACAGGTGTAGGAAAGCATAGTGTTCATAAACTACAGGAAGAATTAATAAAGAACCAAGAAGTAATTAATGAAGGATCAACTGTATTAGTCACCCTTCCCCGCATCCGCTATCCCACCAAGACCACTGTGAGCAGATGCTTAACACTGGGCTGGTGCGTGTCGAACTCAACTCGCAACACCACATCGCAAGCAAGGAGGAGCTTCTCCTCCCTGCACTCCATGAAATCTCTTGGTGTGGCAACTGGGAGTGGTTCCTAGCAGAACTCGAAACCACTCCAAATTTTGATCAATCGCTTTATATTATTCTTCAAGTTTTTAATTTGGAATTTCATTAATATCCTTTAATTTTCAAATTTTGTAAATTTCCTTATTTTTCAAGCTTATTTTCTCATAATTGTTGGTCTTGTGTTGTTGCAGGTGTTCCAATGCTGGGGGAGCAAAATTTTGCCTAAGAATTTCAGGTTATAAAATTTTCGCACCTCAGGGCCTGCAACCTACGAAATTTCGAAGGCGGGCACTGCAGCCTTGCAAACATCAGTTCATCGTATCTTCGTTTGCCTGCAACTCTTCATTTCACGCTCCCGCAATGAATTTCTATAAAAATTTTTTGAACCATCCAATTAATGGGCACTAATGACATTAATTACCCATGTCTTCCCACCTACCCACCCTTTCCTATATAAACCCCTAATCCCCTTCATTTTCATTCCACCGTTCATCCTCCTAGTTTCTGGGACCTCTTCTCCTTCTCAAGCTCATGCCCTCAAGCTCGACACCAAGACTGCTGGCTTATTCCCCACGGCCACGGTGTGCTCAGCCCACTCCGACCTCCACCCAGAGTCGACGTCGTTGTCTACCAAACACCGCCGGCCCTGGGGCCTCCCATACCGGCGCTCCTCCCGGCCGTCGTCGCTCTAGTGCGCCGTGACAATCTTCACCGTCAGCCGCTTACCTGACCGTTGCCACCACGTCAGGGCTCTCCCTGTACCTCGCCCCAGGGGAGATAACACACCCGGCTGCCCCACCCGCCCCGTCTGTCGCATCCCGTGCCAAACGAGGCCCCACCTCCTGTTATTAGGCCCGGACTTCAGCCCAGGAGTCATCCACTCGAGACCCTGCGCCACTTCACCAGCCTTATCGCACCACGGAGTCCCTGACCTATCCCCGCATCCATCATTAGGCGACCTTACTCCTCGCGTACCCATCCCGTGAATGTTGACTATAGGAGCGAGAGATTTCCACTGTGGAGGTTTACTACGATCTCCGGAAGATCTCACATGTGGACCCGAGCTCGAGACTCCATGTCTTCTCGTGCGCAGATACCATCCGCCTGCTCACGGCGCCAAGGCCATTTCTATCGTCTCCTGTAGTCATCGAAGTTTTATCATACGACGCCTAGCGTGAGGCCAACCCCGACCGCCGCATTTTTCCACCTAAGTAGTTGTGGATACTTCGGCTTCCACATCACACCGCTTCATCTATCAAAGGGTCCTCGCCAACGAGGACTACTATAGACAGTGGCCCCATCCCTCGACCAGGGAGATGGTTCGGCTTCTCTCCATGGACGCTACTGGTGGGATGATATTATTCATGCGGCACCTCCTGCAACGTATGCTTTTGATAGACCACATATTGAGGTCTAATATGTTTCCACTCCAGCATATAGTTCAGAGGAGAGGAGCTATTTTGGAGGTTTTATACCGTATTTCAGAGGGCTACTGGTTCAGCCCGGCAGAGCTAATTATGACATCCTTATTTCACTTCTAGACGTGGTCCACCGAGTCACTCCACGCCTGAGTCAATGTCTCCTATTTCCACTGACCTTAAGGCCAAAGTGCCGAGCACACCTGCCCCTACCGAGCCTCGACTGAGCCGTCACGTTAAACACAGGCCACCCCACCAAGCCGACGATGGCGAGCCAGGGGGCCTCGTCTTCATCTTCCCTCCGGATCAAACGAGGATGAGCCGGTTGATGATAGTTCACAAGGGGCCTCGTCTCTATACCGAAGACACTAAGGAGCCTCCTACCCACTTTCATCAGCTCCTCCACCGTCCCTTCACCTCCACCGACCACCCAAAGAGGCTCCAGCCCAAGATCTTAGGGCTCCGATGCCCCCACACTCCAAAGCCTCGGTCTCATGCTCCACCGGCCTACTGTATAGCAAGTCGAGCACGGTCCGCACCGCCCAAACAGCATACTACCCTCCACCATGGACTTCCCGACTATCCGATTCAGGCTGCGCGAGGTGGATCCGAAATCAACAAAATTTTGTATCCTAAATTCTCCATCGTCAGCAAAGCTACTGCAAAGATAGCGGTTCTAGGGTCAGAACACAGAATGGGTTTTCTTCAGATTAAATGATTTGATAGTGAGGGCCCAAAAATGGTAATTTCTAATTTGATTTTAAGGTTTTGTAAAAACAGGGTGTCATTGCTCACAGGCCTAAACTAAAAATTAAAATAAAATAAAAATAGAACCCCCTTAAAGTGTCGGGCCACCTGCGTTTAGGTTTGGCAACCCAACATGTCCTGGGTCTTTTCCTAGCTGGCTGGGGAGGATGACATATAGTCATTTCCCGAACCTGATCTTCATTTGGCTTTAAAACCTAAACCCTAAAATTTCCCTTCTTGAAACATAGCATTAACTGGGCATAAATGTCCCTAACGGTGATAACATATCTCAAAAACCTACCCTACAATAACTAATAGGAAACAACTATCCTGGATAACAAAGGATCTAGTGATAAGCATCCACCGTAACCAAAAAGTTTGCCAAATACACGCACAAAGGTTAAGAGATTTAAACCTAGATTGGAGAGAAAGGAACATAAATACCCATAAATGTGTGCGTAAAATAGAGAACCGTGAGTTACCTCCAAACCCTAGCTGTACCCTCCTCTTCAAGGGAGTGAAGAGGTTCAGCCAACCATCCCCGAGTTTCAGCCTTGTATGTTCGTAGCCAGAAATGATAGAGAAAAGGGAAAGAAATGGGAGAAAATGAAGTAAATGAGAACCGATGCCCATTGTCTCTCTATTACCAAGTGATTGTTGGCAAACCTGACTCCAAATTTATATACGACTCGTGAGCAAGGAACACAAAAAATCAAAACCAAAAGCTATTACAAGGGATAATATGGGAAGAAACAAAATTTGAAACAAACAAAGTAATGTCATTAAAAAGGTGAACTAGCAAACACAGAAATAAAGTGGGTTGGTCGAGGTATGAACAAAGGTCAAGATGATGCAAATTTCAAGAATGCTCCATTTTTTCTTAACTTTTTGCTCTTTTTTCCTTCTGGGATCTGATCTGCAACGATGAGTTTGACTCTAATTCTTCGTGCTTGGATTGACTCAACAATTTTGGCATAATTAGCTCGCAAGAACTACAAAATTTGCCACAAAAAATGCGATCTAGAGGAATAGCGTGGACCTTTTAATGTGCACCCGTTAATTACACTGATTAGTACATAAAAAGTGCTCAAAACCTATAATAAACAAAGTTCAAAATAACACTTTTTGAGCACTAATCACTATCATGGAGGCGGTCCGCACATTCTCCGCCAATCGCTAAGATCATTTGTACCTTCCAGTCGCGCTTGCAGCAGAGGATGATCGAGACCGGTAGTCAGCCAGAGTACGTAGTCAAAGCCATCCACGTAGCCCCGTGAGCCACTTGGGCTTCCCTGTTGTCTCTCCGCATGCCCCTACCAGCCCCACGCCCTCCCGCCAGGACCGCCTTCCACCATCAGCCCTTCTGCATCCCCGATGTGTTGGGCACGTAAAGAAGATTTCCACCACTCCACCAAAGAAGACTAAATGGGCCCAGCCGAGGATGATTCTCTTCTCCCCACCCACCGATTGAGGCTTCACTTCCTCCACTAACTTTCGTTCCGCTGTCTCGAAGAGTTAGTGTTAAGTGATGTTCATACTTTGACTCTTAGCTATGAAATCACATGCTCAAAGAGTCTACATTTGTATGTTAATGGCTTGCTGTTTACTTCTTTTTGCAAAAGTTGAAAATTTTGTAAATATACTTTGATATATATGATACAACTCTATTTTCCTACACTTTTGCATCTCATTTTGCCCCTATATCTTTGTGGTTCTGCCTTATTTGGAAAATGAAAAGTTGAAGCACTGTATGCTACCATCAATGTTAGACTAATCCCATGCATGTTTGAGTTGTTGGTCAGTTGAAGACCCTGGTAATTCACCCTTGTCTTCCATCATTATCTAGCCACACTGCACACCGCTTGACCATAGGCTCGAGAAGCTGCATTCCCCCTTTAACTTTGCAAAACCAACCTTAGCTTCACAAGGCCCATAATAGGTTAGAGTTCCCAAGAAAGAAGGCCAATGTGTCTTCCAAAAGAAAAAGAAAGACAAAGAAAAGAAAGAAAAGAGAATAGGAAAAGTCATAAGAGCCATTTTTGAAACCCGAAAGACAAATCTCAGGGGTCTACGGCGAAGCCTTTAAAGCCTGTGCCCTAAACCAACCGGTCGGGAGCCACCGAATGGCTCGCTGGGCACGGTGGACGGGTGGAGTTTAATGAGTTGTAGGTTCTAGATTCTAAATCATTCAAGTCCTAGAAACTCCAGTTTGCAGGCTGAAAGATCCACTCGGGCGCCCTAAACCTTAGCTAGCTGGCAACACGGTGGATCCTCAGCACGGACTTCGTGAAGTCAGTTCTCAAGACAATCTCTACAATATAAAAGAGGTGAAATAAGAGTGGAACCGTGGTCTATTTAGGTTATCACGCCTAAGGCATCAGCAGAGCTTGGTTGGGGGGAGAGAAGCTATACCTTATCAGAAACTGATCACCAAAACACTTAGATTTCGTGGAAGTTCAGTCGATTTCGAATGAACATTGCTCTGAAACTTTTTCCTGTATGGCACTTATTCTTCCAAGCTGGTTTTTATGCAATGTCCTAAGTTTTCATATTGTAGGTAAGGCCTCACTTATACACACACTTTTTGAAAAGACAATCCCTTTCGTTATCCATTATAGCCTGTAAGACATCTTCCTTCTTTATCATTGCTAAGGACTCAGAAATGCGGTTTAACAAAGTGGAGTTTAGTACCTAAATAATGCTATTTTATCTGCTGGCTGGTGTGTTTAAGCGTTTGTGTACTAATCGACTTTGATAACTCAATTGATATCAGTCCCGACTTTGCTACCGATCACATTTTGTAGCTCTATGGCCAGAAGCTGCAGATTGCAAATATCTCATTATCTTCAATTCGATTCAAACATGATGAACCCGAGCCGAATTCGAAGATGCATGATCAAATCAGAGGAAATTTGGAGCAAAATTGCTGAAGAAAGGGAAAGCAAGCTGTGGAAATTTTGCAGGGTTGCAAAAATTGGCAACCTAAATTCGCAACTGCTAAATTTCTGTGTCACATTTAACTCATGACCAGAGTTGAAAATTTTGTGAACCTCGCGAAAAATTCAGCAGCTGCAAATTCTTTCACAACACCGCTGCTTGTGTTGACCGCTTTTTGACCCGTTTTTTGTGGTTTTATACAAGTTTTCCCTCATGTAATTCTTGGTTCATTAGCACACTTTGTATTCTCTCATACCGAGCACCTATAAGCTCGCCTTGCCTGTAATCAAATCACCATTCACCCATCAATCAATAAAGAAGCTGCACCAAGCTTCTCGCCTACTCGGTTTGTGATTTCTCTTCTTCTTCCTTCACTTTCTGCATTTTTCACTAGCCAAACACCCTTGATGATGACAAATCAAGGGATGCTCACTAAACCCCGAACTAGCAGCTACTAAAGTTGGCTTTTGCTGTGAATGTGATGTTCTCATGCTATTCATGTATGTATTTATGGTATTATGTCTTACTTTCACCTTATGTTAAAATCTCTAGGCATGCTCTCCCTAATGTGTATTTGGCAGCTTTTTTTTGGGTTCAGTTGGATATCACTAGATCCACTCGATGCCCGCTTAGTTTGCCTCCTATTAGTTACTGTAGTTTTTTTGGATATATGTTTTCACTATTAGGACATTTATGCCCAATCAAATGCCATCTTTAAAGGAGGAAAATTTTAAGGGTTTGAAGTTTTTAAAGCTAAATGAAGATCCGTCTGAAAATGACTATATGTCATGATCAACGCGGTGAGAAAAAGACCCGAGACATGTCTGCGAACCTGTAACTAAGCTCAGCGGGCCCGAGACTTCAAGGAATCCTCTTAACTTTTACTTCAAGTTATGTCCAGCCAATCATTCACCCACACTGCTTTTAACAAACCCTAAAAAAAATCCAACGAAACACCTCATTTTCAATGCATTGTACCCTTCTCTCACCAAGAAACCCATCCGTGTTCGCTCCTAGAGCCACTATACCGCAAAGAGTTTCATACGCGCAGTGGGAATCCTAGGATATAAATTTTGTTGATTTCGAACACCTACTTGGCATTTAACGAATCACATGCCTCTCACAAACTGAATGTCATTCCTTCGCCGTCGTTAGATTAAAATCAGGGCTTTTCCACCCGTGACCGACATCAAAGATCTAAACTAAGTGATAATCTGAAGTGGGTTCATCGTAGAAATAGCACCGAATGGCTGGCCAATGTAGAAGGTAGTCCCAAAAAATAATGGAAATGGAGAGTATGCATGGACTACACAGATCTCAATCCAGGCATGCCTCAAAGACGCTTCCTCACTCCCTAGATAGACCAGATCGCTGGATGTTTAGTCAGGGATGGGATGTCATATTTCGATGCCTTTTCTGGGATATCATCAAATACCTATGACCGCTGAACTCGAGAAAAACAACCTTCATCACCCCCACGGCCTCGCGCGCTATAATGTAAATGTCGTTAAGCCAGTGAATGCTAGGCAACTTAATCGCAGGCCAGTAACCAAAATGTTCAGCATAATTGGAAAGACCATGGAGGTTTATATTAATGACATGGTGGTAAAGTCCAAAGAACGCCCGGACCATGCTGAACACTTGCAAGAGACTTTTGAACTCCTGAGGGCATACGATATGAAGCTCAACCCTTGAAAATGTGCCTCCAGATTCAGCGTGGGCTGATTCTTGGGTTTCATGGTGACTCAAAGGGGCATCGAAGCCAACCCCGCTCAACTTAAAGCTATTCTGGAGTCCCCGGCTCCCGCCTCTACAAAGGAAGTACAACAGTTGACTGGTCGGTTGGCCTCCCTTGTGACGCCCCAAAACCGGGGGTCTCGTTGACAACCCGTCAACTGTGAATACTGTGGAATGTCGGGTAACCACACCACTTATGGAAAAATCTGCAGTCTCCTTTGTAACGAGTCACCTGCTGTACAAACTCCGTCCTAACAATCAACTTATGACCACATCGGGTTCATATACAATTAAAATGAGTAAAAATGGCCACTTGGGCCCCTACATCAATACTGCAAATAAACATATCCTAAATCCAAAATATAATACATGGTTCAAGAGTTTTTACACATTTTAATTCAAATATATTTTAAAATTTACAATTTAATACATGTTATACCAAAATCAAAGCCACAAGTCTACTTTCTTCTCAAACCGCCTAATGACTTCGCTCCATCGTCTCGTACCAAATGTTGATCCCTGTGACAGAACAAAGCCCAAGAGAGAGATAATTTCCTACATGGGTTACCCCACCTAAGTGCACATGCATGGCAAACAATCACATTCAAGCAATTTCATGAACCTACTCGAATGTCTACATGACCAACCTATGTCTTGAGTCCTCACCGACTCCCTCACACTTGCCTAAGCCATGTATGAGAAAACCATTTCCAAACAAAGGTATTTGTTTTAACCTTTACCTCCGCCGATATAAATAGTGGACCGAATCTCGATACTTTTATTTTGTGGACAACCTCCGATGTATATCAATCAGTCACCCGACGATCATATTTTATGACAACCTCCATGTTGTAATGGACACACTCCGATAATTATTATTATTGGTCAACCCTCTGAAGCAATTCTCTCAAGAAACCATCTCATGCACTCACTCCTATTGTTCTAGGGTGCCCCAGTGCATATGGAATGCATGATGTCAATTCCAATACATTCATGTTAATATATTCACATGCATATATATTAACATAATTAAATCACACAAACATGTTATGCAATTTCACAATCAATTACACCAAAATTAGCTCACATGGGCTAATTAACAAACACGAGCAATTCATTTTGAATCACTCAACCAAAAATATATTTTCACACAAAATTTTGGTGTCACGCTATTCATGTGAATAGTGTCCTTGGGTTACTGCTCACGATCACCAAATAGAATTTTCTCCACTCGGGCCCAAAGCTTTGAGATCAGTTTACGCTAAAACAAGCCCTGTAACATTCCTAACCATTTATGCCTTAGCCAAGAAATAAATACAAGCAGTGATCCTCACTCTTAGAGCTGGTCGGAACTCCACCAATTGGTGTCCACGCGTAGTCCTCGCCGCGTAGAGCAACTTTCCTTCTTTCTCCGTCGAAAACCGACGGTCTTATCACCCGAAAACCTAGAGAGAAGCCACCTCCGTTCCCTAAAACTCAACGCCTCGTGCAATCAGATCACCTCCCGCTCCAAAATTTCACCGCCATTGGTTCTTAATTTTTTGGAGAAGACAACTATTCACACATTTGTCTTATTATCACTAACAAATTCCAAATTTCCACTTATGTCCCCTTTTTCCAATTATTATTTTAACACCGGCATAATCTCAACATCCATTTCATCATCTCTAATCTTACACATGTGTCAAGAGTACATGTAGTAGGTGACTTTTGTCAAGGCCATTACGCCTCTCAAACCCGCTTTACAGACCCAACACTCTCTACTGAAAACGTGGAAATTGACTGGTCTTGACCGACGAAATTCGGACGTGGTAGCTTGGATTTATGGAGACGTCATCTCCAATCTGGGTGGAACCGTTTAATATCCGAGATATAGAAAAATTTTGGAAATTTACCAAAATTACAATTTTGCTATTTTTCCTAGACTGAATTTTCTCGGGTCTTACATTTTCCCTTTCTTGGGTATGAATTCTGTCCCGAAATTATAATCACTACGAACACATGCATATGCAACGTGCACTCTACCATGCATATAAACTAGTCATTTGGGGGCCATTAGACGGCTAAACCACGTGACTTCATCCCAAACAAGAAGGGAGGTGGTCCGCGATCGTGTCCTCGCGCTCCCACGCGACTCTCCACCCACCCGCGCTACCCATAGCACCTCACTAGCCTCACGCTCGCGCCGCAAAATCTGATCACAAACATCCATACGCACACCGGTCCCTCCTCGAGGTCCCATCCGCGGTCAACCTCAATCTCTCCCCAATCCACTACATGAGTCGGATCTCGGAGTGTACCTACTGAAAGCATGGAGACGGAAATTCCTCGTGGACACCCGATATGTCAGCATAAAGCCAACCGTACGCCATAGTTGCCTACCCTCGAGTATCTCATACCCAATAAACCTCGGCGATAACTTCCCCTCGCTTAATCAGAACCTGACCACTCCTCCTTAGGCATCGACTCAAGAAGACGTATCTCCAACCTCGAACTCTAAGGGTCGACGTGACATCCGTGATAACTCTCTTTCCGCCGTCTCTCGAACCGCGAGGAAGACGCTCACGCATCAAGCCCACCTTCCTGGGAGGTGGGCCCTAATCATATCAACCAGTAATGGAGCTCTCTCCCACCTCAGTCTAACATAACGGTGGATCCGTATGGCCTCCCATACAATGCCTCGTATGGTGCCATTTGTATACTCGCCTGGTAACTGTTGTTGTAGGAAAATTCCACTAAGGGTAAGTGCTCTTCCCAGCTACCCTTATGATCCAGGACGCATGCTCGCAACATGTCCTCTAACACCTGTATAGTCCTCTCTAACTGACCATCTGTTTGTGGGTGGAAAGTTGTACTCATGGTCAGCCGTGTGCCCATAGCCTTTTGGAAACTCTTCCAAAAGTGTGTCAGAAACCCTGCCCTATCCAAAAACTATGGATACCGGCACTAATGTAGCCTACTATCTTCCATTATACAACCGCGCATCCCTCCAAGCAGAAGGTCATCCGCACGCCAGAAAATGTGCTTCTACTCGTGAGCCGGCTCCACATCACCCATAACTATCATGTCTCACGTCATAGCAAGTGGGTCACAAAATCCATCAGGACGCACCCACTTCCACTCAGCCACCTCCAATGGCTGAAGTAGCCCTGCTGGCTTCTGGTGCTCAGCCTTAACCCGCTGACACGTGAGACATCGTCGAACAAAGTCCCCTACGTGTCTCTTCATTCCGCTCCAGTAATACTAACGATGAAGATCCTAGTACATCTTCGTGCCACCTAGATGCACAGAAAATCGAGAGCAGTGAAACTCCCTGAGAATCTCCTCTCTCAAATCGGTCAACTGGGGCACCACTACCCGTCCTCTATACCGAAGACTACCATCTGTGTGGACGGTCCAACCCTCATCACCCCGGCGACTCGACCGGCATTCCCGGGTCCCCGGGCGACACTCATCTCCGTCCCGCCCTAGAACCCAATCACTCTAATTAATAGCGATGTTGTGTACCCACTAAACTCCCAACGTACCCCCGAGCCTCGTCGCGATATCGAGCCTAGACTCCGTCCTACGCCTTGAGCATCCGCCACTCCTGGGAAGCTATACTAGCCAATGCTTCCGTGACTTTCGACTATGCATCAGCCACTACATTTGCCTTACCAGGATGGTAATGCAAAGTGAAGTCATAATCCTCAGAACTCTATCCATCAGTTGCCTCACATGTTAAGGTCTCACACAGGAAAATATATCGCACTATGGTCTTAGTACAACTCGAACTCTTCGCTATATGCAGGCGCCTAAATCTTCAAGGCGAAGACTACGGCCGCTAACTCCATGTCGTGTGTGGGGTAATTCTACTCATGATTCTTCAACTGACGGGAACCATAAGCTACTACCCTCCCGGACTGCATCAAAACACATCTCAGTCCAGCCCTCGAGGCATCACAATACATTGTGTACCCTTGTCCCCGTTCCTCGCACCATCAAGATAGGAGTTGAAGTATGTCTCCTTCAACTCCCGAAATGCCTCCTCGCATCGGTCATCCCAATCAAACTTGACCTCCTTCCGTGTCAATCTCGCCATGTGCCGCTTAATCGGAGAAACTCGAATGAATCTCTTGTAGTACCCAGCCAATCCTAAGAAACTGCGTATCTCGAAGACTAACTTCGACCTCTCCCAACTCATCACGACCTTTACCTTCTCTGGGTCAACTGACACACTTGATGCTGACACCACGTGTCCCAAAAATCCCACCTCAATAAGCCAAAACTCGCACTTACTAAACTCGGGCGCATGTACCGATGGTCTCAACAACTCAGAACACAACTCAAGGATACCTATGCTCCCACTGACCGAGTAGATCAAAAATGTCATCCAATTTAAGACTACGACAAACTAATCCAAATAGGGTTGGAATACCCTATGTATGAGGTCCATGAATGCGCTTGGCATTCGTCAATCCAAAGCATCACTATAAACTCAAAGTGCCCATAACGCGTCCTAAACACCGTCTTAGGGATATCTGTCTCCCTAACCCTCAGCTGATGGTAACCAAGCAAGGTCTATCTCCTGGAGTAGACTTGCGTCCTTCCTAACTAATCAAACAAATCAACAACTCTACAATGGTACCGATTCTCGATCGTAACCCCCGTTCAACCGGCTCAGAGTTGTTCTGACAATCGAAGGGTCTTGTTTTTCTTCTCTTCTAAATAGAACCGGAGCGCCCATGGTGAAGTGCTCGGTCTATCGAACCCTTGTCCAAGAGCTCTCAGACCTGGACTCTAAGTCCCTGCAACTCAACCCGTGCCATCCTATGCGGAGTCATGTAGACGGGCTATACCGTGGAAGGTAACTCGATACCGAAGTCTACAACCCTCTACGGAGGCAATCCCGATAGCTCATCCGGAAAAACATCCTCATACTCGCAAACTACTCGAGGTAGATCTAAGTCTGGTCTCACATTGTCCTCTAGGGTAAGGCTTGCTAGCCAACCCGCTAACTGTCCATGACATCTAGACTCGTACACTGTCTGGGGCAAAATATCATGCTTATCCCCCTGAAACACAACACGTACTGGCCCCGCTTTATAGAGGTAACCCCCATACGCTCACAATCGGCATTCCACCCCGTAAGTCGCCACCAATCCATCCCCAGGATGACATCAACTGAATATTGTCCATGATCCTCGTGCCCACCAGTGAGTAGAGTCCCCCGAGATCTCAACTCGTAACCACGACATATCATCCCTATCCTCGCCCTAATCCCTAGGGGAGAACTCACATACAAAGGCTCCTCCAAGGCCTCAACCTCTAAGCCCAACTCTATCACAATTGATGCAGCAATGAATGAATGCGAAGCACCAGAATCAAATAACACTCTTGCCCATAGGCGAGATAGGCGCATTCTGTATGTAACTTAGTCATCCGCTAACTCAACTGGTGGTATAAATGGTGTAGACACGCCCCGAACCCCCTCGGGACGAGTCCCCGTACGTGGCCCCCATCCTCCGCCTTCCGCCCTAACTTGGCCTCTCTAGCTCGCCTGCAACGGGAGGTGCCCGTGCGTGCCTCCCGAGACTGAAACTTAGCTCCTCCGGCTCGCACTACGCCGGAGGAATGTAATCAGATCCTCTCCTGCCCTATCACGACCGGGATCAGGTTGGTCCCGAAACCCTCGGCTCCCTGTCTCTAGGGGTAATCCCTCCTCATGTGTCCCGCCGTCGGTACGATAGTGGCGCATCATCTCATCTTGTACCACCGGCGACTGACGTTATCCTCGTCTGATGGTCGCGCCTTGGAACCCCTTGCGAACTGTGGTTTTACTTCTTTCCCGAACTGGAAGAAGACTAATTCTCCTTCCTCTGTTACTAACACTGCATCTCGAGTGCCCGGCATCCTCTACCTCTCTCTATGGTCGTGGTTGTCCCAACCATGGAGTCCATGTCCCGTAGTTTAAGTCCTAAGATCCCGCCTCGAATGGACAACTCTCACCCCATTCTCGAATCTCCCGACTCGCTGTCTCAGAGCCACAGAAATAATAAGAAACGGGCTAATCTCAGTGTGAATCTAGCCACGCACTCCATCACAAACATCGTCTCGGCTTAGCTCTAGGAACTCCCAGCCTTTGCATGTTCTCGCAGCATCCTAAAATACTTACCCATGAACAGCCCCTGAACCACACGTCATCATTCTTAAGTTCGTGAGGTTCTTTCCAATTCCACCATACTGGCTCACCTCGTACTGAACACGCCGGCTTCAACTCGGTCGCGGTCGCAGGTAATTCTCATAGCCTCTAACACCTTCTCTATCTGCATGAACCAATGGTTTGCCACCATCGGATCTCCTCCTCGTGAATGTTCTGAGGATGATGCCTTTAAAACTCTGGAGGCCACTGCACTCCCCTAGCTACTCGCATGTCTGGCCTCGCGCAATAGATGCAACCGCAATACCTACAGCCCCAACAAAGACTCACCGATCAACACCGTGTGCCCCGACCGCACCTCGCGGACGCCCTCACGCCTCACCTCGACTAGCCATCTACACATGTCAAATGGCACGTTAAATTCAATGCAGTATCTCTAAGGCTCAAACACAGCCCCAAGACACTATTCTTATACAAAAATATTTTATATACTAAGTCCCTGCATTCATAAGCAATGCAAGACAATTAATTCAATATATCAAATCATATTCAACATCAAAAAATTTATTTTTGAAAATTTCATTTTAAAAGATTTTATCTCATTTTATTTTATTTATTTTTATTTTTTTATTTTTTTATTTTTTTGAAATTTTTTTTTTTACCAAAGGTTCATGAAACAAAGGTTCATTAATAGTGGATTAAAAACAAGGCACTTAGTCTAAATCACAGGGCATGTGTGCACACCCAACGGACCATGGCTACGCGCATGGTGCGCTTAGCCGTGCACTTTACGCCATGTCGTGGCTCCCTCCCGGGTCAGAAACGCAGCGTAGCGCTGTCGCAGTTGTATCACGACATACCCAAAGACAGGGCCATGCGGCGCCAGATCGTGACGGGGCCACTACAGACGCAGTGCCGCGCCACATCGCGGGCACCATGTTTGTCGCACTTCAGACACAGCCCTATTAGCATAAAAGTCACCCAAACACGATACAAAGTTTAGATCGTGGACATGGCTTCCCCGTGCCAGCCAGTTTTCAGTTTACTCGTGTCACGATACAAATTGTTGTATCGTGACCCAGTGCTTATGTTAAAAATGAGCAGTAGCCCAGCCAAATTATGCTGCACCTTTTCTTTTTTTCTTTTTTTTTTCATTCATTTTTTTTCTTCACTCTCCTACTACTGGAAACAAAACTACTCTAAATATATATATATATATATATATATATATGAGAGAGAGGATATATATGCATATATATATATATATATATATATATATATATATATATATATATTTTTTTTGTTTTTTTTTTTTTTCCAAAGACACCCAAATAAAATTCTGTAATTTATTTACGATTTTTTTCGCTTACATTGTAAACTTTAGAAAATTTTCTTCAAATCGTATTTTTTCCTCACACTCGGACTATTTTGTCCAAAATTTCAACACCTGCTTCTCACACTAACCCTAGTGTTCAACATTTTATTATTATTATTATTTTCCTATGTGCTATTTACCTAAGCACACAATTCAATCAATACATAACAATTCAGGTTATGCACACCATTCACACATCAATCACAACAATCACACAATCACATAAAACATGTTATGGTGTTCTAATCCCTGGTCCCGCATGGGCTTAGGCAATCACATACCTAACTCCCCACATCGAGCCACACCAAGTGGTGATGTTCTTTTACCTTATGACCACGGCCTGCCTATCCTGGTTTCAGTATTCAGATACCTGCAAGCTCCGATACTCGCCAGTGACGCCTCCTTAAACTCGGGGTCCTGCTGATAACCCGTCAACCCACGAATACTGATCTGCACATGCAGGCTGGTTGCATCAACAAAATTTATATACACCTGTTCCTACTACATCGTCGTAGTCAAGCTACTGCAAAGATGGTTCAGATCGAACACGATGGGTTTTCATCCTAAAAATGCTTCTTACGTTGCATGAAGGTAAGGCTTTCTATTTGACCTTGGTTTGGGTTTCTAAAACAAGTGGGAATGGTTTGAAAACTGAAAATTGTAAAAACTGAAAGTTAAAGTGTGAAAAAGTTAACTTTGAAGAATTAGGTCACTAACTTAGCAAGTTAGGCAAACAAGGTCCTCGGTTTTATCCTCAAGAGACATGCAAATATATAGTCCATGGCATAACCTGATCTATATTTAACTAGCAAACTCACCTACGAAACATCTCCTATTTGAGACAAAATGTGTAGCATACAGGCCCCTTTAGTTTAAAAAACTTAACATTAAATTATCATTTCGTAGGCTCAGAAGACTATCTAAAGAACAACAAGGCATCTCTCACCCGAGCACCGCATCCTAAAGCATGGAGAGTATTGGCAAAAATAATAATAAAGAATGTTATTTAACCCTAATTTGAAGAACCCGAACATGTAAATAAATATTATCTCGTAGGCTCAAACCATCTAAAGAACAATGCATCCAAAGGATGGAGAGTATTGGCCAAATCCAATAACATCCCATGTTATGCAACCAAGTTTTGAGAATAAGAGCCATAAATACACTACCCGTAGCTTTTAATACAAGAGGACAACATGCATATGCCCCACCACCAAGCTAGCTTCCTTCCTCTTCAAAGAAAGGAGGCTTAGCCAAGCATCTCTTGAGTTGTCATCCTCAAGAGGGTGTTTGGCAGCCGAGAAAGGGAGAGAAAGAAGAGAGAGAAGAGAGAAAAGAAATAAAAGCAAAACCTAAAATAAAAGACTTTATTTACAAAATGAAAACTTACAAAAATATCTTCTCCACAGATTGTTCACAAATTCCTCTCCTTCAAAATTGTATATCTATTACAAAACAAGAGGGGCTTATATAGGCCTCCTCAAGGTATGAAAATACCAAAAAAACCTATGAAATTGGCTAAGTTATTGACACCAAGTAATACACCAAGTTTGAGGCTAGCTTTGCATTAATTACAAACATGATTATAATTAATTTCGCTTAGGTCGAGGAATTTCGTTAACTAGCGAATCACTGTGCCTAGCGAAATGTAAAATTTCGTTTGAAGGCCAGATACCTCGCTTGAAGCGAATAATTTCGCTAAGCTAGCGAAAATGTTGTGAGTGAAGGAATCGTGCTTTTCGCTAAGGAACAAGAATAAATTGGGATGGGTCTAGCTTAAATTTGGTGTTCGTTAAGGTTGTAAATTCGCTAAGGTTGCGAAATTTTCGCACCCTAGCTAAAATTTCGCAAGCTTGTTAAAAATTCCAGCTTTGTTGATCCTTTCACGCATTGCCTCCCGTCTTCAACTGCATCACATTTTCTCATCTTGCCTTGGTTTTCTTTGATTCTTGGGTCAGACATGATCGGTGACTTGAGTTCAAACTTCATGATTCATCATTCATCTCGACATTGAACTCCAAAAGTGCAAAAGCCTCAAAACAGCTAAAAATACTTCTAAATGGCATATACTACAAGAAGATTAGAACACTTCAATTGGTATATATGGATATTGACGAAGGTGCAAAAGCACCAAACCCATTCAATATAGGGTTCAAAATTGCACTTTGGGCCAATCACACCCCCAACCAAAACGTTGCTAGTCCTCAAGAATGCAAAATAAAGAAAAAGGAGATGTGGTGGATTTGCAAAGGTTATGATTCAAAAAGGGTTTATATACATATAAACATTACCTTAATTTCAGAAATTGGAAATCAAAAGTTAAACCGATATGAAGGAATCAAAACCATACAAGAACAATTCGAGTCAATATTGATCCATAATTCTCAACTTGACCCCACCTGTCTAATGGTTCTTTGTAACAAAGACGGCCAATAAACCGCAAATTGCCACCTCCCCCCAACCTAGCATCGACATGGCCTTGGCGTTATCAACAACCCAGATAGGGCTAGTTGTACTCTTCTTTCTTTTATTCATCTACACGTATGGTGCAATGCTTAAATCCGACTTCAAAAAGTCCGTGTAACGGGGTCCACCGATGACTAAACCAATTAAGGTTTAGGGCATCAAGTCAAAAGGACCACGACCAACTCTAAAGGCTTCACCCCTGATCCGAATGACTTCAAAATTACAACTATGTCATTAAACTTCACCTATCCACCCATGTAACGAACACAAAATCGATGACTCCAAACAATTAAGGCTTAGGCATCGGGTTTCAAAGGCTTTCGCTATACAATTCCTGACCGTGCTCGGGTTTCAAAGCAAGCAATCAATACTTTATTTTTCTTTTTCTTTTTTTTCTTTTTTTTTCTTTTTTTTTCTTTCTTTCTTTCTCGCTTCTTTCTTTTCCTTTTCGAAGACAACATTGGTCTTCAAATGTAGGTACCACAAACCTATCCTAGGTTGCCAACATACCTAAGGTCGCTTGCAGTTTAAAGAAGGCACACACTTCACAAAATTATTGGAACAACTGAGGCAAGGTGTGAATTAGCATAAGGCAAATTTAAGTTGGAGGACAGCAGAACTTCACCGACCAAAATTGTTCACATGGAATTTGTCCTAGCATATAAGGACAAATGCTGATTCAATTTCTCAACACAGCTGGAATTCAATTGTCCATCAGAGCAATTCAATCAAGTTTTAACGAAAGAAAAACACATTTAAACCTAGTGGAGGCACAAACATGATATGTGTACAAAAATAGATATATATATAAACTGAATAGTTTTTTGATATAGCCAAAATGGCTAATATCAATACAAAGCCAACACAAAACTATCACCGCCTACTATGGCTAATACATAAACTTAAACGAAATTAGCAGGCGCTGATAAAGTCGTAAATAAACAAAATCGTAAGAAACCTAACCACTTCACCGTCAGGGGCGGTAGTGGTGGTGGCTGAAACCGCCGTCGCCGCAGCCGTAACATCCAATGAAGTCGATCGTCAAGGTATCCTCTCACGACCAGAACACGAGGAAGACCTGTGTGGGTCATAACTGAGTCGCAAGATAGAATGGCACCGGGCCAACCTCCGATCCCGGGCGCACCGTAGTCGAGAAGAGTGATGGCATCCATCACACCTGGGTTTATCTCCCCGAGCTGGTACGGATGTACTCCTGAATGATGTGTCGAATAGGAAGGCCCCGAGTATCTCACAGAACGCTGATGTAGTATGTGGAGGAGATGGAGGTGAACGATCCGAATGGGAGAGTCCCTTCAGACCCGGCTCGTGGGCAAAGATATCATCCGTATGGAGGCCTCAGCCTCCCGACCCTGCACTCCTCCGGTCCCGTGGCTTGAGGTAAGAGATTCGCATATAACCCGGTCTACTGACACTACATGAAGGCATCTAGCTCTCATCTCTAGCCCGGGTCTCCGAACCGATCCGCCGAGAACATACAGAGAGTCTCGCATCGCAGCTGGACGCTCGCCGGCCGCTTCTTTTCGGCGGACCTTCCTCTCAAAATGCAAAAGGAGGCCATCACCAAATCCGAGGGACCGAACCAAAATCCCAGATCCGGCAAAGTGCCCCAGATGGCTCCTCCTCCGCACATACGTCGCAGAGGGAACAAACCGGGTACGTGTAAGATGGTCACGAAAGCAAGATTCGAGGCTAAGTCGCTCCTGTAGAATAATGACCAGCAAAGGATGTCTCCTCGCCGCCTCGACCATCTCCCGCGTGAGGCGGGCGGGCCCAAGCTCTATAACCCTCAATTGCGCTACGGTATGCGCATCCCAATGTCGCCGAACATCTGGCTTGGCCCGAGTACACTGTGGCGCCATCTATACCGAACCGAATCTCTAGTGGGACCGTCTGTCTCTCGATGTCATGCAGTGGTAGAACCGCGCACCACTCTCGGTAATAAACCGGCCGCGTGAGTCATGAAGGGTAGGAGGAATACTCCTCGATCAATCCTAAAGACTCCCGACATCCGGGTCACCACGCGAGATGTCATGTACGATTCCCGATGAAACTCTCTCATTGAGTCGCACATTCCCGAATGGGGTTCTCAAATAGTGGCCTCGATCTCGGGACAGCGACAACCAGGATGAAGTCGCTCCAGAAATTTGAGAATCAAACGCACCGCGGAGATTCCGCTCGTCCGACATGTGTATTCGCTTGGAGTGGTCGAACTCTAACTCTCCTCCGTGGTACAGGCGATGGGGCCCGGGGTCCCATCCGAGTCTGATAACGTCTAAATCCCTGAGGCTCCTGAGACCGCTCCGGACCGGACGGGGTATTGTGAGCTGGACCTCGAAGCCGCTACCTCTCGTGCGTGCCGACTTCACCCGAGGTCGAAGATCTGACTCCACCCCGAGTACGAACCATATCTGATATCGAAGTAAAAATACTCGAAAAGGCTCGACTCACCAAAATATAATCGTGACCGTAGTACGAACCGAGCTCTCCTGGGAGGCTAACAACCACCCCGGGCAAGAAACTAAACCAGGCTCACCGACCGAGTCGGAATGGCCCCGAACTAACCAAACAAGGCCTGGAAATGACTGGATGTTGAGGCGCGTAGCACCAACAGATCGGAACCAGGCACCAGAAGAATGGCTCAGTCAGCGTTGAATAATCGTGGCTCAGGCGCTGCGGGCTTAAAGCTTCATCGCGGCTCTACGTGGTCAGGTGCGTATGGACCGAGATGGCTATACTAGAAACTCAGTCGCAAAGCCCGTAGGTCGGGCGGCTCGGCCTAGCCGTGCATTACCGAACTCCCAAAGGGAGTCGCATGGCCTACGGGCGGGCAGACAGCTTCTACGACTCCGGGCAGATCGGGACCGTGGCTTCGCGGGGAGCTCATGGCACGGGGCCGGGAGGGGAGAAATGTGAAGTGGCATTCTAAACCAACCCCTCCTGTTTATATATGCTTGTAACTAAGTACTCGAAGGGTCATTCCGCCACTTTGCTATTTTTAGCTTAATTTGGCCTACACCTAGCATACACCACCCGTACCGAATTTTCGGATTAAAATGAAAATTAATATATTACTAAAAGTAAAATTTAAAATTAAAATTAGAAATAGAATATATCGAATAATTTAATATAAGATAATATAAAAAATACTTACCAACTTGCTAAAAATGGAAAGTCATAAATTAGGGAAACATGCTAAAAATAGCTAAAATGGAAATTGACTAAAATAAAAACAAAAATCATTTGAATCAAGTAATTTGGTTTTTGAGAACACCAAACCAGTTCAATATGTACCTGTAAATTAATTGCGGAGGGTCAAGGAGGATGATTCTCAACCCATGCGCTTGTACATGATAATTCCATGGTTTTCGTGCCCAATTGTCGATGTGGTCCTTTGGCTTCGATGGTTTGGAATTGATCAATCGGGTTTGCGCTTTGGTGTTGTCGGGCAAGACCACCTCCTTCTTCATCTCCGCGGTAATTACTCCTTGCATTTCCGGTCACCGGTGGTTTTCCGAGACACCGATAAATTGAAACAACTCATCGTAAATTTGATTTTCAATTTCTAAAGAACTCATGTTTGTTGTTCAAATGAAAGATATTCAACTCCATGGTCATGTTACCAAAAGTTAATTGCATGACTCCATTCCGGCAATTTATTATTGCATTGGCAGTGGCCAGAAATGGTCTTCCTAAGATGATTGGTACATGATTAGGTTCACTAGCAATTGGTTCAGTGTCAAGTACCACAAAAACCACCTGCAGAACTGTTCATCTTCTTACTCATATGATCCAAACTATCCCTTGTGGATTTTCATGACTATCGGCCAATGAGAGTGTGGATGTTAGTAGGTTTAAGTTCACTAAACCTAGCCGCTTGTATAATCGAATACCGCATTAGAATTCAGACCGCCCTAAATCAAGCAAGGACTTTTCTATAAATTCCCACCAATATTGATCGAATCGTGGGAGATCCAGGATCTGTATTTGACAAAAGCAGGTTTGCTTTGAATTATGGCACTGATATGCCCGAGAAATTCTTTCTTCTCAATGCCTAATCCCTTTTGATTGTGCAAAGATCTTCAAAATTTCCTGTGCTGCAGGACTTGTTTGATTAGGGTCCAAAGAAAGGCATGTTAACCTTCACTTGGCCTTAAACCTCAAGAATGCCCCTGTCGAGCCGCCTCTTCTTCCCTCTAAGTGCTCAGGAAATGAGGTGGTATGTCAGATTTCATTGAATCCTCCTCTAGGAGAATATGCTCAGTTGCAATTCTTCCCCGCTTAGGTTCTTCAAATGCTTTGGCATAGGTCGATCAACCCTTTCCACTTCTCAGGTGATTACGGCCTTAACCTCATCCATTCCTGAATTGTCAATGATCCTACCATGAATTCCTTTAGGATTTGGAACTGCTTGTGATGGAAACCTCCCTTTCTCTTGTACTCTAGCAACTTGTTAACTTAAGATTGAATACCGTAGGTTATCAATTTTTCGGGGTTGAGATTGCACTCTGCCCATCTATTCTTATTCAATACTTTCTACAAGATTTCAATCCTCTTTTGTGCCAGCTTATGATTAATTCCTTTTGTCTCAACAGTTGCCCACCACCTTACTCAAATTCAATATGGCTTGCTCTACTGGAGAAGAGGATGGTGGTTGTTGTGACTGTGAGGGGAAACCAAACTGAGGTTTGGCACCTGGGGTACATGGGGGGTTGGGTCTCCATGCAAGATTGGGGTAATTCCTCCAATTGGAATTGTAGGTATTACCATATGAGCATTGGATTGTTGTGGCTTGTATTGTCCTACAGTGTTTGCACATTCCCGACATCAAATCCTTCACACTGGGTAGGCCATAGGACACCGTCGCTGGGTGTGGGATTGAAATCGGGCAAGGATTAGACTGTGCAGGATTTTCGCCACCGTGATGCACCTCTTGGAGCTGCTTGCCTCTCAAGTCTTCCACTTTCCTAGCTAGGGCTGAAATCCTAGCCCCATCTCTATTTCTTCAGCAGTGATGCTATCCCAACTTTGGCTTAATTATGGTTTCATCCTATCCGTTTCCTCTAGTGGTTAAGCTCACCTAACCTTAGAAGTTTTCCCCAGCTACACGTACTTCTTGCAAATCCATGGCTTCACCAGATGTTTGCTTAAAAGTCTCCCCACACATAGTTTCCTAAAGTTACTCATGGCAGGAGACATACCACCATAGAAATGGTTCACCAACATCCAAGTATCAAACCCATGATGGGCAAAATCGATGGTTTCCATAAATCTTTCCAACACTGGTAAAATCTCTCACCATCATGAGCCGCAGTAAGTATAGATTTGTCTTTTCAAATTATTGGTCTTGTGGAGCACCGAAGAACTTTTTCTAAGAATTCAGTCATAAATGTAAATTTCAATTTCTATTAGTTCCAGGCCTCAATGAGTTGAGCCATATCTTGGCCTTGTCCTTGAGTCAATGGAAATGCCTTTAGCTTCAGCAAATCCATGTCCATCATACCTTCCTTAAAGGTAGTGCAAAACCTCAAAATCCCTAATAAGGAGCTGCATGGATTTTCATTTTCATACCATGATATGTGGGGAGAGGTAATTACAATATGGCCTCATCAAGTACATCTTTCAAAGAAGGAGGGATGATACAGATGGGGGCACTAACTCTAGGAGGGGTGGATGTGATCCTCATGGTTCTATAGGCATTCGACAATGGGGTTCTCGGGTCGGGCCTCGCTTGTTCCTCGTGTAATGGATCCATGGTATCACATACACTCAACTTCACTAGCTGGTCTAATCGAGTACCTATCCTATTCAATCTACCTGAAGTGTCTCTATCCCACTGTTGCATACACAGTTGTTACACAATTAAAGAGACAACAAAGAGCAACAAACGACCTGCAAAAAGATTAAAATTAACTAAAAATAAAAACTCGATCGAATGAAAACTGAATCGAAATAAAGTACGCTAAGTGAAGAACGCGCTCCTCGTGAATCGAGTTGCAAAGAGGTAAAAAGGTTACCTCACTTGTGATGTGGATCACAAAGTACTCTTCAAATCTACCATTTGTAGTTTGGCACCATCCTCAAGAGAATGGCGCCATTTGATTTTGGCCACAAGAGGCTGAGCCAAAATCAATGTACTTATATACACTCTAAGTTTTACTATCACAGAAATAAGCTTACCGCAAAGATAGTGTCTAGGATCGAACATGGGATGGGTTTTCATCCTAAAAATGGTTTGCATCAGTGCATGAAGTCTGCAAGGCTTTCTACTGGGACTTTTCGATTGGGGTTTCCAAAAACAAGGGGAATGGTTTGAAATCAAAATTGTAAAAATCAAAGTTAAAGTGTGAAAGTTAACTTTGAAGAATTAGGTCACTAACTTGGCAAGAAAACAAGGTCCTCGGTTTATCCTCGCTGCTATGACATGCAACATATATCCAGTGGCATAAACTCAGATCTATATTTAACTAGCAAACTCACCCATGAAACATCTCCATTTGAGTCAAAATATATATGCAAGCATGGCCCTTTAGTTTAAAACTCAACATTAAATTATTTATTTCAGAGGCTCAGAAGACTATCTAAAGAACAACAAGGCATCTCTCACCTTAGTAATCGCATCCTAAAGCATGGAGAAAGGCTGGCCAAATAATAACAAGAAATGTTATTTAACCCTAATTTAAAGAACCCTAACATGTAAATATTATCTCGTAGGCTCAGAAACCATCTAAAGAACAACAGTCCTAAAGCATGGAGAGCTAATAAATCACAACATCCCCATGTTATAACTAAGTTTTGAGAATAAGAGCCATAAATACACTACCCGTAGCTTTTAACAATAAAGAGGACAACATGCATATGCCCCACCACCAAGCTAGCTTCCTTCCTCTTCAAAGAAAGGAGGCTTAATGCCATCCTTGAGTTGTCATCCTCAAGAGGGTGTTGGCAAATGTAGAAAGGGAGAAAGAGAGAGAAGAGAAAGAAATAAAGCAAACCTAAAATAAAAGACTTTATTTACAAAAATAAAAACTACAAAAAATATCTTTCCAATGATTGTTCACAAATTCCTTCCTTCAAAATTGTATATCTATGGCAAACAAGAGGCTTAAGATGGCCTCTCAAGGTATGAAAATACCAAAAAACCTATGAAATTGGCTAAGTTATCGACAATTAAGTAATACACCAGTTTGAGGCGGTTTGCATTAATTACAAAAACACGACGAGGCATCAATTTTCGCTTAGAATGAGAATTTCGCTAACTAGCGAACTCACTGTGCCTAGCGAAATGTAAAATTTCGCAGTACAATACTCGCTTAGCTAGCGAAATTTCGCGGCTAGCTTAAAATGTTGTGAGTAGCGAATCAGTTTTTCCGCTAAGGAAACGCTAAGCAGCGAAATTGGGATGGGTCTAGCGAAATTTGGTGTTTTCGCTAAGGTTGCGAAATTTTCGCAATCCTAGCGAAAATTTTCGCAAGCTTAGCGAAAATTCCAGCTTTGTTGATCCTTCACTGCATTGCCTCCTGTCTTCAACTGCATCACATTTTCTTCATCTTGCCTTGGTTTTCTTTGATTCGGGTTGATCGATGGAGTCGAGACTGGTTCAAACTTCATGATTCATCATTCATCTCGACATTGAACCTAAAAGTGCGCAAAAGCCCGCAAAATGTAAATGTAAAAATACTTCTTAAATGGCATAAGTACTAATACAAGATTTAGAACACTTCACAGAGTATATGACATGATTAATGTGCAAAAGCACTCAAACCTATCTAATATAGGTCTTAAAATCTGCACTCGCATTAATCATCACTGCTAATGTCGGGTAACCCACCATCATTTAAAATCTGGGCAGAGTCTCCTTTGTACGGGGAGCTCTACCCAAGGTACAAACCTGTCCCAACAATCAACTTATGACCACATCAGGTTCATATACAATTAAAACGAGTAAAAATGGCCACTTGGGCCCCTGCATTAATACTCACAACAAACGTATCCCAACCAAAATATACTACATGGTTCAAGAGTTTTTACATTACTCTTAATTCAACATATATTAAAAATCTTTACAATTCAATACATGTTATACAAAATCAAAGCCACGTTTCCTTTCTTCAAACGACCCCAATGAGAGCCGCCTCGATCGCTCCTCGCACTGAAATAGTGATCCGATTGTGGTGAGCAAAGCCCAAGAGAGATAATTTCCTACATGGGTTACTCACCTAAGTGCACATGCATGGCAACAATCACATTCAAGCAATTTCATGAACCTATCTGAATACCCATGACCAACCCATGTCTCGAGTCCTCACTGACTCCCTCACACTTGCCTAAGCCATGTATGAGAAAACCATTTCCAACAAAGGTATTTGTTTTTAACCGTGGACAACCCTTCGATATAAATAGTGGACCGACTCCGATAATTTATTTTGTGGACAACCCTCAGATGTATATCAATTGGGCCGACTCCGACGATTGATATTTTATATCGACAACCCTCCGATGTATATCAATTGGTCCGACTCCAACGATTGATATTTTATATGGACAACCCTCAGATGTTGTAATGGACACACTCCGATAATTATCAAATGTTCCTCCGAAACACTTTCAGTTAAAACCACCTCATGCACTCACTCCTATTGTTCTAGGTGCCCCAAAAGAAGTGGAATGAATTGATGCCAATTTCAATACATTCATGCTAATATATTCTATTACAAGATATATTAACATAATTAAATCACACAAACATGTTATGCAATTTCACAATCACTACACCTCAAAATTAGCCTCACAGACGGGCTAATTAACAAACACGAGCAATTCATTTTCAATCACTTAACCAAACACATTTTCAATAAAATTATTTTTTGTGTCACTATTCACGTGAATGTGCAAAACCCCGGTTACTGCTCATTAATCACTCAAATAGGAATTTTCTCCATTCGTTCAAAGCTTTGAGACCGAGTTTACTACAAACAAGCCTCTCGTAATTATCTTCTAACCATTTACATGGTTCTTAGCCAAGAAATAACGCAAGTAGAAAAAGATCCTACCTCTTGGAGTTGCCTCACCTAATTAAATTAAAATCCACGAAGTCCTCACCGCGCAGCAACTTCTTCCTTCTCGTCTGTCAAAACCGAAGGTCCGATCAACCGGAAACCTGCAGAGGCCACTCTCTCTCTAAAAACTCAATGTCTCACACTGACGTATCACCTCCCTCTCGCTCCGTACCCCACCGCCCATTTGGTTCTTTTTTAATTTTTTGGAAAAATAACTATTCATTACTTGTCTTATTATCATTAACAAATTCCAAATTTCCACTTATGTCCCATTTTTCCACTATTTTGACACTTGGCATAATCTCGGCCGTCCATTTCCATTATCTCTCTAATCTTACAATATGTGTCACAAGAGTACATGTAGTAGGTGACTTTTGTCACATCACATGTCTCTCAAACCCGTTTACGGCACCCAACACTCGGTGCCTCAAAACGTGGAATCTCGAACGTCTGGAACTGCTTCATCATCCGAGATCTAGAAAATTTTCAGCATTTTTACCAAAATTATGATTTTACATTTTTCGAAAATTGAAATTTTTTAAGTCTTACAAACTCTAGGGCGGTTCATCTCTACATGCACCGCCCAAAGCCATTCTTTGCTACCCTCAAGGGGGCCAACCAAGCCTGGTGGAATGAGGAATGTGATGAACCCTTCACAACTATCAAACAGTATCTCGTAGAACCTACAGTCCTTGCGAGCCCGAAAGCCAGCGAAACACTCTTCGTGTACCTGTGCGGGGGCTTCGCATGTCTCTTGAGGCCGCCTTGTTTAAGGAAGATGAGAGTAAAAGCAGAGAGGCTGCAGATTTTTGTCAACAGTCCTTAGGTCGACGCAACTCCCAGACAGCCACTCAACAGCGACATTAGCTCTCCGGGTAGCAACGAAAAAGCTCCCTCATACTTCCAAGCACACCCCATTGTTGTGCTAACTGACCTTCCTCTTCAGAGCACCATTCACAAGCCTGACTTGTCCGGGAGGATGGCTCGATGGGCAATTGAATTGAGATAATTTGTGATCAAGACAAGCCAAGATCAAGCAAAAGGACAGGTTCCTATAGATGATAGAAATCCCCTAACTGCTTTTGTGACAAGGCAAAGATGAATTGCGATCCTAATGTGGATTTTCGTGTCTCGTCAAATGGAGCGACATCGGTTTGCAACTTAAATCTCTGGCCGGGGAGAGAATCGAGCAAGCTATCCGTTTAGGCTTCAATGCCTCTAACAACGAATCAAAATATGAGGTCATACTAGCCGGAATTGAACTAGCAGTTACTGTTTCTTCCGACATGCTTCTAATTCAAAGTGATTCGCAGTTGGTTGTGGGGCAAGTAAATGAAGAATATGAATCGCGAGACCCCCGATTGGAAGAGTATGTATCCTTGGTTAAACAACGGTTGGACAACTTTTCAGCTTGGAAGCTTGAACACATCACTGTGAGATCAAGAATGAGAAAGCGGACGCCTTGTCCGCTGCTGCCGCCCACCTAACAACAAAACAAAGTTCCCGCCATCTATTATCGGCCTCGATTCACAATTATTACCACTCGGGTAAGCCAAGTGGACGAGGTCTCCCCTTCATGGATGGACCCCATAGTGCAGTATATCAATATGAGAGAACTCCCAGATGATAGAAGCAAAGCTCACAAGGTCCAAATCCAGTCGGCCAGATTCTCTTTAATAAATGGACAGTTGTTTAAACGGTCCATGGATGGGTCGTGCTTAAGGTGCCTAACTACAAAATAGGGACATTATGTATTAGCCAAACTGCAAGGGTATTATTGGCTAACCATGAGATCTGACGCCGACCACGTTGGAAAGTGCGGGGATCGACGCCGACCACCCCGTCTGAGATCACCCAACACTAGGATTTAATTTCCATTACGAGCCCTTGGCCTTTCGCCCAATGGGGCATTGACATAGTTGGGCCGCTTCCTACTACCTTTGCTCAGAAGAAATTATTACTGGTAGTGAATCGACATTTCCAGAAAACGGATCAAGACGCAGGCCTTGAATCAATCATGATAAGGATGTCACCCACTCATCCGAAGAATACTCACTGTCATCATACGCGCTGCCGCTTGCTTAAGATACAGAAGGTATCAGTTCACGGCCTCTGTGATAAATTCGATCAAAATTGAAGATAAAAAAATATGTACTCCACTGCTGTATCCCAGAGCAATGGCCGCTGCAATCTTAAATAAACCCTATTAACCACCTTAAAGAAACTGTTAGATTCAACTAAAGGCAAGTGGGTGGATGAACTCCTCTGGGTACTATGGGCCTATAGAACGACACCTCGCCAGCCAACCGGTATATCCCCCTTCGCTCTCACTTATGGGATGCAATCTATAGTCCCAACGAAAATCGGCATGCCCACGCTCCAAACTTATTTGCCCGAGCAATCAAATGCTGAAACTGTGATCAAAGATCTAGACACAAAGAAATGAACTACGTGCTAAGCAAGAATTGCAAGGCATAGCATCGATACCACAAATGTGCTAGTAAACCTTATAATGTGCGCTGCGGAAACCTCTTATGTTTCAGCTAGGGGACCTGGTCCTAAGAAAAGTTTTCGAAAATGCAGCCGATCCGTCAGCCGAAAAATTCCAGCCAAACTAGGAGGGACCATACATTATAACACGGCCCGGCGAATCCGGATCGTATGCTTTAGATAAACTAGATGGGACGCCTGTATCTAGAATGTGGAATGAATGTTGAATGTTATGCATCTCAAAAGGTACTATCAATAAAAAATGATTCAATTCCTAACTTTGTTCCTGTCCCAAATGTTCACAATAAAGTCCGGGTAAGGTTAATTTCCTACCGACCCAGTATGGTTGATGCCCAGCTGGTTCATTACAAAGTCCGGGTAAGGTTGATGTCCTACCGGCCCAGTATGGTTAATGCCCAACTAGTTCATTATAAAGTCCGGATAAGGTTGATGTCCTACTAGCCTAGTATGGTTGATGCCCAGCTGGTTCATTACAAAGTCCGGATAAGGTTGATGTCCTACCAGCCCAGTATGGTTGATGCCCAGCTGGTTTATTACCAAGCCCGGGTAAGGTTGATGTCCTACCACTTAGTACTCATGATTCAATGGTTCATTACAAAGTCCAGGTAAGGTCATGTCCTACCAGCCCAGCACGGTCGATGCCCAAATTGTTCATTACTTAAGCTCTGCAAGGTTGATTGAACCTACCGCCCGAAGATGGTTAATGCCTACCGGTTCATCATAATGCCCTGACAGCGCTTAGAAGAAGGGTCAATGAACCTTGCTAACTGGAATGATCATCCGGAGTTGATCTAGGTCCTACTCAAGGTACATCTTTCCTTTCTCGGCTAAATTAACTTAGTTATGAAGTAAAGCACCCATATCTGATTAGTAAACACCACATGCTTTATTATTGATAACGTATGCTTCATTATTGAACTCGGTTTCAAAACAATAACAAAAACCGAGGCGGCAAAACATAGGTGAAGAAACAAAGCTCAATGAGCAACCACGAAATGCAACCCAAAAACACCATGTCCCTCACTCTCTCTGGTTACTCTGAGAAAGCATGCTCTTTACCCGACCCAACCTCGGGGGTAGAGAGATGCTCACCAGCCTTGCTATTATTCGTCTCAAGAACTGCAGTAGGAGCCTCCCTATCAGGCACATTCGTCACTTCATCATGATGAACATCGATGGACGCACTGCTAGTGACAGCTGTCAGGCCATTGAGGATTACTAAAAACTATGGAGATAATGGTTTGACGTATGGCTATCCTGGCTCTAACCTCGTGTTGGCTTCTACAAATTTTATGTGCAAAAGCACACCAGCCATACCCATAGTTAAAGATCACGTCAAATCCCTCCTCGTAAGCCTCTCTCAGGGCCTCGTTCTCTTTAAGGGCCTCTGCCCGGATAGCAGACATTTCATCCTTACAAGTCTTGAGTTCTAGAAGAAGAGAGACTGCCTCGGTCGGCCGACCGCCCAACTTCTCGCTGTCCGCTCCGCCTAGCCTCCCTCCGCAGTCGTACTCAAGGCATTTTGCACCCAGCCAACTCTGACTCAACCTTCGCCCTAGCACTCCTCGGTCGCACGCATCCATGCGGGCCATCCGTGCATCGCGGGTGAGCAAAGATCCCCTCTCGCCCTCAGCTCGAGCCATCATTTTCCACGTTTCCCCGGCCTCATTCTCCCAAGACGGAGCTTGACTCGTCACTAAGGAAGCGCCGCACTTCGTGGTCGAACCATCAATCAGCGTAGAGTCGCAACCTCTCCGCATCCCTCAACCAAGTCTGGAACTCTTGGTGCTGGTAGGTCATGTTTCGGATGGTCGTGACCGCCTACAAAATAACGCATTAGAATAATGTAAAGAATAGGTAATAATGTTAGAGCAATGCATGATGTTTGTGAATATATTAGCTCACGAATGGACGGTCAAGGATTACAGACGCGATGGCATCTTCGACCGTCTGCTTGAGATTTTCCTTACAAGCGTAGGCAGGGATCGAAACAACATATTTTTCACCCTTCCCTCAGTTGCACTCAACCAAAGATCCGCATTGCTGGGTATATTTGCTTCAAATGGGCGACCGAAGATTAACCCTAGTTGAATGGCTCCTAACACTTGATAATTTCCTGGGCTCCTTCGGGCCCGAGAGCTGATACTTCCTCCATAAGGGGAGCTTGGCCCTATGGAGGGATATAAGAATACAGCAATAGCCGATCATGAAGCAACTACTTCATTGTGCCCGAAATCCAGATAACATGGCTTGGGTCATTACCAAGAATTGCTTCCGAGGAATACCCTCAGTTTCCTCATGAGTTAGAGGAACTCCTCCTAAATCTCAGCCAAGTGATGGGCCTCCATAGTCATTGATAGTGAAAGCCCATCTCGTGCGAGTCCATAATCGACTATCGCCTACTCTTCTGGCTCCACCTACCGAAAGCATTGATCAACCTCACTAACAACCTCAAGGGTAAAGATCGCCCGCTTGAAACTAGCACCCCGTTTGCGCTTCTGCGCGCCAAAGTTATGAATTAGGCCGCCTATCCGTCCTCCTTCCACTTCGCTAGTAAAGTGAGGCTCTATATTGCGCTACAACTCCAAGGGACAAAATATTACACCCTCGCACTGTAGCGCTTCCGCTTGTGCACCCGCCTTCCCTTCGATGCTTGTGGGTACGGGAACCCTTTTCAGAAAGCGGAAAACGCTAGACGACGGCCCCTATCAACCTCCTTAGATGCTCGGGGGGCAATGCCGGGATCCTCTCTAGCCAAGACGAAGGTTCGTAGTCAAGATTAATTTCCACTCCCGACCAACCACCTCGATCTCTAAGTCCGCCGGAGACGAGCCGCCCGAGACTAAAGTCGTGTCGGCACACTGGATCTCTGCGCTACGTAGGGCGTCACTTAATCAACATTATTTATAAACCTAAATTCCTCCTATTTCCGTAGCATAACCACACAAAGATAAGGCTCTGCAGCCGAACACGTGGATTGGCTTTCTTCGTGGTAAATGACTTACAAGTGATACCACCTGTGAATTTATTTTGGATTTTTGGGCTTTGGTAAAAACAGTGGGTTTTAATGGTTGGAAACTAAAAACAGAGTGAGTTCAAAAAATGTAAAAGAAGTCTTCTTAAAGTGTCAGGCTACTGAATTTGGGTTCTAAAGGTCACTGAGGGGTTCTTGGGTCCATTTTCCTCACGTTGGGGAGGATGACCTATAGTCATTTCCCGAACTAGATCTTCATTTAGCTATAAAACATAACCCTTAATAACTATCCTTTGGAAAATGGTAATCACTGAGCATCAATGGTCCCGACAGTGAAAAACAACTCTCCTTGACTCAATCTTACAATGGATCATAAATGATAACTAACAAACATCAATGGATCTAACAGTAAGCATTTAATGAGCCCGAATCTTACCATAATAACCCATTCAAGGTGACTCAAAAGGATCAAAACCTGTTAAAAAGGGAGAAATGGACGGCAAGGATACCCGCTGCAAAAACATGGAACCTCCACTTGCCTCAGATCCCGTGACCCAACAAATTTTCTCCTTCAAGGAGAAAGGGTTTCTACCACTCATCCTCCAAGTCATTAATATCCTCGAAGGTGTTTAGCTGCCCAGAAAATGAGAGAAAATGGGAGAAAGTGAGAGAAAAGGAAAAGAGGCGAGAGAGGTGAAAGCTTCTCGCCAAAAAAAAAACTTTATTAATGAAGGAGATTGTTCTACGTTATTTGGCCTCGGGGCTTTATGTACTAACCCTCATACAGCCACCAAAAACCAAAAAGTAAATACTATTATAATGGGGCAAAACGGGAAGAAAACCAAAAAGTGACCAAAAGAAGTCAGTGTCAAAAGAAGGATGAACAAGATGTTAGTGGAAGGCATTCTCGCACAAAGGCGAAATTTCGCACCAATGAAATTTTCAGACCCTTCAAGCCTCGCTTGATTTCCAATCCTTTTCTCGATCCGTAATGTCGAAGTTCGACTCAATTCTTCGTGCTTGGATCGATTCAACAAATTTGGCATTAATAGCTTGCAAAAACTACAAAATTTTACAAATGCAATTCAAGAGAATAGTCGGACCTTAATGTAACTGGTTATTCGTTGATTAAGATACAAAGCGCTTGAACCCACAAATAAGGCTCAAAATACACTTTAGGCACTAATCACTCCCCCCAACCGACACATTGCTAGTCCCTTAACAATGAAAGAAAGAAAGAAAGAGCAAACAAAATAATAACAAAATTATGTTCTCAAAAAAATGGTGTTTCAAAAAGTATGTGGATGAGTAATGCCTAACCCTTAATGAGAATCACCGAAACCCTGCCCAATAACCATTATGAGAGAGTGAATGCCATACAAAATTCAGCATCAAAAGAGTTTCCTTCTCTAAAGAATCAACCTAGAATTTCCACCAAAATCCAAGTGTTTATATGATTAGTTTTCAACAATAAACTGCCAAATTGCACTCTCCCCCCAACCAAGCTATTGCCATAATCTAGGACACTAACCAACCTAAATAGATCAGGACCCATTCTTATTCCACAATTCTTTTTGTGTTGTAGGGGTGCAATGCTGAAGAATCAACCTCACCAAAGTCCATGTAACTGGGATCCACCGATGAATCCCCAACCAATTCAAGGCCAGCACGCTTCATAAGGATCTTTCGACCACAAACCTTCACAGTTTCACCCCGACTTGAACGATTTTGAGACTCCGTAACCTACAACTCAGCTTCAACCTCACCATCCACCCATGTAGCGAGCACTAAGTCGTGTTGCTCCCAACTTCGCTGGCTTGTGGCACCAGTTTTAAAGATCTCATATAAATTTCTGACCGCGTTCGAAGTTTCATACGCAAAGCGCTGCAATTTTTCTTCTTTTTCTTTTTCTTTTTGATTTTCTTTTTCTTTTTCTCAACTTTTTAGTTTGGAAGACTCATTAGCCTTCTTTTCATGGGGGTCCTTAACCTATTGAAGGTAGTAAATGAAACTAGGCTAGGCTTTTGCAAGAATTAGGAGGCTAGACAGTTTTTCACCCATCGTTGAAAACTTATGCACAAAGGTGATTATCGGATGTGGGAAGAAAAGGTCGAAAGCAACAATAATTCAACTTATCATCCACTCAATTAGGCATGGAACCAATCTAAGATCAACAAAATTGGACAATTTCACTTTTCAAACCGGCTAGGCAAACACAAAATGGTAATTTCAGAACTGAAATGTAAGGTCGTATAAGATGTATATAAAATAAATGGCTATATTGTCACTTTTCAAAACAACTAATAGCTTCACAAACAAGACAAACAGTAAGCCACTTCAAACAACACAAATGGCTTGCTCAAAATAGTAACAAAAGAGCAATAAAGCCACTTCCTTCGCTAACTCTCCCCCAACCAAATGTCACATCGGTTCCAACGGGGCTCGATTGGAAAGTTAGAGAAGGAAGTGATACCTTGATGAGATGTACCCGTTGTTGATAGGAGACTTCGTAGTTTTCCACCTAGACCTTATTCACTCCATTTGGGCTTCAAAATGAACAAGTTGGAAGCAAAGCAGAGAGAAAAAGTGACCAATTGGAGAATTTTGAAAATTTCTCCATTATAAAAATTTCAAAAGTGTTCTTTATGGATATATTTGGATTCTACACTCTCTATGCTTTCCAACGGTACCAAAATTACCTAAAACGGAGTTCGGATGAGAAAGTTATGGGCGAAACAGTCGGGGAGGCAAGAAAAGTGAAATTTGCACTAGTGAATTTTTCGTGACCGGTGCAAAATTTTGCACCCTATGAAATTTTTTAATCGCGAATTTCTAGGCTTTTCCTTTGGCTCTAGCATCTCCCCTGCTTCAAAATTTTGACATAAACTGCAAAAATAAACATAGGAAAAATTTTAAAAAAATGCTGAAAAATGAAAAATAAGCTAGAAACAAAGATTAAATTAAAATTGGAGGAAATCTAAAAAGAAAGACTAAATAAATCGAAATCAAATAAAACAGGAAAATCAAAACAAAAAGTAGGGGAGACTGAGACCCCCCCAAAACCAGTTTCCCAAGCCTTTGGAGGCTGCTGAAACTAGTGGAGCTTGTAGAAATGTTGAGGTCTAGGTGCTCTACATCTGAACCAAAGCACCCGAACCATCCGTTGTGCTATGCAATATGAGAAGCTACCAAAGTTTTTGATGTAGTGGCAAAGGTTTGAACAGAGGCCACTAACTTCTAAAGTTTTGCAGCATAGGCAGTGGAGATGGAATGGCCTTTTCAGTAGGTGTTTCAGGTGTTGAATGTGCCGCAGTAGCGTGGATATAAACTCGGGTCACCGGGAGGCGTGTAAATTATGCTGAACTCACATCTTATCGCCCCGCATCAGGCTCATTTCCTACGGACAGACAGCAGCACCAATGTCCGATTCAAAATTTTCTATCACTCTTCTTATAGTCAGCTGAGACACCGCTTCCCCACCATGGTGTCACCTGCACTCTTCCTTCCGGGCTCTTTCCTCTGACGAACATACCGTCAGGAGCCTTGAAATGGAGTTATGTAGGATGTCAATTTTCTGATCAAGGTCACTTTGAAGCACATCTAATTTTTGGTTTAGAGAGTTTTCCACAATATCAATTCTTTGTCTTAATTTGGCATTGATTGTCTTTTGCTCTTCCACAAAGTCACCCACTAGCCAGGAGGTTCGGGATGGCTCGTCTAACCCGCAGGTGGTTGATCGTGGTGGCTGAGGCCGAGATGAAGAAGCATACTATGGATGTGGAGGAGGTGCATATATATAGGTCCCGGTCCCCATGATATCCGAGTGGTCTCCAACTAGGGTTGTAGGCATTTTCATATGGTGCATTTGTTGGAGGCACCATGTAGGAGGGTGCACTCACCCATGGAGGGTTTCTATAGTCCCTCATGGACCTACTATATGCATTAGGATTTCTCTCCACTGGGTACTGACCGTGTTGCTCTCCCTATAGGTGTTCCATTTGGTTAAAACTAATATTTAATTCAGAATTGGAATCTTTTAGAACACCGACTTTGATCAACCTGCCTTCCGGATTTCCAATCCACTGGAATATGGATTCACGCAAAGAAACAAAGGCAAACAATCTAACGACCAAGAAAGCAACTCTACCTAAAAGGTTAGGTTACCTAAAAAAACTGAATCGAAACTAAGAAGACTAACAAGAAAATATATACAGAAAAATGATAAAAGAAATTTATCAAGACTCGTGGACGAGGATCGTTCATCAGTCATCATTCGTGACTTAGGCACCATCCCTAACGACGCTTATTTGATTCGTGCCACGCAGGGGTGTCCCTGAATCAACATTATTTATAAACCCAATTCCTCCCATTTCCGTAGCATAACTACCAAGATAGTGGCTCTGTGGTCAACACGTGGATGGATTTTCTTCAGGTAAATGACTCGGCAGCCGAGGCCTCAATTTCCGTGAATTTATTCTTGGATTTTGGCTTCGTAAAAACAAAGGTTTTAATGGTTGAAACTAAAACAGAGTGAGTTCAAAATGTAAAGAAGTCTTTAAAGTGTCAGCTATTGAATTTGAGCTCTAAAGGTCATCGAGGGGTTCTAGAGGTCATTTTCTCACACTGGGGAGGATGACCTATAGTCATTTCCCGAACTAGATCTTCATTTAGCTATAAAACATAACCCTTAATAACTATCCTTTGGAAAATGGTAATCACTGAGCATCAATGGTCCCGACGGTGAAAAACAACTCTCCTTGACTCACTTTACAATGGATCATAAATGATAACTAACAAAACATCAATGGATCTAACAGTGTTTAATGAGCCCAAAGCTACTTCAAGTAATAACCATTCAAGGTGACCTGCAAGGACTAAAACCAAAGTTGTGGCAAGGAGAACGTTGACTACAGTGGATACCGCGTCAGCCTTTCACCTCAAGGAGCAGGTTTTGTTTTCACTCATCCTCCAAGTTGTCATCCTCGGAGGGTGTTTGGCTGCCCAGAAAATGAGAGAAAATAGGAGAAAGTGATAGAAAAGGAAAAGAGGCGGGAGAGTTGAAAGTTTCCGGCCAAAAAGAAACTTTATTAATGAAGGATTGTTCTATTGTTGTTTGGCCTCTGGCTTTTATAGCCAACCCCTCATACAAAAATACCAAAAACTAAAAGCAAAAACTATTACAATGGGGCAAATGGAAGAAAACCAAAAGACTCAAAAGAAGTCAAATGTCAAAAGGTGGATGAACAAGGGCGCAGGAAGGTACTCAAGATTACATGTAAATTCTCGTGATAGTGATGCGAAATTTTTGCACCCTTCAAGCTGCTTGATTTTCCAACTTTTTCTGATCTGCAATGCTGAGTTCGACTCGAATTCTTCGTGCTTGGATCGATTCAACAAATTTGGCATTAATAGCTTGCAAAACTATAAATTAGCCACAAAATGCGATCAGAGAATAGCCTGACCTTAATGTGCAATCGGGAGCACTAGGTTGATTAGAACACAAAAAGTGCTCAAAACCTACAATAAATAGGGCTCAAAATAGCACTTTTTGGGCACTAATCAATAACATAATGCTCACCCTCCACTACTTCCGTGGGAAGAGGGTGAGGAATAACTAGAAGAGCATAGGAAGAGGGATTGCGACTCAATTCACAAAGATTCTTCACCGTTAAAAGAATTTCGTGATGTTGTTCCCGCCGTAAATCTCTAAAACTTCCTGAATCTTCAAGCTAACTTTTTTCCACCCAAGACTAATCTACTCCTAAATTTTTCCTCGAAAAGTGTTTATTAAGAAAGTACGTAGGGTAAACATACAACGACATATAAATCCCAAAACTCGAACACACTTGGGAATGACATTCCTTGATTCAAATTAAACGGGAGATCAAGGGAGCTCGGGGTCTCATACCACAGTTCTCTAACAAAGATCACGCTCTTCTCCTCGGTCTTAGGTGAGTCAGGGAGCCCTATAACAACTTATAGCCGAGGGCTCTAGGCCGATAGGGATAGTCGGCCTCCATGCGCTAGCTTCAATGTGTAAATAAAGAAAACCTCCACCAATGAAATATCTAGTTAGTAAAGGAGGTTCGTGATAAGCATTCTGGCCAAGATCTGAATGATATTCTACGGACAAGAGCAGTGGCGTCCAAGAAGGCTGTGAGGAATCTGCTTATTAGGAGACAAACGGGAGCCGGCTTCCCTCACGCGAAATGCTCCTAGTAAAATATACGCACCGCCTTCCTTCTCGGAGCAGGGATCCAGACTTGACCATCCCAAGAACTCAAAATCAATATCATCAAGAATGTGGCAGTAAGACCTTAACTCCTCCATAGACAGAGAAGAAATAATGCTGCTTCTAGAAGGCGTATCCGCTTAAGCTCCCTCCCGCGCCCGGCCCGATCTAGTGGAAGCCCTCTCACCCCCGCCATACCGCAAGTAGACAACAATAAAAGGACAATGAAAGGAGCGGCCTGCAGTCAAAATTAATTAAACCGGTAAAAGGGCGAGAACGCACACGAACCCACCAGGCTAGGGAAAAACCCCAGCTCTAGCATACCCAAAAAACACCCTCCTACGTTTACGTCGCCGAACACATGCCAACAACTGGAATCAAACGTACCTAGGACAAAAACATGGCTTGCTTGGAAGGTAAGGAAGAACGAACGCCTGGAAAGACTATCTGCAAAACACACAAACCCACAGCGAAGTATCCGCAAAAGCTCTTGAACATAAGAGAAACAAGAAAATGGTGAAGATACGATAGAAGCAGGTAAAATCCACTTATTATTCCCTAAGAATAAGGCGTCTAGCCCCTATGGATGCATTAAATGTGTCGTTGACTCATCACTCTTCCAAACGATTCGAATCCTAACGACACTTTACTTACTAGGGCACAGTGAACGAGTGTGGGGCTGTGTCTACGGGCCTCAGGCTATGGTCCTTATGCCCTCCCGATGGACTCGTTTAGTCAACAACCTAGCTCGGGCCTGGGCCAGAACCTGTAAGGGCCGATCCATCCTCGTATATATCAGCGTCAGACGTCATAACCCTTGTTCCAACGCACGCTAGTTGTCATCAAACTACATAACCCTTGAAGTTTGTTGACGTTAATGACTGGTTAGCCGAACACAATAAAAATAAGGCGAAACACAACACAAAAGTTTCCCGAACCACGATTTCATTAATTACACTAAATGGCATTCACAATTACATAACCCATCCGAGCTGAAAACTGAGCCTAAGAAAGAATAAAAAGTAGAAGAAAAAGAAGGGGAACTAGAGGAAAAAGAAAACCAGGAAGAAGGCTAAGCAAGAAGAAAAAGCTGAAGAAAAAGCCACTGTTGTAGAGTCTAAAAAAGGAAAAACTATCAGAGGCCAAGAAAGAGGAAAATCCCTTAACGGTCTCATATAATCACCATACAAAGTAGAGGGTCATACAAGGGGGCTTATAGCTAAAAATGGAGACTGTGACGCCCCAAATCCCGGGGTTCCGTTGACTACCCGTCAACCCACGGAAACACTCAGAATGTCAGTCACATCTTCACACTGGGGCGTAGTCTCCTGTACCTGGGAGCTCTACCCAAATACAACACCACATAACTCCGTCCCAATTAACATCAATCACATTATATCTATATTCATAAAACTGCCTCGGGCCCATACCACAATACTCATCATCAATATAAACTAACTATATCCAATAGTTTCAAGAGTTCAGTTACTTTATACAACATATATTATAATACTGGAAATTCTAATACATGTAAAACCATCAAAACCATTCCTGGGCTTTCTTCTAAAACTCAATCTCTAGATGAACTGGGCTTCACGCCCTCGCATCAGAAATAATATCCCTCGGTTGTATGAAGCACGATCGCAGAATCACCCTAAGTGGGCTACTCTCCACCTAAGTGCATATGCAATGCTCCAATGAAAACATACATTCAAGTAAATGCGTGATCCTACTTGAATGTCTAACCGATCATCTCGTACCCCGAGTCCTCACCGACTCCCTCACACTTGCCTAAGCCACGTATGAGAACCCTTAGTTTTATTTGTTTGTGGACAACCCTCCGATGGATATATCAATTGGGCCGTCTCCGACGATTGATATTATGTATGGACTATCCTCCGATGTATATCAATCGGGCCACCACGATTGATATTTTATTTGACTACCCTTCGATATTTATTATTTCTAGACAA